>JACYXH010000536.1:817500-862500 GCA_026745465.1 Lota lota
CCCTCCAGCGTCAGACCACAGTGTGTATCCCAGGCTGCGGCGGAGGTGTGGGCATCGGGCGTCCATATCTTACCTCTGGTCAGACGTTTGTCACTGGCTGTCTGCTGCCCACACGCCGCCAGCCACACACTGAATACACTCTCCATATAAATGGCTCCTTGGTATTATTCACCACAGAGGATCACAATTAGTTTAAGTACCAGCCATCCGTCTACACGCATGACAGCTCCATTTGTTATAGGAACACGTCAGGCTTCTAATAGTGCCTGAGGAACCTCTGTCATCACAAAACTCCATCACATATGTAGAGCTCTCACTGTAACAACCACAACAACCACCCTCTCTATAGAGCCCGCACTATAACACCTCTCTATAGAGCCCTCACTATAACACCTCTCTATAGAGCCCTCACTATAACACCTCTCCATAGAGCCCTCACTATAACACCTCTCTATAGAGCCCACACTATAACACCTCTCTATAGAGCCCTCACTATAACACCTCTCCATAGAGCCCTCACTATAACACCTCTCTATAGAGCCCTCACTATAACACCTCTCTATAGAGCCCACACTATAACACCTCTCTATAGAGCCCTCACTATAACACCTCTCTATAGAGCCCTCACTATAACACCTCTCTATAGAGCCCTCACTATAACACCTCTCCATAGAGCCCACACTATAACACCTCTCCATAGAGCCCACACTATAACACCTCTCCATAGAGCCCTCACTATAACACCTCTCCATAGACCCCACACTATAACACCTCTCTATAGAGCCCACACTATAACACCTCTCTATAGAGCCCTCACTATAACACCTCTCCATAGAGCCCTCACTATAACACCTCTCCATAGAGCCCTCACTATAACACCTCTCCATAGAGCCCTCACTATAACACCTCTCTATAGAGCCCTCACTATAACACCTCTCTATAGAGCCCTCACTATAACACCTCTCCATAGAGCCCTCACTATAACACCTCTCCATAGAGCCCTCACTATAACACCTCTCCATAGAGCCCTCACTATAACACCTCTCTATAGAGCCCTCACTATAACACCTCGCTATAGAGCCCACACTATAACACCTCTCTATAGAGCCCTCACTATAACACCTCGCTATAGAGCCCTCACTATAACACCTCTCTATAGAGCCCACACTATAACACCTCTCTATAGAGCCCTCACTATAACACCTCTCCATAGAGCCCTCACTATAACACCTCTCCATAGAGCCCTCACTATAACACCTCGCTATAGAGCCCACACTATAACACCTCTCTATAGAGCCCTCACTATAACACCTCTCCATAGAGCCCTCACTATAATACCTCTCCATAGAGCCCACACTATAACACCTCTCCATAGAGCCCACACTATAACACCTCTCTATAGAGCCCTCACTATAACACCTCTCCATAGAGCCCTCACTATAACACCTCTCCATAGAGCCCACACTATAACACCTCTCCATAGAGCCCACACTATAACACCTCTCTATAGAGCCCTCACTATAACACCTCTCTGTAGAGCCCTCACTATAACATAATACTACTACATTGCATATGATGGTATGTTGTAGTCTATATTGTGTCTCTGATGGTCTAGTAATGAAGTTCTGTACTTTTCTAACAATCTGCATTCTGATTATTGTCCAAACTAACAATATGTTATACATTATTATATTATTATATTAGATTCAGTATCGGAATGACTGTCAACTGAATCCTACTGTAACCAAGGCGTTGAGAATAAAAATACTGTTAATATGTTGCTTCAAGCTGTGAGCATCAATCAACCTCCTGTTACTCAATCATAGAGGGGGAGGGAGGGAGGAAGGGAAAGAGGGAGTGCGAGAGGGAGGAAGGGGGATAGATGCCGAGACAGAGAGGAGGGTGAAAGAGAGACAGAGACTGCAAGCATCTGGGAATATGGTCTATGTTTCATCTTTTGACACGTTGACTTCAGAGTGATTTCTCTAAAGCTCTTTAACAGAATGTTTAAGATGGATGTCAAGACATGTACACGTACACACACGCACACACAGGTTTAATTATCTCCCATCAATACGTTGTCTGCTATTGTTTCACAGACAACAGAGAGCTGCTGCTGCTACAACAGTCTCCTGGACGTACGGTAGATATACTGTAGTTGTACTCTAGATGTATGTAGTTGTACTGTATATATATATATATATATATATATATATATATATTAATGGGTGTAACGGTTCAGGTAAGTCATGGTTTGGTTCATTTCACAGTTTTCGGTCTGGTTCAGTAATATATTTATTGTACCTTTCTAGACCCCTGCTCACTATGACATCAAATGCTCCTTTCCTGGTCCGCGCCCTACCGTGAATGATGAGCGTCGAGGGCGGTCGCCGATCTATCCGTTACTTTTTCTGCCCTGGCATCGCTCCCCGGCACAACCCTGTTGCTCCCCGACTCAAAGACGCTGGGCGAGCTTACAACCGCTCGCTCCCTGTTGCGTTCTCCAGTGAGCCGCAGTTCCCCAGCGCTCAGTCACTGGCATTATCCATAGTCGTCATCGTCGTTGTTACTGGCTGATTATGTACGGTTAAATAAAGTCCCGCTAACGCAGAGTCTTTCTGATAAATATATGGCTGTGACTCCAAAATGTGCTAAAATCAGGCATCTTTTCTTTTCTCCGCCGTGTCGTAGTTCAATCCATCCGGAACCGTGCGTGACTGCACACCGAATAAGGGTCATCCTGCATGGGGCTTGTTTTGACAGGGACCGTTACACCCACATCAAATATAGGCCTATATATGTGTGTATATATACACACATGACACAGAGCTGATATAGACCTCATAGAGAGCTGACATAGAGCAATCAAATAGTTGATTTAGAGCTAATAGTAAAGTGACATAGAGCGGAAGTATAGTGTGTATGAGGCTTAAACAGAGCTAAGCATTTATTACACCTAGCCGAACCTAGCCATTCAGAAATCATCAGTGGTCTGGTCCATGTGTGAGGTGGTGAGTGAGTTCTAACAAGTCATGATTGTTATCTACATAACAAGCCGGTAATCATAAATGAATGACTGAAGGAAGCTCGTTAAGCCTGTCAAATACCTCTAGCCAGACGACCAATGAGGAGCCAGCTCTGCAGACTTAAATATACTGGTCACAACAACCCTGTTTTCAGGTGATCTTGAAAAGCTGCCCCACCCAAGAATGAGATGACAGGACAGACTTCAATCAGAGGAGGTTCTGAGCTATGACCCAAACGTCCCTGCAGGAGGGTCCATCAAAGAGAAGATGATAGCCATCAATTAGTTTAGAAGCTGGTTCTGAGACAGGACATTCGGTTTCCTGTTGGCCTGTTGACGCCGTCGCAGTTTATTTTCACACCGTGACTAAAGAAGTTCAAATCTGTCAGTCTGCCGACCGATGACCTTTCTCTGTGAGGTCACGGTGATGTTTAGGAGGATGGAGTCCGTTACGATTTATTGTCTCCTTCAACGCGTCTAGAGGGCCGCCTGGGGCCACGTCAACCACAGATCCTTCGGTTCACTTGACCACGTAACAGACTGGCTTCACCGGAGTCTGATCGCTGAATTGCTGCATCACGTGAATCTATTAACATGCAGAGGGGCCCCCATGTAGGGTGCATCATGTGAATCTATTAACATGCAGAGGGGCCCCCATGTAGGGTGCATCACGTGAATCTATTAACATGCAGAGGGGCCCCCATGTAGGGTGCATCACGTGAATCTATTAACATGCAGAAGGGCCCCCATGTAGGGTGCATCACGTGAATCTATTAACATGCAGAGGGGCCCCCATGTAGGGTGCATCACGTGAATCTATTAACATGCAGAGGGGCCCCCATGTAGGGTGCATCACGTGAATCTATTAACATGCAGAGGGGCCCCCATGTAGGGTGCATCACGTGAATCTATTAACATGCAGAAGGGCCCCCATGTAGGGTGCATCACGTGAATCTATTAACATGCAGAGGGGCCCCCATGTAGGGTGCATCACGTGAATCTACTAACATGCAGAGGGGCCCCCATGTAGGGTGCATCACGTGAATCTATTAACATGCAGAGGGGCCCCCATGTAGGGTGCATCACGTGAATCTACTAACATGCAGAGGGGCCCCCATGTAGGGTGCATCACGTGAATCTATTAACATGCAGAGGGGCCCCCATGTAGGGTGCATCACGTGAATCTATTAACATGCAGAGGGGCCCCCATGTAGGGTGCATCACGTGAATCTATTAACATGCAGAGGGGCCCCCATGTAGGGTGCATCACGTGAATCTACTAACATGCAGAGGGGCCCCCATGTAGGGTGCATCACGTGAATCTATTAACATGCAGAGGGGCCCCCATGTAGGGTGCGTCACGTGAATCTATTAACATGCAGAGGGGCCCCCATGTAGGGTGCGTCACGTGAATCTATTAACATGCAGAGGGGCCCCCATGTAGGGTGCATCACGTGAATCTATTAACATGCAGAGGGGCCCCCATGTAGGGTGCATCACGTGAATCTACTAACATGCAGAGGGGCCCCCATGTAGGGTGCATCACGTGAATCTATTAACATGCAGAGGGGCCCCCATGTAGGGTGCATCACGTGAATCTATTAACATGCAGAGGGGCCCCCATGTAGGGTGCGTCATGTGAATCTATTAACATGCAGAGGGGCCCCCATGTAGGGTGCGTCACGTGAATCTATTAACATGCAGAGGGGCCCCCATGTAGGGTGCATCACGTGAATCTATTAACATGCAGAGGGGCCCCCATGTAGGGTGCATCACGTGAATCTATTAACATGCAGAGGGGCCCCCATGTAGGGTGCATCACGTGAATCTATTAACATGCAGAGGGGCCCCCATGTAGGGTGCGTCATGTGAATCTATTAACATGCAGAGGGGCCCCCATGTAGGGTGCATCACGTGAATCTATTAACATTAACATGGAGCGTGTGTTGTCAAGTGTTGTTACTGTGTAGTGTATGTTATGTACATTGTGCAATTCTGCATTATTTAACTCCTAAAACAACATAGTGTTTTCTGTGTAGTGTGTTTAACGTGTAGTATTTAACGTTGTGTAGAACTGCGTTGTTTAACTTCTAACACAATAGATATTATTGTCTGTCTGCAGTCTAGGAGGGGAGTGACAGTAAAAGCCAGTTTCTCTCCTCTGTGTTCAAACATGGCAACGGTCAAGCCCTTATCCCCCTGTGCAGGTACACAAACAATCAATGCCAAGCACTGGCTTTTTAATTAGCTCTGCTCTCCAACCTGCAGTCGCTCCAACCGCTCCCTCTGGGGCCACGACCAGCATCTGGCTGCATTACCAGAAACACTTAGGCTGGAGCCCCTTTATCTACAGCGCTATATTGTTAGCAACACCTAGCCTAGAGCCCCTTTATCTACAGCGCTATATTGTTAGCAACACCTAGCCTAGAGCCCCTTTATCTACAGCGCTATATTGTTAGCAACACCTAGCCTAGTGGCCCTTTATCGACAGTGCCATATTGTAGCAACATCTAGCCTACAGCGCTATAATACTAGCAACATCTAGTCTAACACCTAGAGCCCCTTTAGCTACAGCGCTATACTACTAGCAACACTTAGCCTAGCATCTAGCGCCCCTTTATCTACAGACAGTCTGTCTCTGGTCTGAGGACACGACTCATCAGTCTGAGTGATGCAACACAGCAGGTGGCCTCCCTGGCGCATCCCGCTAAGGAATACATAGATGCCTCCGGTTGGTCGCACCCCAACCAAAACATACCTTACCGTCTCCGCTTGGGAAAAGAGGCACGACGCAAACGCACAACGCATCAGGGGTAAAACAATGACTCTTTAAGGCTACCCGTCAGTTCAGACTCCTGCTCGGCCTGAGCGGTTCTGCTCCGCCAGCGGTGGGACGAGGAGGACTCAGGAAAACACAGCTGACCTTTACTATGCTAATGTGCATGTGTACGGAACGCCCCGCACGAGACGCTGGGCGACGGCCCACAGCACACAGGGCTGGTGAACGGGCTCTGCTTGGGATGCCCGAGCACGCCTCACGCGCGCTGCTGAACAAATGTCCAGTGACCCGCGAGGTCTCGTCCAACTACAGAGAATAATAGATGAATAGAATAACAAACGCAAGGCCATTAATGTCCACATCTCCACACACACACACACACACACACACACACACACACACACACACACACACACACACACACACACACACACACACACACACACACACACACACACACACACACACACACACACACACACACCCTCCATCACCGCCCCTACAAATGATTAGAATACATAAGAGGAGAAAATACAGCACTGTCTAGCAGCTGGCTTTGAAGTAATATAGTTATATATTTTTCTCTAATGTAGATAAGTGTAGATGTTTCACATCTACACTTGTGTTCGTCCCAAGCCACTTCCTGTTGACATCACTTCCTCCCTAGTACAGGACCTTCAGATGACCCCAGGCTCCAGCAGCAATGATGTGAAAAGAGATTAGAAGAGTAAAGAGAGTGAGTGTTTCTTTTGTCACCGTGTGTTTCACTATGTGTGTTTGTGTGTGCGTGCGTGTCAGTGTGTGCGTGCGTGTACTGTGGTTCTTGGTGTCCAGGTAACCATGGCGATGTCAGTAGTGATGGAGCTCAGCATCAGCATCCCATCCCAGACATCCCCCCCCCCCCCCGTCAGGCTCCATGGGCTCCAGATAACTGGGTGCTGCAGAGCGCGTGCACCCTGGCATGTAATACTGTGACGGTCCATCTGGAGGGGAAGGGTGGGGTCTCCTGTACCACCTCACACCGCCATGTCCTCGCAGATTTATTTTACTACTGCAGTCCCCCCCCCCCCCCCCCCCCCCCCCACGTTCACACTCAAACACAAACAGAGATGGAGATAGACATTCCCACACAGATAGAGATACAGAATGAAACAGAGTGAGAGAGAGACAGACAGACAGACAGACAGACAGACAGACAGACAGACAGACAGACAGACAGACAGACAGACAGACAGACAGACAGACAGACAGAAAGAGAGAGATGGAGAGAGAGAGAGATGGAGAGAGAGAGAGAGAGGGAGAGAGAGAGAGAGATGGAGAGAGAGAAAGAGAGACAGAGAGAGAGAATAGAAAGACTACTAGCTGATTGGAGAGAGGAGATGGTTTACTAGCTGGTTACAGAGAGATGGTTTACTAGCTGGTTACAGAGAGGAGATGGTTAACTTCAGGCCTGGTGCTCTGAGCTGCAGAGCTATAGAAGTTAATGAAGCAGCAAATGAGACGGTTTGGACATTGGATTCTTGTTACGTTTGCCCAAGGGTTATTTACCTCTAATGTCTCTTCCTCTCAGAAGAATCCGACCATACGGGTACTTACAGAACTCTGTTGATCCCTAAAGAACCATACGGGTACTTACAGAACTCTGTTGATCCCTAAAGAACCATCCGGGTACTAAGAGAACTCTGTTGATCCCTAAAGAACCATACGGGTACTAAGAGAACTCTGTTGATCCCTAAAGAACCATACGGGTACTAAGAGAACTCTGTTGATCCCTAAAGAACCATACGGGTACTAAGAGAACTCTGTTGATCCCTAAAGAACCATACGGGTACTAAGAGAACTCTGTTGATCCCTAAAGAACCATACGGGTACTAAGAGAACTCTGTTGGAACCATATGGTACTAAGAGAACTCTGTTGATCCCTTAAGAACCATACGGGTACTAAGAGAACTCTGTTGATCCCTGGAGAACCATACTAGCGCTAGTGTCTAGCTCTAACAGCGCTAGTGTCTAGCTCTATTAGTGCTAGCGTCTAGCTCTAATAGCGCTTGTGTCTAGCACTAATAGCGCTAGCGTCTAGCTAAATAGCGTTTGTCTCTAGCTCTATTAGCACTAGCGTTCAGCTCTAATAACGGCTCCCAGAGAGACAGCGGGCCCCACGGGGCCACTTAAAAGTACACTTGGTATTCAGGAGCCGGGAGAGGACCTGAGAGAGATCTGAAGCTCTCCGATTAAGTTTTAAACTCTTGGACAGAATGAGGAGGTAGCGGCTTGTCGTTATCACCAGCCGACTAGCGACTATTAAGTACTGGCCGTATGCAGTCCCGGAAAGCGTTGGGGTTTTTGGATTTCAACAATGGCCCCCAGCGTGAACAGCACAAATTAAATGATAAGGCAATTAGTTAAATGAAAGAACCATGCCCTTAATTCACAAACAATTATTATCGTAAGATTGAGATTATACGATTTTGCACAAGCCGTTGACCTTCTGTTGCATTCGGAGGAATTTATACTAGCTGCTGGTCTGAGAAATAATGATAAAAAAATAATTACAGCTAAACAAATCCACCAATTGCTGATTAGTGATGCATTCGTCCAATCACACAACCCTATTACTGACCACCTGACTGGTCTGGTCACAGGAACAGGTTCAGTAACAGACTACAGACTGGTCTGGTCACAGGAACAGGTTCAGTAACAGACTGGTCTGGTCAGAGGAACAGGTTCAGTAACAGACTACAGACTGGTCTGGTCAGAGGAACAGGTTCAGTAACAGACTACAGACTGGTCTGGTCAGAGGAACAGGTTCAGTAACAGACTACAGACTGGTCTGGTCAGACGAACAGGTTCAGTAACAGACTGGTCTGGTCAGAGGAACAGGTTCAGTAACAGACTACAGACTGGTCTGGTCAGAGGAACAGGTTCAGTAACAGACTACAGACTGGTCTGGTCAGAGGAACAGGTTCAGTAACAGACTGGTCTGGTCAGAGGAACAGGTTCAGTAACAGACTACAGACTGGTCTGGTCAGAGGAAGAAGTTAAGTAACAGCAACGGTAAGAAGAAGAGGTTAAGTAACAGGAAATTGTAACGGTAAGAACGCTCCAACGACCTCCGGCTTCAAACAGAATCCCTCCTCCTGTCTAGCCTCTCGCTCATCGCTGCTGCTCTCTCTCCAGGCGTTTCCACAACAACGACCTTGTTTGGAGAGAAAGGTCGCGCTCGCAGAGAAAAGACCAAAGACTGGGGGGTGCTGCCCCAGTGACCCCAGCTTCCTGCTGTTTGTGTTGAAACAACAGACGTCTGAGAGGCGGCGTGGAGGTCTGGCCACCAGGGAGAGGACTTCTGTAGAACACGGCTACTCAAACGCTTTTAGTAACTTCTGTGGCCGACACAGCCACCGCCAATCTGCGCACACTGGAATTGGTGATCCTTTCACTCTTAGCACACTACAATTAGTGATCATTTCACTCTTACCATACTACAATTAGTGATCATTTCACTCTTAGCACACTAGAATTGGTGATCCTTTCACTCTTAGCACAATATAATTGGTGATCTTTTCACTCTTAGTACACTACAATTGGTGATCTTTTCACTCTTAGTACACTACAATTAGTGATCATTTCACTCTTACCACACTAGAATTGGTGATCCTTTCACTGCTAGCACACTAGAATATGTGATAATTTCACTCTTTGCACACCAGAGTTCGTGGTGTGCTCAGGGTATTCTGAGTGTTCTGATGTGTGCGGTCTACCTCCACCTGGATCACGACCCATTTATGGGTCCAGGTTGAAGAAAGTCAGCTGTAAGACATCTCACAGTAGGGTGTGTGCTTTAGTTCATAGATGAATGACTATTGAGTCGTGTTGAGGATGGGGGTCCAACATAATATCATTATCGGTCCTACAGATCTGGGAGCAGTTGCATGTGCAGCAGGACAAGCAGATTGGAGTGAACGGTTGTGATCAAGGAACAGATGGTATCTATTTAGCGCAGAGGTTTCAACAAACCGTATACCAGTTATCACTAGAGATGCTAATGATTTACTAATGAAACAACGCAGAAGTGTAAAGAGCTAATTTACAGATTTCAGCCTCACAGGAAACCAGTTATCTAACAAAACAAAAGTGATTAATTTGATTATCCTGCACCACACACACACACACACACACACACACACACACACACACACACACACACACACACACACACACACACACACACACACACACACACACACACACACTTTGTGGTTCTGATTACTTCTTAAAGGAAAACGCTAATCCATTTCCGCACATCAATGCGTCGGGGACTGATGACATCAGCCATGCAGGCGGTGAGACGACTTGACCATTTGATCTCACATCAACGACGTGAATTAGTGAGGAGACACAGTGAGGAGACACAGTGAGGAGACACACCTAGGAGACACACCAAGGAGACATAGTGAGGAGACACATCTAGGAGATGCACCTAGGAGACACACCTAGGAGACATAGTGAGGAATTATAGTGAGGAGATACACCTAGGAGACAATGTGAGGAGACATAGTGAAGAGACATACCTAGGAGATACACCAAGGAGACATAGTGAGGAAACATACCAAAGAGACACACCTAGGAGACATAGTAAAGAGACATACCTAGGAGACACACCAGGGAGACACACTAAGGAGACATAGTGAGGAGACATAGTGAGGAAACATACCAAGGAGACACACCTAGGAGACATAGTGAAGAGACATACCTAGGAGACACACCAGGGAGACACACCAAGGAGACATAGTGAGGAGACATACCTAGGAGACACACCAGGGAGGAGACACACCCAGACCGGTCAGGTAGGGGTAGCTGGTGGTAACCTCTTAACCCATGGAGGTCAGACCTCCTCAAACCACGAGCTGGAAACAGAGAAAGCTCCAAACAAGCAGGTCCGTTGGGTCTGTTGGGTTAGCAGCCAGCGTGGTAAAGTCGAATGTAATGTTGTTTCCTCCATTCTGCTAGCGTAGCATTGCATTGGCTAGCTGCAAGGCGTACTCTGATTCTCTGCTAGATCAGGGGGTGGAGTAGCAGATGACAAACCTGGACAGAAGGAAGCTGATGCCAGGAGCCATTTCCCCCAACACTAACGTATTCTACACAGTTGTACTACAGTAATACACCTGCTGGAATACTTCTACACAGTTGTACTACAGTAATACACCTGCTGGAATACTTCTACACAGTTGTACTACAGTAATACACCTGCTGGAATACTTCTACACACTGCATTAGGTTTCAAATGACTGACGCAACAGGTTTCAGCTTCAACAGTGACCAGAGGGAAACGATGCGTCTTCATAGCTTATTGATAAGAAACTGCAACGGATCAATGGTTGACGGACAGTCTTTCTATCCAACACGTCAAACTGCTCCTCATGCTTTTTGATAAGCAGTGAGATATTCTGTCTCTCTATCCTTCTCATCTCTCCCCCCTATCTCTCTCTCTCTCTCCATCTCTGTTGATCCCCCTCTCTATCCACCCCCCTCTCTCCCTGTCCCTCTCTCCATCTCTCTCTCCATCCCTCTCCATCCCTCCCCCTTTCTTCAAGACTTGGAAGAAAGTGTCCTTCAACCCTCTTCTTGTCTTCATACATGATTGAAGGGAGTTGGGAGGACTGCATCATTCATGTCAAGTCCTGCAGAGAAACTACAGAGGAGACACCAGACCCACACTAGTACTGAAACTACAGAGGAGACACCAGACCCACACTAGTACTGAAACTACAGAGGAGACACCAGACCCACACTAGTACTGAAACTACAGAGGAGACACCAGACCCACACTAGTACTGAAACTACAGAGGAGACACCAGACCCACACTAGTACTGAAACTACAGAGGAGACACCAGACCCACACTAGTACTGAAACTACAGAGGAGACACCAGACCCACACTAGTACTGAAACTACAGAGGAGACACCAGACCCACACTAGTACTGAAACTACAGAGGAGACACCAGACCCACACTAGTACTGAAACTACAGAGGAGACACCAGACCCACACTAGTACTGAAACTACAGAGGAGACACCAGACCCACACTAGTACTGAAACTACAGAGGAGACACCAGACCCACACTAGTACTGAAACTACAGAGGAGACACCAGACTAATACTGAAACTACAGAGGAGACACCAGACCCACACTAGTACTGAAACTACAGAGGAGACACCAGACTAATACTGAAACTACAGAGGAGACACCAGACCCACACTAGTACTGAAACTACAGAGGAGACACCAGACCCACACTAGTACTGAAACTACAGAGGAGACACCAGACCCACACTAGTACTGAAACTACAGAGGAGACACCAGACCCACACTAGTACTGAAACTACAGAGGAGACACCAGACTAATACTGAAACTACAGAGGAGACACCAGACCCACACAAGCACTGAAACTACAGAGGAGACACCAGACCCACACTAGTACTGAAACTACAGAGGAGACACCAGACCCACACTAGTACTGAAACTACAGAGGAGACACCAGACCCACACTAGTACTGAAACTACAGAGGAGACACCAGACCCACACTAGTACTGAAACTACAGAGGAGATACCAGAACAGGAGCAGAGGAACTAAAGGATTGATGTCTAAATAAACCACTGGCGCCTCTGGGGCCAAGCTCAGTCTTTTGTCTTGGCTCCCACGCTAATCTGGAAGATTCTGCTAAACACACACAGAAATAGAGCACGCATAGGGAGTTAAAAGGGATGTCAGAAGAGGAGAGGAGGAGGGAGGAGAGGAGGAGACAAAATGTAGCCTGCATATGGAGTTAATAGAGATTTGAGAGGAGGTGAAAGGGCTGAGGGAGAGGAGGAGGGGAGGGAGGGGAGTAGAGAAAGAAGATGGAGCGCATACAGGGAGTGATGCCTAGAGGAGGAGGGGAGAAGATGGAGCATCCAGCGAGCTGCTGTTAGAGGAGGAGAGAGGAGGTAGAGAATTTAGGGATTTTAGACACCATCACATGATCAGCAGACCCAGGAGGGAGAGAGGAGGAAAGTGAAAGCGAGAGAAAGGTAGAAAGAGAGAGAAAGAGAGAAAGTAGATGAAGAGAAAGGGGATGGTTGAGGAAGATGAGAGAGAGGAAGACGAGAGAGAGGAGGAGAGGAGAAGGATATGGGTAGAGTGATAGAAAAGGAGTGGATGGGGAGAGAGAGGCGAAGTCAGGAGATGGAGAATATGGAGATAGAGAACCCTTGTACATTACACACTTGCCTTCATCAAACTTGTATTCAGTGAGGCTACATTAAGTACGTCACTACCTGGGGGGGGGGGGGGGTCATAGCTGGAGGGTCCCAGCTGGAGCCCCCCCCCCCATCAGTCTACTGTCAACTGAGGGAAGGAAGCTCGTCACTCAGCAGAGGTCGTTAAATATGAAACGCTACATCTGCATTAGCTCACCGCTACCAGAAGGGGAGGGGCATCGTCACGGTGATTAACGACCAGGGGCGTCCCTCACTGTCTCCTCCATCCTTTCCTTCGTCCTCCCCCTCATCCTCCCCTCAACATCCCCCCCCCCCCCCCCCCACCCCCCCCTCTTTGGTTTTGAAATAGACGGAGAGAGATGTGAAAGTGGAGGAACACCAGCCAACAGGGGAATGGACTTCACCCTTCAAACCCAACAGACATACAGCTCAAGATGCAATCAATAGTTATTCTCTCAATGGAGCGAGGAGCGAGGAGCGAGGAGCGAGGCGCGAGGCGCGAGGAGTGAGGAGCGAGGAGTGAGGAGCGAGGAGCGAGGAGCGAGGAGCGAGGAGCGAGGAGTGAGGAGTGAGGAGTGAGGAGCGAGGAGTGAGGAGCGAGGAGTGAGGAGCGAGGAGCGAGGAGTGAGGCGCGGTATGACACGAGGCCGTGGGGAGCTCAGGTTCAGAACAATCTCCTCCATCTCAACAACAGATAACAGTACTGCCCAGCGTTCCTCCATCTCAACAACAGATAACAGTACTGCCCAGCGTTCCTCCATCCCAACAACAGATAACAGTACTGCCCAGCGTTCCTCCATCTCAACAACAGATAACAGTACTGCCCAGCGCTCCTCCAGCTCAACAACAGATAACAGTACTGCCCAGCGTTCCTCCATCTCAACAACAGATAACAGTACTGCCCAGCGCTCCTCCATCTCAACAACAGATAACAGTACTGCCCAGCGCTCCTCCATCTCAACAACAGATAACAGTACTGCCCAGCGCTCCTCCATCTCAACAACAGATAACAGTACTGCCCAGCGTTCCTCCATCTCAACAACAGATAACAGTACTGCCCAGCGCTCCTCCAGCTCAACAACAGATAACAGTACTGCCCAGCGCTCCTCCAGCTCAACAACAGATAACAGTACTGCCCAGCGTTCCTCCATCTCAACAACAGATAACAGTACTGCCCAGCGCTCCTCCATCTCAACAACAGATAACAGTACTGCCCAGCGCTCCTCCATCTCAACAACAGATAACAGTACTGCCCAGCGTTCCTCCAGCGCAACAACAGATAATAGTTTTGCTGCAGGCACACTGTCAAGAGCGCTTCCTTCCCACAGATATAATATATCTCACTTTCAGGTAGAATATAGGATGTTATTACAGTCACACACCTGTACAGCATACCTGCACCAGTCACCTGTACAGCACTCCTGTAAACACCTGTACCAGTCAAATGTACAACACACTTTTACCAGTCACCTGTACAACGCACCTATACCTGTCACCTGTATCAGTCACTTGTGCAACACACCTGTACCTATATGTAGGATTAAATAAATAGTGTAAGCTATTTGGTCGATGCCTTTATCCAAAGCATCTTACATTCGCTACCATGAGTGCAGACATTCTTAGCATGCCAGGCACCAATGGCAGTCTGGGACAATGGGATCTAATGTTGAAATGGCTCATTCACCTCAGGCCCAGAACGAAAGCACACCTTTATTAAGCAGGTGTGATGTCAGACGGGTTAACCCACCAATCAGCAGCTTGGTGTCCTGACAGCTGTGAGTGGGAGGTAACAGGGTGAAATGGGTCACTCTATAATTGACATCTCAGTGACAACACATGGCCAGCTGAATAATTACACAGAGGAAGGTTTAGATGAGCAGGGTTTTTCATTTCATTTGATTTATTTTAGGACAAAAAGTAATTGTTCAGCATGAGCAACACACAGGCCCGGAATAGAACCCTTATTTAACAATCTGTTCCTCTGAGGAGAGCTGGTTCTGTCTCTGTTGGGCCAGAACCAGCTCTGACAGAGACACAACCAGCCCCAACAGACAGAATCAGCCCCAACAGAGACAGAACCAGCCCTAACAGAGACAGAACCAGCCCTAACAGAGACAGAACCAGCCCTAACAGAGACAGAACCATCCCCGACAGAGACAGAACCGGCCCTGATAGACAGAACCATCCCCGACAGAGACAGAACCAGCCCTAACAGAGGTAGAACCAGCCCTAACAGAGACAGAACCGGCCCTGATAGACAGAACCAGCCCCAATAGAGACAGAACCAGCCCTAACAGAGGTAGAACCAGCCCTGAAAGAGGCAGAACCAGCCCTAACAGAGGTAGAACCAGCCCTGAAAGAGGCAGAACCAGCCCTAACAGAGACAGAACCAGCCCCAACAGAGACAGAACCAGCCCTAACAGAGACAGAACCAGCCCTGACAGAGACAGAATCAGCCCCAACAGAGACAGAACCAGCCCCAACAGAGACAGAACCAGCCCTAACAGAGGTAGAACCAGCCCCGACAGAGACAGACCCAGCCCTAACAGAGACAGAACCAGCCCCAACTACCCTACAAACCCTACATTTTTGTGGATATATGCTTGTGGAGTGTGTGTGGACAATGGCTGGTTTAAGCAGCCTTACCTGGCCTGAGTCAGACGGATTGGACTCGGGCTGGGTGAGGCTGCACACCTGTTCTGCATTGAGAAATCAATGTGCACAGGTTAAACCAGCCATCACCGCACACACTCAGAGAGATCTCCTTTATGGCAACACGGAGCAACAGCATCATGTATCATTGTCTGCAAACCTTACAATAAACAGGCTTTCAACACCACCACCCTGCATCCTTGTCTGGAGGACAAGCCACCAAGGTGGCTTGTGGCACTGGCCTTGTTACACTGCTGGGTGTACGTGTGTAAGTGTGTGCATGTGCGTGAGTGCGTGCGTGCATGTACTACACCTACTGCTACTATTTACTGCCGCTGTACCACAAACGTTCGATATTACAGCAGCAGCTGTGGTGCCTAGAGTGAGCTAGGAGAGTAAGGTGTGAGAGGGTATTTGCGGTACTTGCGATTCTAGTAGTAGCGGTTCTAGTTCTAGCGTTGCTATTGTACTAGTGGACCAGATGGTGATGAATGATGCATCTCTGGTCAGAGCAGTAAATATTGACAGGAGCAGCCGCGGCCTGCCCCCTCTCCTTCAGGATTAGAGATGGGCATCCTAATTAGAGGGAGACCCTTTATTCTGGGTGAAATAGAGAAAGGGAGAGAGATAAGTTTGTTTTGGGTGAGTGTTTATGAAGTGTGAATACAGAGATGGATAGAGCACATTGTGGTGAGAGAGAGAGAGAGACAGACAGAGACAGAGAGAGAGAGAGACACACAAACACAGACAGACAGAGAGAGAGACAGAGGCTATTTGGTTTGAGGACTGTCTCCCAACCACAACAGATCCACCATGGTTACACCTAACAGCTAACGGCCAACAGCTAATGGCCAATGGCTATCTGCTAACAGCTAACAGCTGCCTGCACACAGCAGACAGAAGGCTCTGCTGCTTTGTGTTTAAAACTCAGTCTTCTGTCCTCGAGATCAAACAGAGTGAGATGGCGATGCTAATAGGATCTTGATTAGAAGGCTTTTGTCCCGCTGCTAATCGCTCCCTGGGCGTCGTGTTAATGTTTTTCATGAACACTTTTAATTAATTTAGGGCATTAATGGCATCGATTACACCCGTTACTGTGGTAACGGCTGCAATTGGCAAAGTTAGCTCTGCTAGCTTTGTAGGTCAAGTTAAAAAAGATAGCTAATCCAAAGCTATCCATGTTAGCTGCATAAGCCAAGTAAGCATATTTGGAGGTAGCTGTTTTTGCTTTAAAGTTAGCTTTGTTAGCTTAGTCAGTTATTAACAGAGCGACGGAAAATCCAGAACACGATGGAAGTGTGTGTGTGTGTGTGTGTGTGTGTGTGTGTGTGTGTGTGTGTGTGTGTGTGTGTGTGTGTGTGTGTGTGTGTGTGTGTGTGTGTGTGTGTGTGTGTGTGTGTGTGTGCATCTCCATATATATATAGCCATGTGTATATAATGTTCTTATAGACATATCAAATCAAAGGTGTGATTAGCCTTCTGAATTTATTTATTAAACTGCCAGAATTTCTCACGTCTCTGAAAGATTTCAAACGATAACATTAACAATATAAAAAGAGTCCGAATGTCTGAGGAACAGAACAAACGTCCAGGACCACAGCGGAAACCGAACACCAAGAGCAAAGCTCGAACTATTCCCACAGGAAACGCTTGACAGAGCCACGCCGCAGACGTGCCGAGCATCAACGAGTAGCTAGCGTGAGAACACTACTTTCCCTCGCTCTGCGTCTGTGTCTTCCTCAATTCATCTCCTGCGCCCCATCAACATCAGTTCCCGGGCATCAATAACAGTTACTCCCCACGCTGTGACCTCATCTATCGCTTCCTGTGGCTGCTTGTCAATAATATGGATTAATGAATCACAGTGTGGACAATATCAGACCACACAGACTTCTTAACAAGCCATCTGGAGAGACGGAATCATCCGCACGCCATCTGTTCCGACATCAGTGATAAGTCCTTTCATGTCAAATAGTTTCACCGGTAAAGGCTGCAGGTCTTTGAACGGGGTTTTAAGGGTTGAGTGTTAATCCAACGACATCCTTCTAGTCTGTTATGAGAAGCAATGGACTGAGCGTCAATAACTCCGAACAAAGACCTCCCTCCCACCTTCTGCACTCTCTTCAGAGAAACGTCTTTGGCTGTTAGCCAGACGTGACATGTAAAACAAGCTTCCGTGATGGCGTTATTGGTTGATATTCGAGCGAGCCTTCAGAGCACCTGGCCACTTTACGTCGTCTTGCGTTGCTAATGTGACAGAGTGTCGCCCGCGGCAACGCCACGTCGCCTGTGAGATCTCACACCGAAGACACGAGAAGAAAAGCCATTGTAGTTCGCTCTCAGACGTCACCCAGAAAAAGCTTTTAGTCAAATTCGCCGCCGCCCCCCCCCCCCTACCCCCTTTCCCGCGCCAATGTGTGTGATCAACCCCCACGCCCGCCAGCTGAGGCCAACACTCGCTGAGGCTTTAGCACATTTAGCATCTTTAACCCTGCGATGCTACGCCCAACGCTTGACAACCTAACTGCCGCTCATTTTCACCCGGAGAGAAGGTTCAACAGAGAAAGAAAGAAAGAAAGTGTTTATGGGTGTCAGTTCACTGGGGGTGGGGGGGTGGGGGAGGCGGGGGGGGGTGGGTCAGCACGCAGACAGACAACACTACAGACCACAAGACTACGGATCCCACGAGACCACAGTTCCGGGCATCCCTCGCTTTACCCCTATAGTCAGCCCCCACCACACCTGAGCAGGTTTACTTGTTCTTTTGTAAGGCGGCTAGGGGCGTCTCGCTCAGTGACCTCGCCAATCGGTCGTCCGACCCGATGTCGATGAGTGCGTTCACTTCCTGATCGCAACCGCCTCTAACTGGCTCAATGTGTTTGTTATTTCCAGTTTGCGGCAAAAAGTGTACAATCAACACACAGCTAATTGCTTTGTGGTGGCGCGTCCTTTAGTTGGGTCGGATCACGCTCACACCTCGAGCGAACCCAACCAGAGGGTTCACAGTGTGTGTGTGTGTGTGTTTGGTCCGCACCAGAGTTTAAACAGCTCAGGTGTGAAAGCAGCCCAAACACCACCAGACCGCACTGAACCAGCGGGCTCTCCCAGCTAGCAGCAGCGCTAGCAGCAGCGCTAGCAGCAGGAGCTAGCTGTCATCTCTCTGTTGCGGCTCTTGTTAAGCTGTCATGTCCGACAGCTGTGGACCGGCTGCTCTCTTGTTCAGCCAGCGCCCGGCAAACAACGAGCTCCAATTACTTTAGGCTGTCTATTATACAGAAACGCACACGCACACGCACACACACACACACACACACACACACACACACACACACACACACACACACACACACACACACACACACACACACACACACACACACACACCTGGTGATACAGCAGCTATAGACCGTCTATTATACATACACACGGACACACACACACACACTTCTGGTGATACAGCAGCTATAGACCGTCTATTATACATACACACGTACACACACACACACACGCCGTTAACACACCTGTAGCTAACGCAGCAAGACACTAGATTACTACCAGCTGGTGGTGAGGACGCGCTGCTATTTCATTAAAGTTACCTTGAGAAGTCCACTGTGATCAATCAAAGACCACAGGGCCGACTGAAGCAGTAACTTTCAATTTACTGTCCGCTTTACTGTGTTCCTATTGATCTACATAACTTTTTAAAGCAGGCGTGTGAACTTCCCTGAATTGTAACTTTTCCAGATGTCAGACCTCAGCAGCACGTATGTCTCATCGAGAGAGAGAGAGAGAGAGAGAGAGAGAGAGAGAGAGAGAGAGAGAGAGAGAGAGAGAGAGAGAGAGAGAGAGATTCTGCTGTGTCTGTACTTCTCCAGCTAATTGCGTGTCAGAGACGCTACAGCAGATAATTCTGTCTATTTGTACGTCCTAGCTGGAGGCTACGCTAGCACTACCGCTGACACTGACGATAATTAAAGATCTGCCATCCGGCCGGGCCCAACTGTCTGGTCCACTAACGACCTAGATACAGACCCCCAGACCTGAGGTACAGACCCCCAGACCTGAGGTACAGACCCCCAGACCCCAGACCTGAGGTACAGACCCCCAGACCCCAGACCTGAGGTACAGACCCCCAGACCCCAGACCTGAGGTACAGACCCCCCAGACCCCAGACCTGAGGTACAGACCCCCAGACCCCAGACCTGAGGTACAGACCCCCAGACCCCAGACCTGAGGTACAGACCCCCCAGACCTGAGGTACAGACCCCCAGACCCCAGACCTGAGGTACAGACCCCCCAGACCCCAGACTTGAGGTACAGACCCCCAGACCCCAGACCTGAGGTACAGACCCCCAGACCCCAGACCTGAGGTACAGACCCCCAGACCCCAGACCTGAGGTACAGACCCCCAGACCTGAGGTACAGACCCCCAGACCCCAGACCTGAGGTACAGACCCCCCAGACCCCAGACCTGAGGTACAGACCCCCCAGACCCCAGACTTGAGGTACAGACCCCCCAGACCTCAGACTTGAGGTACAGACCCTCTAGACCTTCTAGACCCCAGGATCTTGAGCTCCAGACCTTCTATCAGAATATCACTGAATTATATCGATCTTTATATCACTTATTTTCTTCACTATGGCCACTGAAAACACCAAATGAAGGTGACAGGATGACTTCAGGAGTTTCCAACCTGGACCCCAGTTTCACATCATTTTGCGGAACAACAACACAACAAACAGACTGAATCAAGCGAATGTCCATATTGTTGTAGGACACGGTTCAGTTCTGTAACCTGGCATCACCACCACGCCAACCACCACCACGCCGGATACTTAGTGACAATATTCCCATCGCAAACGCAAACCCCTCCCCCCCCTTCCAGTGGGGGTTTCCGCCATAAAACATCCAGCCGTCCACAGATGTTTACAGTCAGATAGCAGAGCTCATATCCCATAAGGCCTTTCCATGCCCTGAGCGCGTCGCCATGGTGACGGCGGTTCCATCGGCGGGAAAAGACGGATCGGCGTTGGACGGCAAAACAAACAAACGCACCGGCAGACGAAGCGCGGAGAGATAAGTCCGGTCCGCTCCCTCCTCCCACCCCCGCCACCACGCATTGTCAGTGATAAGAGACCGGCGCCTTTTGTGTCCGCGCACAGCTTGGCCGACGATCAATAACACAATGTCGTCTGTTCTAAAACTCTATTGTTCCCAATCCATTCTCCAGACAGGTGAGGGGACGCGAACCCGCTTTAGATTAGCTCTGTATTCACCGCATGGATCCTCCCCTCCCCTCCCCCCTCCCCCCCTCCCTCCCTCCTCCTCCCCCCCCCTCCCTCCTCCCCCCCATCCCTCCCTCCCTCCCTCCCTCCCTCCCCCCCCATCCCTCCCTCCCCTCCCTCCCTCCCTCCTCCTCCTCCCCCCCTCCCTCCTCCCCCCCCCATCCCTCCCTCCCTCCCTCCCTCCCCCCCATCCCCCGTTCCGACCGGCAGACAGTTTGATTAGGGTTTATCATGTGCACCGCTGGCAGGTGGTGGCGGTGACTTGAGAGCTTGACAGGAACGGCTGGTTTATGAAGAGCTCCTCCGGTTCCCCGTCCCAACACAGAACACGTGAACGAGCTCAGTCACGAACGTGCGACTGCTTCCAGACGGTTTACCTGCCACCTGTTCACACAGCGGGTTAATTGGGGGCCTAATGAACTGCATGAGTCGCGTGTCTGTTAGACTGCCCACCAACCCCCTCCTAGCCTCCTCGTCCTCATCCCTCCTAGTCTGCCTTCTCCTTCCGCCACCCCTCCTTCCTCCTATTCTCTTAGCCTCCCCCCAGCCTCCCTCCTAGCCTCCCTACTCCTCCACTCCAGTTGACTCATCCTGACCCACTAAACACCTTAACACTGCACACACTACACAACACACACCTTCCCCACTACACAACACAAAATACACAAAGCACCCACACCACCATGCACACCCAGAGAAGTGTGTTCATTTCCAATTAAAAGCAGCCTACTTTCACCCTGATGATCAAACTGCTAGTTTTGGTCCAACTTCCCCTACCTCGGCTGCGTCGCTAGCATCATTAGCATAAGCACACCGGTGATCCAGAGCGGCGTCGCTAGCATCATTAGCATAAGTACACCGGTGATCCAGAGCAGCGCTGCTGTAATTGAGCATCATTAGCACTTCAGAGAGGCAGCATGAGGCAGGGGGCCAGGGGCCCAGGGAAAGGGGCGCAGCGCTACAAAGAGAATGTTGGAAGCCATCTGCAGCATGTCCTGCTATCTTTAATAATGCAGCGCTGCTAGCGACGCGTTAGCGCCTCATCTCTGAGTGCCGAGCGAGGAACGGACCACACCTGTACGCTACTCATTAACATGAGGGACCAGATACTTAGCTTGCTAGGGTTCTAGCTAGGGTCCTGGCTTGGATCCCAGCTAGGTGAGTATAAGGACCTGTGCCAGGGCTAGGGTGTGGACTAGGTTCCTAACTAGGTCAGGGTCCCGGCTACGCTATTGAGATACTAAGCTACAAAGCTTAGCTACACATTTATGATACAGGATGAAACTCAGTAAATACAACTGAGCATGTTGTGGCTGACACAGCGCTAATACATCCTGGAAGAGATCCCACCTAGCCCTATAAAGATCCATCCTAACACCATTAAACATTAACGAAAAACATGGAGAGCACTGAGGGTTTAATCCACCAAGGTAGAAGAATGATGAAAGACGCCTTCAAATTAATATTTCATCGCTGGACTCGGCAGGCAAAATAGAAAAGCAATTAAAACTCCAAATGATGTTAACACGAGGCGAGAACTGACGGTAAAACCCAAAGTACTGTCCATTCTACAGCAGCTGCGTTCAACAGGTCGTTGAAACCTGTGTTTTATTCGCCATGACTCGCTTCCTGCCTCCCTTCCTGTGCCGTCAGCTGACCTTTAACCTCAACGTTTTCTCGGATACATGAGATCCACTTCATACAACACAGAACAGAACTTTTTCTTTTAAAATGTGACTTGTGTGAAACTACTGTCCTTTTAATACAGGTTCCTGTTCTCAGTGATTCTTCGATATTTATGGGTAAAATGTTTGACTCAAAGTCCAAATAGGCATTAGAACCGTATCAGTCAAGTCTACATGAGGCATGGGGGGGGGGGGCGGGGGCTTTCGGTGGGTCAAGGTACTAAAACCAAGAGTTAGAGGGGGTCTGGGCAGTAAGAGGAGA
Organism: Lota lota; assembly: GCA_026745465.1. Taxonomy (NCBI): domain Eukaryota; kingdom Metazoa; phylum Chordata; class Actinopteri; order Gadiformes; family Lotidae; genus Lota; species Lota lota. Next base: position 840,453 of record JACYXH010000536.1, read on the forward strand.
GCCGTAGTCCTGGTAACCGTCTGTGTTCCTCAACCCCTTCACCTGAACATGACCGTTTTCATACATGTGCCTGGTCTCTTGTCGTCATGAAAACCTTGCTCTTCCTCGGGTGTCTGGCGTTCAGCCTGCGGCCACAACCAGGACCAGAACCGGGTTTTGCTTTGTTTATCGTCGTCTATTGTTTTCGGTAGTCATCCCCGTAACCAGACCCACGGGCTACTTTGATACTTCTGCTTTATTCTGACTGAGAAGGATTTCGACCAACCTTTTGTGTCGAGGCTCACGGCCGATTAGCTGCAAACACATTATGATTATTACGCTTGTGGTCGACACGTGACTTGGAAGTGTCTCTGTGATTGGCCGGTGAGCTCGGTGCAGAATTTAACGACATTCCAGTTCTTGTTATTCTTGGCAACATGGCTGCTAACGTTACTCCATCACCTCCACATCTTATGGTTTCAAACTGCCGGCAGCTTCTGAGTTTAAACAGTAGTTTATTACTTTGATCCCTGACGCAGTACGGCCGGTCTTTCAGACATCATTTAGATACAAAAACATGTACAAATAAAACATGTTTTCTTTTGAACAGATGAATCGTGTGTGTGTGTGTGTGTGTGTGTGTGTGTGTGTGTGTGTGTGTGTGTGTGTGTGTGTGTGTGTGTGTGTGTGTGTGTGTGTGTGTGTGTGTGTGTGTGTGTGTGTGTGTGTGTGTGTGTGGATCCTAGATATTTTTTTAAGTCTTCATGGAAATGAAATAACGGCTTCAAAAGAAAATCTTCACAGCAGAATAAATTGGATTGTCCCATGTAACCCAGCATATATATATATATATATATATATATATATATACACACACACACACACACTCTCCCAGTGGCCATCTTATTTTTCTTCAGCTTTTTCCCCTCTCTTGCTCTGATTAGATCTCTAAATCAAAACTCGCTTATCTCTGGATTATAATTCGGCCCTCCAGGGATGAGACTCCCCTCCCCCCCCCCACCACACACACACACACACACACACACACACACACACACACACACACACCCCCCAATAAACCTCTTAATCCCCCCCCCCCCCCCCCCCCCCTCCCCTCATCACCACCACCATCCTCCAAACCTAACAGACACAATAAAAAATTCTGTCGGGATTCCATCTACAACCCATATAACCTAGTTAACTACTAACCTAGTTCACTAGTACCCCAGCTAACTCAGTAAAAACCCAGCTAGAACAGTGTTGGACCCCTCTACTGTGTTCAGTGATTTATTCTCCCAGATCCCTGAAAGCTCTTCCTCCCATTCATCTGCTCCAAGTCGCACACCTGCAGTCCATCATCAACTGTGCAGAATATCTCCCCTGTTCTTCACTCGCTCATCGCTCACGGCTCCTTCAATTGTCTATTCTTTATATATTTTGGGATTATTTCTGGTTCGTCGCTACCTTTGTCTCTCTGTGCCACAGGATCATTACTCGCCCATCTACCTGCCTGCCATTCTGCAATCCCCCCTGCTGATCACCAGCTCCACAGCGAGCTTCTGAACACTTCTGAGTGTCAACACCCCTCTATGGTGAACAGTGAACAGTAGTGAGCAGTGTGAACAGTGTCAAAGTCCCTCTATGGTGAACAGTAGTGAGCAGTCTGAACAGTGTCAAAGCCCCTCTATGGTGAACAGTAGTGAGCAGTGTGAACAGTGACTGGTTGCAACCCAGTCTCACACCAAAATGTAGTATAGCTACGTTGGTCCACAGTGGAAGACGTAGTAGTTTCCCAATAACCTAGAATAAATATGTTCAGAATATTGTTCATACAGGATATATGCGTGCATGTTACAGAAAATGAAATAAAGGCCATAGGTCATAAACAACCACATCCTTGCTCCACGTTTGAAATACATGGTGTAATAAAATGTCATTTTGGTTATTTCATAAACAGAATATAGCCTACCCCGCTACTAGTCCCTCAAAACCCCAAATAAGCATGAAAAACGCCACGAGCAGTTTAACTGACTAATCGTATAATCACTGAACGCCGATTATGACAATTAAAAGGCACATGAACTGTTAACTGTGATGTTATCAAAAAGCATTTTAATGTCGAAACAATGTTAGTATTGCATTTTCCACTGAGAATCAGATGAATGTCAGCAATAGCAGCGTCCATGACAACCATCATAGCAACGCTAGAAAACGTACGCCAACCATTTTCTGGCGAGACCTGAAAGAATTTTCGTAACAATAAACTAAACGTCATGTACAATCACTGAATGAATATTATGACGCTAAAATACACCTCTCGCTAGAAATGTGATCAAAAACCATTTGAATGTAGAACCTATATAAAAATATTGAATTTTCCAACTACTACGTCACACACACACACACACACACACACACACACACACACACACACACACACACACACACACACACACACACACACACACACACACACACACACACACACACACACACACACACACACACACACACACACACACACACACACACACACACACACACACACACACACGCGCGCACACGCGCGCACACGCGCGCACACGCGCACACGCGCACACGTTTTAGCGAGGGAGGCAGTAGACATTGTTATTACAATTAATAGACTTGAATTTTAGTAGCAATACCGATGTATATTATATTAATATGTGGATTATGTGAATATTGTTGAATAATATGCATGATGTATATTAAATGTATTACAGGAGTTTAGCTTGACATTAGCCAAGTTACATGACATGATTAACTGCAACAAACACACTGAAAATTTCACAATGTAGGATTTTCATTTATTTCAATATTTTTGTAAAGCATAGCACAGTAAAACATTTTTCCCAGTAAATTGTTTCAAAATGTCCAAACCATTCAGAAAACAAGTGAAGAGGCATGTGTAAAAACCAGTCCTTCCTAACCAGCTCTTTCCCTGACTCTAAACCCTGACGCTCAACCCTAACGCTGAACCCTCTGCAGGGCAAGAAAACACTCCTTCACAGTAAAGGTTCAAACCATGGAGAAGGAACACAGAGGAACAGGAAGGAGTAGAGAGAATTGTTAAGTTGTGTGGTTAGTTAGTAGACGGACATGAGGGAAAGGCAAAAAGCTGAGTAGTGTGGAAGCACATGGGGTGTCAAGAAGGTTATTCACACTGGAGTTCATTAACCCATCAGCCTCAGACTGCTGACTTGAAGAAGCTCAGCAGTTCTTCTTGAGGACGATGCTCAGATTAACTCTGAGGAGACGGTGACCAGCAGGTAGAATTCAGCTCAGGTGCGTCTGCAAACAGGATCACCAGCATTTTACAACAATGGATGACATGGATTATGTTCATTATTCAAAATGATGCAACATTATTTACATTAAGGAGCAGGTAGGCTTTAGGGTGCCTTGCTCAAGGAAGCATCAATGTATTATGAAGACTTGGGGGGGGGTTCACCATTCGGCTGAGAGTTGAACACCCAATCCCGTACCCTATCCAGCCCACTATGTCCAGTAAATGCAAACTTACCAGGAATACTTGTTGGTAGATTCAGTCTTCCTCAGGATGCACCTTCCAGATGATTCCTGGTCTGGTCACAAACAGCAGTAGATGTCTGGTAACCAACAGCAGTAGTATGCCTTAACTTGTTGTAACGCAGCGTTAGTTTGTCCTGTACAAGTCCACTATGTTCAGTTAATGCAAACTTACCAGGAATACTTGTTGGTAGAGTCATGGTCGTCCTCCAGAGTCACAGCTCCTCCATCAGCTCTCCTCAGCCACGGCGTCCTGGTTGACTAAGGTCTGGTAACAAATAGCTGCAGTTTTCCATAACGTCTGGTAACAGCAGTCGTTTGCTCTATACACGTCCACTATTTCAGTTTATGCACACTTACAAGGAATACTTGTTGGTAGATTCATAGTCTTCATCAAGATTCACCTTCCAGATGTATGGCTTCTCCATCAGTCCTCCAGATTCCTGGTCTGGTTACAAACACAGTAGTAGTTTGGCTCAAATGGCATGTAACAAAGTAGCAGTTTTAGTTTGTCTGCTTTAGTTTGTCTGGTAGCCAATAGCAGTAGAATGCCTTAACTTAATGCAAAGCAGCGTTAGTTTGTCCTGTACAAGTCCACTATGTTCAGTTAATGCAAACTTACAAGGAATACTTGTTGGTAGAGTCGTGGTCGTCCTCCAGAGTCACAGCTCCTCCATCAGCTCTCCTCAGCCACAGCGCCTGGTCTGTAACAAACAGTGGAAGTCGGGCTCCAACGTGTGGTAAAAACATGTAGTTTGTCTGGTATAGTAACAAACCGCGGTAGTTTGTGGTAGCAGTACTCTACTAGAAGTGGCAGTGAGAGTGATAATCACTTTAGAGTCGGGCTCCATCTGCCCCACAGCGGACATCCTTCACCAGGCAGGGCCTCCAGCACGGCTCCTCCATCAGCTCCTTCAGCCATGGATTCCTGGTCTGGTTACAAACACAGTTGGGTCTCATCGACTGGTAAAACACCTGGGGATGCAACACCTGCACACCTTCTGCATTTGAGGTTCATTTGTAAAATGGTAGCCAATATTTAAACTTCCTTCAATTCAACAAAGTCTACAAATTGACGTTTTCAGCAATGCATCAACTATGGTCGTAGCAGAACTAGTAACAGAAATGGCTCATGACTCCTACACAACCCAAGTATGAATGACCTCATATCACAGCTTTGGCAGAATTAAAATCGGATGAAGCTAAAAATACCTTTCTACAATAACTAGTCACAAGACCTAAAAAGAACACTAGGGTTTTTAAGTGTTTCAGATGAACTTGGTGATGGTTACCCTCTGGTCTCTGGTCCATCCTGGTGCTGCAAGCCTCCGTCTCTGGTCCCCAGCCTCTGGTCCATCCTGGTGCTGCAAGCCTCCGTCTCTGGTCCCCAGCCTCTGGTCCACCCTGGTGCTGCAAGCCTCCGTCTCTGGTCCCCAGCCTCTGGTCCATCCTGGTGCTGCAAGCCTCAGTCTCTGGTCCCCAGCCTCTGGTCCATCCTGGTGCTGCAAGCCTCCGTCTCTGGTCCCCAGCCTCTGGTCCACCCTGATGCTGCAAGCCTCCGTCTCTGGTCCCCAGCCTCTGGTCCATCCTGGTGCTGCAAGCCTCCGTCTCTGGTCCATCCTGGTGCTGCATCCACAGGCTCCTTTAAAAGAAAAAATAATCAGACGGCCTCTTATAAACACTGACAAATTCGATTTGCCCATTAGTTAAAGACAGTCCCAGACTTTCATTCATGCCTTCACACACACAATTATATTCTGTAGTTATTTTCCTTTCCCTCCATTCTTTTGGGATTCTCTGATCAGGGATGGCTTCTCAATGAACAAATAAATGAACACATTCACATGCAAGTGATGTGACTGAAATAGCCATTGTACAAACTGAAGACGGTAAGAAGTGGAGTTTGCCTCACTGAACATATAAGAAACATCCACCCATTTATAAAGACGACATCACGTTTGGATCACATGATAGCACTACAAATTTCAGCTACAGCAGCAGGTTTATATTAGCATTTGCCCAACAATAAACTTATTTGACTCATCTGAACAGTTATGCCATTTGTTTTATCAATTAATTGAACTCTTATTTTATAACTCAAGCCTAGAAAAGACTGCAGAGATAAGACTTGACTTTGCGGCATCCTGTTTTGGGAATGAAGACAGAGCAGTCCACAAGTTAAAGTGTTTCAGCCCATGCATTGAAACTGACCAGAAAATACTTTATACTCATGCACCAGAGCACTGACCTGTTATGGAGTACTTCTTTGACAGCAGGTGGAGGTATGGCGCTGGGTGAGGAGGCAGACACCTTGTGACAAACTACATGTTACCATTTTAACCTTGTACAGTTCGAGTTTCTACTACTGCAACATGTGGGACATACGGCCATTATTTTAGCTGTTGGATACTATCCAGTTGGTAACTCACCACTAAAGTATGGAGTAAAAATAATGTAACGTCATGCCATTTGGTATGGTTTAACTTCTGTGGCAATTAATCACAGACCAAATATTTAAAGTGTACAAAAGAACACTAAGCAGTATCAATATTAATTTGAATAGTAAAATGATACTTAGCCATATTCAGGTGCTGGGCTGTATGGACGAAATGCCAGATCGTTTCCCGCCTTAAAAAGATTCGCAGCCTTCACTGATGCTCAGTCAGAAATGCGCCCGCAAGTATAACGCAGTTTTGTACGCAGCGAGAGACTTGTCAACGTAGTTAAGTACGGCGCAGTTATCAAAAATGAGCGGTGAAATTGTGGGGTTAACGCAAGACATAGTGGACGGCGTATGTGTCAGTATGTATTTTGAACGGTCAACCTAAAGTTGCATAAGATAGGTCAACAATTCCAGACGGGAACCGACTGAAATCGTTTTTCCGACGTTACGCAAATGCCAATCCTGAACGTACTGCCAGATGCCCCCTCAGGTGGCGCAACAGCCAACTAACTGCCAAGTGTGTCCTTATGGTTGTCAATACTACAATGTTCAACGCCAACCATTGAGACTAAATTAAGTGACCACACTCAGAACCTCCCGGCGGGAAGCACACAACCGTCCGACTGGAATACGAACATTCCAGCCGGAACCAACCAGTAAGGAATATAACCAGCGCCTCACCTTGAGCTGAGGCGAAGATCCTGCAGTCCAGTGATGATCTTCACATTTTAAAATACAGCCAACAGACTTACCTTGAGGCGATCTGTTTGTTGCTGTTGGTCATTACTACTGTTTGTTGTACCTCTACATTGCTATGCACCCAGTGTGTACACGTTAAAACAATAAAAACCATATGAAGAACACAGAACTACCATGTAGGTCCCACAACAACTTTTAACCTCAAATCCTTACCTTAAAACGATTTAATCCTTCAATACAAAACGGTGACTACATTTTACAATACACAGAACAATTATCTAGATAATTCTGGGTACAAACCATACAGATCAAATCCAAATGTCTAGCTTACAGAGAGCCAACCATAACCCTGCAACATTACCCGGAACTAACCGCATCACCACCAATAGCAAATCATTTCAACATATACATCTACAGAGGTCAAGTGAAATGAGTGTTTTGAGAGAAAGCACATAACAAAATGAACCCCAATTCCTGAACTCCCATCTAACAATCTTCATGATTTAAAGATCTACAGACTTGACATGCCATTGTGTTCTAATCCCTCGTCTGCTCCCTCGTTACTCAAAACCGCTGCATTTACATCGCTATAGTGCTGCCCTACCGATGGAGGTGTGGTCTGAGTGAGCAGAGATGCATGCTAGGATACAGCGCTGTCTGACGTCCACAGTTCGGTAGATGCGCCCCCTCAGGAAACCCAAGTGTTTGAGAATCCGTCATGACATCAGTTACATAAACTGAAATATCCTTCAAGATGGCAACTGGGATTCCTAAAGAAAAAATGCCAAGAGCAAGATGTTTGTGTTCATCCTCTCAGCCAGTAGAATACAACTAAGATCTTCCATCAGACAACTATGGAACACATTGCAAGGTTCCTCTCTACACATCTTGAAGCCCCAGTGAAGGTTTCCTTACCTCCTCAGCTGAAGGGCAAAACTTCAGCTGAAGAGGGCCGTAGCTGGGATAGTTCCCAGATTGTTTCCGATTTAAGGGAACCCACCTTCCAGGTTCAGCTAGGCCTGTACAAAACAATACAGTTCAGCCAGAGAAGACTTGCATCTGAGAGCAAGAGCACACAAGACACGATCTAGAGGACTCGCCCTGTGTCCACCCAGGTAGGAAGAGCCGCCTCACTACAGGTCTGAAGTTCATCTTGAATATCCATTCAGGTCATTTTCCAACTTCAGACTCTCCTTGTGGAATGCCATTAAGTGTCCATCCTCCATTGTCCTTCGTTGGTGTAGTCCTAGTTTGAAGTCGCCATTTGCATCCTTTAACACTTGATTCCAATGTAACACTTTGTCTTCCTGCCCAGTGTGTTAGGATATCGTTCCCGAGCATCATTCCAGGCTCTTGATGTAAACTGGAGTCCTTAAGTATACGTGGTGCCCGTCCATCCATTTTGATTTAGTGGACCATTCCATTCCAATACCCCATGCCACTCAATCACACATACCCACTCATGTACATTTTACCTGTCAAAGCAAGCAAGACACAGGTAAAACCCTATGCCAGGTCGAGCCCTAGCCACACACACACACACACAGGTAAAACCCTATGCCAGGTCGAACCCTAGCCCCACACACACACACAGGTAAAACCCTATGCCAGGTCGAACCCTAGCCCCACCCACACACCCACACCCACAGGTAAAACCCTATGCCAGGTCGAACCCTAGCCCCACCCACACACCCACACCCACAGGTAAAACCCTATGCCAGGTCGAACCCTAGCCCCACCCACACACCCACACCCACAGGTAAAACCCTATGCCAGGTCGAACCCTAGCCCCACCCACACACCCACAGGTAAAACCCTATGCCAGGTCGAACCCTAGCCCCACCCACACACCCACACCCACAGGTAAAACCCTATGCCAGGTCGAACCCTAGCCCCACCCACCCACCCACCCACCCACCCACCCCCACCCCCACACCCACACACACAGGTAAAACCCTATGCCAGGTCGAACCCTAGCCACACACACACACACACACACACACAGGTAAAACCCTATGCCAGGTCGAACCCTAGCCACACACACACACAGGTAAAACCCTATGCCAGGTCGAACCCTAGCCACACACACAGGTAAAACCCTATGCCAGGTCGAACCCTAGCCACACACACACAGGTAAAACCCTATGCCAGGTCGAACCCTAGCCACTCACATGTAGAACCCTATGCCAGGTCGAACCCTAGCCACTCACACATGTAGAACCCTATGCCAGGTCGAACCCTAGCCACTCACACACATGTAGAACCCTATGCCAGAGCGAACCCTAGCCACTCACATGTAGAACCCTATGCCAGGTCGAACCCTAGCCACTCACACATGTAGAACCCTATGCCAGGTCGAACCCTAGCCACTCACACACATGTAGAACCCTATGCCAGAGCGAACCCTAGCCACTCACACACATGTAGAACCCTATGCCAGAGCGAACCCTAGCCACTCACACACATGTAGAACCCTATGCCAGAGCGAACCCTAGCCATGCTCACAAATTAACCATTTCCATCTCATGTCAAACCCACATGCCACCGAGCAATACAATGCCAAACACTCAAGCCAGGTAAAATCCTCATGCCAGATAACATGCCACCATCCATGCACAAATCTCCTGCCATGACACCCAGAATAGAACAGAATCTTCAATGTTGCCAGAGATTTTAATTCTTCAGTGGTGTCCGACATTGGTAATGGTTTATGCATGGCGTCTCCAAAAGGTGTCCCCAAACGATTCAACGTCCCTGTACTGATGTCTTCGTGGTCCAGTGGTTTCCTGAATGAGTAGTCTTCACAGATGCAAACAGCTTTAGTAAGCCTTGGGACAGGACTCTGGGAGAGAGGTGAGAATAAGGTCATTGTTCAGAAGACAACCCAGTGGTGGGGTGGTAGCGCTTGAAGAGCAGGATCCTCCATCATCAGCAGGCTGCCAAGCCCTCGGCTGGAAGCGTTCTGTGGACAGTGTTTAGTACACTCCAACCCTCAAGATGGAAAAGATTCTCATGCTAAACTGCACAGTAATGGGCAAGGCCAGCTGGACCTGGGAGATGGCTCCCCTCGAATCCCAAACCATCTTGGAATGGTCCCAACTATGACCCTTTCTGAACTGGAGTTGTGCTCTCCTCCAACTGAGGAGGCAAAGAAACTGTCGCTGAGGCGTCACACTGCATGGAGGGGAATGTTGAAATGTGTTCTATGGTTCTCCGGTGCAAGACCGAAGTTGTGTTCTAATCGTTGAGATGAAGAGCCCTCACATCTCACCCCTGGCGTTTCTCCTTCGAGAAACCCTGTCACCATCTTTAAAAAGGACATTCTAGTCCATGTAACCGATGTCACAATAGATTCTCAAACACTTGGTTTCTCCTGAGGGGGCGCATCTACAGAACTGTAGACTTCAGACAGCACTGTATGCTAGCATGCATCTCTGCTCACTCAGACCACACCCTCATCAGTAAAGCAACACTCATGTGATGTAGACGCAGAGCTCAGGATAGTAGCGGGAAAGAAGGCTGAAGAAATCAGAACCCAACCCTGGACTATGTTTTGGTTGTACCCACAGAAATCCATTATTACACCTTACAACACTCACTTAGAACCTGTACTTGCAACCATTTTAACAAACCATTAATACCAACTCAAACGCTTAAGTAGCCCATGCACCAATAAAACATCCTTACTACTCAAACCAACCTTCACCTAACGGGTTAACTCAACACAGGAAGCCAAAATACATTAATGTGCCCAAGAATAATGCAGAAACGAATGACTTACAGTTCGCAGTGTCTTCTTCATGGTTAAATTGGGATACTCACAGAACCGCAGTTCAATCTCCATGATAGACCTTTGAAGGGGTGCAAGAAGCAGATTAACACACAATTTATTCATTATTGTCCCCAAACGTGGGCACTGTCCCACAGTTCAACAGCTACCAACTCTGTTAAATCACAAATTAAAAACATTACAAATTCAGGGCTTTTGGGATCATTCACCTTTTAAATAATGTTTAAGATAATTAACATCTAATCCAGCTTTCTCATATAAATCACACTTTTTCTTTGACTGCCATTAGGACAGAGTGAGTTACTTCTACTTTACCAAGTTTGAATGCATGGGCTCTAAGATGTTATACTTTCACATAGAATGAGCATTTCAATTTCAAATGATAATTAAACCACCACAATCCGATTTATATTCCACATATAAATCAATGCAAGTGTGCGGCCTCAAGACACTCAGGCATTGTGGAGCCGTGATGTCTGCTTGTGCATCCTTGCATTGACGAACGTTTTAAAGTTCGAATTCAGTGCCAAGCTCCCATGTTAAATGTGCAGCAACGCCTGATTTCCATCAGAAAGGGCTAAGAGATGGTTTCTGGCCGACGGGGTTTCACGGCAGGTCAGACTGGGGGTGCTGCCTACAAACTGCTTTACTTAAATGTTGGGCTACATGCGGGCAGCACCTTTGTACTTTAATATGCTTGTATTGCTTCTGTAAATAAAGCAACGGTCAACGGTCAGGTTTTTTACTTTATGATAAAGCAAAAAAACGACCAACATAAATATTTAACATTTTGATTAGTAGGCACATTTCTACTCACATCAGGTCCAGATGAGATGCTCAGTTTTACTTCGAAAAGTCTTCGTAACCTGTGAAACAGAGGAAGAGATGACCAATTAGTCACAACACACTTCCCCTGAACACTACACACACGTTGTGGTTTCATGAACACAGTAATCTTACCGTGTCTGGGAGCCATCACGCTGCCAAACGGTGGCGGACACCAACGTGCTGTCCGCTTCCTCTGAACCGAATCGAACCAGACGCAACCAATTAACCAATTAATAAAGCCACGCAGCGCGCGAGCTGCGGCAGGTGAGCTAGTTTGTCAAACTCAACGCGGGTTGGGCGCCCTCTTGTTGCCTTGGTAACAGCGAGCGAGTCGAGTTCAGCTCTATGGTTGATGTTAAATGACGTCACTAAATTAAATTAAACGAATAAGTATGATTTCACTGATTTAGATGAAGCCTTCGTGGTGGAGCAGTGAAGGTTGACTTTTAAGTCCTCTGTGCTTTCCGTGGTGAATTTAATAAAGAAAATGTAATAAAGAAAGTCTTTATTAAATTCACGTGACTGTCAAGTTTCTGTCTGCAAAAATAAACAAGATGGCTGACATTTATTTTATTGTCAGTGGAAAATCAAATTTTTATATTAATTAATTAATATTATTTATATAATATTTTTCATTTTTTCGTTATGAAATAGAGGTCGTATTCTCAGGTATGCATGTTGGATGGGTAGGGTGTAGGTCTGGGAAGAACTTGCCACTGCATGAGATGGAGCATTTGCTGAGGCTTTGTGAGTCACTTCCTGTAGGGCTAGAGCCCCCAAGCTGACCTTGACCCCTAAGTCACCTACTCATTGCATCACTTCCTGTAGGGCTACGGCCTCCTAATTGATTATTGTAGGATATTTGAATGCCCTCTTTTGTTATGTTATCAAATCCCATTTTAATGCCGAATCTATATCAAAATATTGCATTTTCCACTGAGAATCAATTGAAAGTCGGCCATCTTGTTTGTTTTTGCAGACAGAAACTTGAGTCACGTGACGTGGACGCAGGCCTAGAAAATAATAGGCCAAAAAACGTAGGCATCTCACAATTTTAGAGCCGTTATTGTGAAACTACTATGTTTTCAGCTGTGGACCAACGTAGCTATATTTTGGTGTGAGACTGGGTTGACAATGAACAGTGTTGAAGCCCCTCTATGGCGTCCAGTGAACAGTAGTGAGCAGGGTGAACAGTGAACAGTGTTGATCCCCTCTATGGCGTCCAGTGAACAGTAGTGAGCAGGGTGAACAGTGAACGGTGTTGAAGGCCCAGTGTCTAGGGTAACCCGAGGTCTCTCCATGTCCTCAGCTCCTCTCACCCGGCAGATTAAATATTGATGAGGAAGCTGCCTCTTCCTCTCCTCAACAAGCTGCTCTCTGATTCAACCTCAAGACTAACATTTATTAATAGATATACTTTTTATTGATGAATGTTTCAACATACAGAACTACAGATATGTTTCTATGTTCAAGTGTGACCGTGTAGGACAGACAGCGAGTGAGAGACCTGGTTTGACATCCGAGGATTTATAGATTGGGAGCAGATCATACCTACAGATTATATTTGTTTGTGTGTGTGTGTTTATGTGTGTGTGTGTGTGTGTGTGTGTGTGTGTGTGCATGTGTGGGTTTGTGTGTGTGTGGGGGGGGGAGTTGTGTGTGTGTGTTTATGCCTGTGTGTGTGTGTGTGTGTGTGTGTGTGTGTGTGGGGGGGGGGGGGGGGGGTTTATGTGTGTGTGTGTGTGTGTGTGTGTGTGTGTGTGTGTGTGTGGGGGGGGGGGGGGGGGGTTTATGTGTGTGTGTGTGTGTGTGTGTGTGTGTGTGTGTGTGTGTGTGTGTGTGTGTGTGTGTGTGTGTGTGTTAATGCTGCAGAGCATGAGATGAGATCTGCGATAGTGACATACAGCAGATGTCTTAATATCTGATGGATTATTATTATTACCAAATGATGAGAGAGTGCCACTGAACAGTTTAGAGTTTTAATCCTGGTTGACCTCCAGACGACCTCCCTGGGTCAAAGAGTAAAGATGGTATCTACGGCAAGTTTATTTTATTTATTTATTTATTTATTATTAGGTATTATTTTTGTTTACGCAGGAAAAACAAGGCATCAGCATCATGATCCTGTTAATCTCTTAAAGATGAAATCCACATTAATTCCTAATTTCAGATTAGCATGAACCCTAGAGTTCCTTAATCCTTGTTCTGATGGGCTATGTACACACACACACACACACATATATATATACAGATTCATTTCAAGATGGATTCTTACATATTGTGAAACCGTACTCACTTCCTGTTTGATGTTGGTCGTTTTGGAAGTTTCTTAGTTTCCAAAATATGAACTATCTTAGCTTTAGTCTTCTGACACCAATTCACAAAGACACAGAAAAATATGCCAAAATGTCTCTGTCTATTCTAAGATGTAAACATGCTCCAGATCAAAGAAAAAATAGATTTCTATAATAACATTTTTCCACTGAGCAAAACTGTTAATTATAAAATCCTTCATGTGTTCAACAAGGTGAGAAATGCTTGTTATTCTGAGCATTAGCAAATCTGAGAGCTGCAGTCAATTTGGATGACACAAACACTCACACACACACTCACACACACTCACACTCACACACACACACACACACTCACACACACACACTCACACACACTCACACACACACTCACACACACTCACACTCACACACACACACACACACTCACACACACACACACACACACACACTCACACACACACACTCACACTCACACACACTCACACTCACACACACACACTCACACACACACACACTCACACACACACTCACACACACACACACTCACACACACTCACACTCACACATACACACACTCACACACACTCACACACACACACACACTCACACACACACACACACACACACGCACGCACACACACACACACACACACACACACACACACACACACACACACACACACACACACACACACACTCCGCAGTGTAGCCAAACTACTCAACATATTGCGGCTCTCTCTGTTGGAAGACGGCGGCCAGCTGGGAAACACAAATAACTGTTGTTTCCTCGTCTGGTCGCAAACATTTCCCACCAGGAACATCTTCGGCTGTCTCCTTTCCTGAGGGGATGTGAACTCTAGTCTGGAGAGAGGAGAGGGAGCGTCGACGTGTTCATAGAGTTAAGTACTCTCACTAGCATGTTAATGACGCGCTCTTTATAACGTCCTCTCCTGTGTTCCCAGCTCGGAGCTGACCACTCTCTCCAGCTGGTGGCTCTGACTGGGGGGTCTGAGCCACGCGTTGTGTCCACCCGAGACTAAGAGAGGGGGAGAGGAGGAACGGGATGGGGGGGGGGGGTCCAGTGTGTAAACATGTGATTACAGATCAGATGCTGCCCTTCGCTAGCGAGCTGCTGTCCACCACCAGAGGAAACAAGAACCACCATCAGTATATCTCTATCTCCTCTAACTATATCTCTTCTATCTCTATCTCCTCTAACTCTATCTCTTCTATCTCTATCTCCTCTAACTCTATCTCTAACTCTATCTCTTATATCTCTATCTCCTCTAACTCTATCTCCTCTAACTCTATCTCTTCTATCTGTTTCTCCTCTAACTCTTATATCTCTATCTCCTCTAACTATATATCTTCTATCTCTATCTCCTCTAACTCTATCTCTTCTATCTGTTTATCCTCTAACTATCTCTTATATCTCTATCTCCTCTAACTCTATCTCTTCTGTTTCTCCTCTAACTATCTCTTATATCTCTATCTCCCCTAACTCTATCTCTTCTATCTCTATCTCCGCTAACTCTATCTCTTCTATCTGTTTCTCCTCTAACTCTATCTCCCCTAACTCTATCTCTTATATCTCTATCTCCTCTAACTCTATCTCTAACTCTATCTCCAGGAGTTAGGTGGAGATGCTAACGTGTAGCTAGAGCTAGGTGTTCCAGGAATGTGAGTGTCCTTGTGTTAGGGAGGATGTTGAGAGCGTGCACACGGAGCACACCCACGTGCACTATGACACAGATCCCTGCACGCAGTTGATAAAGCTAACCTTAGGATTGGCTAAACCTCCAGGATAAATACATGTAGGTCATTTCTAAAAGCAGTGAGTCCCGAGGCGCTGGCAGAGCGTGAAATAGACTTTACACCTCGCTATCTCAGACCCACCAAACCTTCCTTCTGTCCCTCCTCATTTCTCCTCACCCTACACCTCCCATTGTTGCTGTAATCACACACAGGGCCACTGCTCTCTCCCTCCTTCCTCTCATCCTCACCCTTCCTTCCCCTCTACCTTCTCTCCTCCCTAGCTCCCTCTTCCTTCCCATTCCTCGACTATCCCTTTCTCTCTCTTCTTCCTCCTCTGCCCCCCCCCCCCTCTCCATATGTCTCTATGCCGATCTCCCATCTCTCTCTCCCTCCCCCCTCTCCGTCTATGTCTTTGCCTCCATCCCTCCTGAACGAGAAAGGAGCTTTATTCCAGGATGGAGGTGGGAAGTAGAGGGGATGGGAGGAGGTGAGAGGATAAGAGGCAGTACAGATGGAGGTGGGGAGGGTTCGGAGGTCTGATAAAAACCCAGGGCTTAGGTTTCACAGCCCTGCTGATAGGCCAACAGATGTCTCATCCCACTTCCTGGTGGATCCAATACCCCTGGACCTACGATAGTACATCCTCATGCACTGCTGCCGAAACATCCATATCCGTGTTTCCAAACACATTACGGACTGTAATAATGATCGTCCCTTGTTGCTAAATTTTTGCCATAATGCATTTTTTTCTGGTTGCCAAATGTTGGCCAAAATGTTATGCATCTTGTAGATAAATGTTAGCCTTAATGCCATGTTTATTGTTGCTAAACGTGAGCCCTAATGTTCTGTTTGGAAGTTAACGTATTGTGTTACCCAGCTCTTTATTTCAGTTTGTTCTCTGTGGGCCCCTGGGGGCCTCGTGTTTATTTACACGTCAGGGAGCAGAGAGGACCAGGAGGGGCCAACATGGCTCCCATTCATCAGCAGGCAGCTACGGGCTAGAGGGACAGGAAATTACATCACCGCCTACACACACACACACACACGCACACATGTTACTGAGGCACAATTACAGAGCACGGCAGATATATATATATATCTCGTTTATATATAACTATGAGAGAGCGAGAGAGGGAGAGAGAGAGAGAGAGAGAGAGAGAGAGAGAGAGAGAGAGAGAGAGAGAGAGAGAGAGAGAGAGAGAGAGAGAGAGAGAGAGAGAGAGAGAGAGAGAGAGAGAGAGAGGCTAATTTGGGGTCTGTTCCACTTGATGTTTCATGCGGTGCTGGCCGCAGAACACACACACACACGCACACACACACACACGCACACACAGACACACACAGACACAGAGCTGCTAATGAGCTGGTCTGGCGTGCGTCTCTTACCCGGTGTTCTGCGTGTTATTAGATATTCTTCTAACTTTCAACCCTGGATGTTTGCCTTGAAACCGCTCTTATCGGGACAGATTTCAAATGGAGCCAAGTTGCTGCAGCACAATATTTTAATAACAAGCGGGGAGGAGCCAGAGTGAACATGAAAGAAACATCCAAACATTCACAGAAGGGAGGAGAAGGAGAGAGAGGAGCGAAGAGGGCTGGAGGGGCCAAACAGAGAACACCGCACACATGTTTACATATATAGATCTTGATTTATTTTCAAATTTAAACCCACTAAAAGTTGTCAATGCAACTTTTGAATGAAAGGCACAGGAAAATCAGACGAGGCTGATATAATACTTAACAGAAAATGTACAAAGCAGACGGAAACTCAACCCCACCTGACCAGCGATACCCAGGAGAACATGTTAGCTGTTAGCCAGTCTATTCTTTATTGCATTTCCAAAGTGATGCGCTAGGCTACAAGCTAGGCTGCTAGCGATATGCTAGGCTCCTAGTCAGGCGCTAGGGGGCTAGCAACAAGCTAGGCTGCTAGCGATATGCTAGACACCTAGTGAGGCGCTAGGGGGCTAGCAACAAGCTAGGCTGCTAGCGATATGCTAGGCTCCTAGTCAGGCGCTAGGGGGCTAGCAACAAGCTAGGCTGCTAGCGATATGCTAGACACCTAGTGAGGCGCTAGGTGGCTAGCAACAAGCTAGGTTGCTAGGAAACCATAAGGTGACTAACCAAGAGCTA
Organism: Lota lota; assembly: GCA_026745465.1. Taxonomy (NCBI): domain Eukaryota; kingdom Metazoa; phylum Chordata; class Actinopteri; order Gadiformes; family Lotidae; genus Lota; species Lota lota. The sequence continues at coordinate 857,923 of JACYXH010000536.1, forward strand.
GGCTTCCAGCGATGATGCCAGGCTACTAGCCACTAGCCTATAGCCTATATTTGTGATTAGCTTCCATGTATTGGTCCACTGGTTGATGAACCAGTCCAGACTCTGACTGGGAGCAAGAGGAGGAGGATGAAGAAATCATCTGGTCACTATCAGAATCCTTTTACTGATCGGGAAGAGGAACAGGAAACGGAACCATATAAGGACGTCTACAGGTCAGGTGAGAGGATCAGGTGAACATACAAAAAACGTAACAGATTACTTTTTCAAACGTTACAGAAAACATTACAATGATGTCAGGGGTTATCAATAATCAATCATTTATAGGCTGCCTTGGGTCTGATTCCTAGATGAACCAGCAGGGGTCCTATGTCGGGTTCCTACGTTGGGTCTTACCCTGGTAACATGATTGCTATGGCTACGCTCTGGATCTGGGTTGGGACTGGGTCTCTGTGAACCCTCCTGCCTCTACGGTACCTCTTCACACGCTAGCCCTAGACCACCTAAAGACCCCTCCCTTTCCTAGTCCTGGACCACCTAGAGACTCTTCCCTTTCCTAGTCCTGGACCACCTAGAGACCCCTCCCTTTCCTAGGCCTGGACCACCTAGAGACCCCTCCCTTTCCTAGGCCTGGACCAGCTAAAGACCCTTCCCTTTCCTAGTCCTAGACCACCTAGAGACCCCTCCCTTTCCTATTCCTGGACCACCTAGAGACCCCTTCCTAGTCCTAGACCACCTAAAGACCCCTCCCTTTCCTAGGCCTGGACCACCTAGAGACTCTTCCCTTTCCTAGTCCTGGACCACCTAGAGACCCCTCCCTTTCCTAGGCCTGGACCAGCTAAAGACCCTTCCCTTTCCTAGTCCTGGACCACCTAGAGACCCCTTCCTAGTCCTAGACCACCTAAAGACCCCTCCCTTTCCTAGTCCTAGACCACCTAGAGACCCCTCCCTTTCCTATTCCTGGACCACCTAGAGACCCCTTCCTAGTCCTAGACCACCTAAAGACCCCTCCCTTTCCTAGTCCTAGACCACCTAGAGACCCCTCCCTTTCCTATTCCTGGACCACCTAGAGACCCCTTCCTAGTCCTAGACCACCTAAAGACCCCTCCCTTCCCTAGTCCTGGACCAGCTAAAGACCTCCTCTCCTGGATCACGGGACTAGAAGTACAGACAGAGCAGGTTTATTGAAACACTCTACAGATGTGATAAGGTTTGATTCCAACACACAACAGCAACTAATGGACAAAACCGTTTGAGAGCTTAGAGTTGGCAAACCCAACACAGTCTGGGCTGCATGAAGCAGCTGATTGGCTGGCAGGATGGGCAGGGGGCGGAGACAGCCTCCTTCCATCAATTGTCTCTCAGCACTTCAGAGGTGCTTGGCTGAATCTCTTGAGAAACAACCTCCTTTTCATTTTTTTTCTTTCCTATAAAATGTTAAGGTTCTCTAAGCTAGCGCTAGGTGCTAGCGCGAGCCAGCACTGGGAGCTGGCACTGGGGGCTAATTCTGTGTGCTAGCGCTTGGGGCTAGCGTTGGAGGCTAGCACTGGAGGCTAGAAATGGAAGCTAGCCACTGGGCGCTAGCACTGGAGGCTAGCATTGGGAGCTAGCGCTGGAGGCCAGCACTGGGATGTAGCACTGGGAGCTAGTACTGGGGGGGGCCCGTCTGTTACAGTATCACCAGGAGAATCCTTTCTCCAGTGTTCAGAGGTCAGAGGTCCGTCCTAGAGGTCAGAGGTCACCGCCCTGGGTGCCTAGGCCAGAGTGAGGCCGCCACTACCTAGCGGTGGCGAGGGAGGCCGAGGAGGCGCCGAGCTGGGTCAGGTAGTCCCTCAGCTCCTTGGCGGCCTGGAAGCGGCCGTAGCGTTTCCGAGGGTTGGTGCACTCGTCCAGCAGGGCCTCCAGCTGCCCGTCCCGGGAGATGTGGGCGGGGGGGTCGTGCAGGAGCCCCCCCGTGGTGCCGCGCCACGTGGCGTAGCGGGACAGCAGGTTCTGGCACACGGCGTAGTAGTTGTGGTCCACGGTGACGCGGGAGCACAGCGCCTCCTTGGAGAAGGAGAGGCACGCCTCCTTGTCGCACTCCTCGAAGCGGCTCTCGTACCACACGTCGAAGTTCTCTGGACGATCTGAGGAGAGGAGAGGAGGAGGAGGAGAGGAGGAGAAGAGGAGGTGAACGGGTTAGTAACACGTCGTAGTTCTCTGGACGATCTGAGGAGAGGAGGAGGAGAAGAGGAGGTGAACGGGTTAATAGCACATCGATGTTCTCTGGACGATCTGAGGAGAAGAGGAGGAGAGGAGGAGGAGGAGAAGAGGAGGTGAACGGGTTAATAACACATCGAAGTTCTCTGGACGATCTGAGGAGAAGAGGAGGAGAAGAGGAGGAGAATGGGTTAATAACACGTCGAAGTTCTCTGGATGATCTGAGGAGAAGAGGAGGAGAAGAGGAGGAGAAGAGGAGGTGAATGGGTTACTAACTATTCATACAATAAATAACTACAGAAGGAGGAGGAGTTAGAACATTATGGATAATAAAAGGAGGCATTACTTTAATAATAAACCATTTATTCAAACATATGGTTGTAGGGCTTCAAAATACAGTTTTCTTAATGATAGAGACATTACTGAGATGGATTATTATGGGATGAGTTCAGATAGAGAGCTATAGATGGATGGAGAGAGAGAGTTAAAGAAACTGAGAAATAGATACCGACAGAGAGGGGGAGACAGACACAGAGAGACAGAGTGAGAGCTACAGAGAGGGAGACAGAGAGACAGATACAGAGAGGGAGAGACAGAGACAGAGAGACAGAGACAGTGAGAGATACAGAGAGGGAGACAGAGAGACAGAGACAGAGTGAGAGATACAGAGAGGGAGACAGAGAGACAGAGACAGAGTGAGAGATACAGAGAGGGAGACAGAGAGACAGAGACAGAGTGAGAGATACAGAGAGGGAGACAGAGAGACAGACAGAGTGAGAGATACAGAGAGACAGAGTGAGAGATACAGAGAGACAGAGTGAGAGATACAGAGAGACAGAGTGAGAGATACAGAGAGACAGAGTGAGAGATACAGAGAGACAGAGACAGAGACAGAGTGAGAGAGACAGAGAGACAAAGAGACAGTGTGAGAGTTCAGTATCAGAGCAGATCAATGTGCGCAGCAGGAAGCCCCAGAGAACATCCCATAATCACAGCATCAGCTTTTTGATGCACTCCTCTCTCTGCTGCCACAGAATACACACACTATACACACACAGCCCATGGGGGGCTGATACATCTCAATCAGCGAAGGTGATGAAGATTGATGCTGCGCACAGGCCATGTGTGTGTGTGTGTGTGTGTGTGTGTGTGTGTGTGTGTGTGTGTGTGTGTGTGTGTGTGTGTGTGTGTGTGTGTGTGTGTGTGTGTGTGTGTGTGTGTGTGTGTGTGTGTGTGTGTGTGTGTGTGTGTGTGTGTGTGTTAAACTAGAGGCAGTAGAGTGTGGTTAGTTAAACTAGAGGCAGTAGAGGGGGGTTAGTTAAACTAGAGGCAGTAGAGTGTGGTTAGTTAAACTAGAGGCAGTAGAGTGTGGTTAGTTAAACTAGAGGCAGTAGAGGGGGGTTAGTTAAACTAGAGGCAGTAGAGTGTGGTTAGTTAAACTAGAGGCAGTAGAGTGTGGTTAGTTAAACTAGAGGCAGTAGAGTGTGGTTAGTTAAACTAGAGGCAGTAGAGTGTGGTTAGTTAAACTAGAGGCAGTAGAGGGGGGTTAGTTAAACTAGAGGCAGTAGAGGGGGGTTAGTTAAACTAGAGGCAGTAGAGTGTGGTTAGTTAAACTAGAGGCAGTAGAGTGTGGTTAGTTAAACTAGAGGCAGTAGAGGGGGGTTAGTTAAACTAGAGGCAGTAGAGTGTGGTTAGTTAAACTAGAGGCAGTAGAGTGTGGTTAGTTAAACTAGAGGCAGTAGAGGGGGGTTAGTTAAACTAGAGGCAGTAGAGGGGGGTTAGTTAAACTAGAGGCAGTAGAGGGGGGTTAGTTAAACTAGAGGCAGTAGAGGGTTGTTAGTTACAGGGTGAGCTTAGGGTGGTGGTCACACATCAGTGACACAACATTTCCAAAGCAAAGTGGATGATTTCCAATTCTAATGAAGTCAGCTGCTCTCTACGGGTCTGGGAGCAGAGGATGGTTATACACACACACACACACACACACACACACACACACACACACACACACACACACACACACACACACACACACACACACACACACACACACACACACACACACACACACACACACACACACACACACACACACACACACACACACCCGAATGATGTGACACAGGGAAGACAACATGAAGTCTCTGTAGTCCAGTTCAGATCAAAGATTCACAACGGGCGACTGGTTGCAAAAGCATCACAAGATAGCATTGTGAAACTGGGCCGTTCTGAAGCTGTACGAGTCTACCGCAGCAGTATAGACCGGGAGCTACGCTACGTTATACCAGGAGCTGGAAGCTGGCAATGCACCAGCTCATCCAAAAAACCAAACATAAACTTCAGGGACTGAATTTCAACTGGAGAGACACTCGATTAATGATA
>JACYXH010000536.1:867500-1002500 GCA_026745465.1 Lota lota
CAGTGCTAGCAGGCTGTAGCGCAGCGTAGTCCAGTACTAGCAGGCTGTAGCGCAGCGTAGTCCAGTGCTAGCAGGCTGTAGCGCAGCGTAGTCTAGTACTAGCAGGCTGTAGCGCCGTAGTCTAGTACTAGCAGGCTGTAGCGCAGCGTAGTCCAGTGCTAGCAGGCTGTAGCGCAGCGTAGTCTAGTACTAGCAGGCTGTAGCGCCGTAGTCTAGTACTAGCAGGCTGTAGCGCAGCGTAGTCTAGTACTAGCAGGCTGTAGCGCAGCGTAGTCCAGTACTAGCAGGCTGTAGCGCAGCGTAGTCTAGTACTAGCAGGCTGTAGCGCAGCGTAGTCTAGTACTAGCAGGCTGTAGCGCAGCGTAGTCTAGTACTAGCAGGCTGTAGCGCCGCGTAGTCCAGTACTAGCAGGCTGTAGCGCAGCGTAGTCTAGTACTAGCAGGCTGTAGCGCAGCGTAGTCCAGTACTAGCAGGCTGTAGCGCCGCGTAGTCCAGTGCTAGCAGGCTGTAGCGCTAGGCTAGCCAGCGGAGTAGCGCTCGTCTCTTGGAGGAAGCACAATGCCTCTGACCGTGTAAATCAGTCATCCTCGATTACAAGTGATTAGGACACGGCATGACTAACAGAAACCACCACAGATCAGCACGTCAACGCATTACGCCAGCACACAGGGCAGAGACAGAGATGGAAAAAGAGACAGAAAGACGAGAGACAAGAGACACAGACCGAAAGAGGGAGCGAGAGGGAGAGACCAACACAGATTTGTGGTCTTCCGGTCTTTAAATACTCTAACCAGGTCAAACTGTGGTACCACTGCAGTTATCTCTGAAGTACCATATTAATTACTGTTTATACACAGTATATCTGCCTTATTAAATAGTGTTTATATTGAGTATATCTGCTTTATTAAATACAGTATGTATGCCTTTTTAAATACTGTTTATATTAAGTATATCTGCTTTATTAAATACAGTATATCTGCCTTTTTAAATACTGTTTATATTAAGTATATCTGCCTTATTAAATACAGTTTATATGAAGTATATCTGCCTTATTAAATACAGTTTATATTAAGTATATCTGCCTTATTAAAAGCTGTTTATAGTAAGTATATCTGCCTTATTAAATACAGTATATATTAAGTATATCTGCCTTATTAAATACAGTTTATATTAAGTATATCTGCCTTATTAAATACAGTTTATATGAAGTATATCTGCCTTATTAAATACAGTTTATATTAAGTATATCTGCCATATTAAATACTGTTTATATTAAGTATATCTGCCTTAATAAACACAGTATATCTGCCTTATTAAATACAGTATATATTAAGTATATCTGCCTTACTAAAAGCTGTTTATATTAAGTATATCTGCCTTATTAAAAGCTGTTTTTATTAAGTATATCTGCCATATTAAATACTGTTTATATTAAGTATATCTGCCTTAATAAACACAGTGTATCTGCCTTATTTAATACAGTATATATTAAGTATAGCTGCCTTACTAAAAGCTGTTTATATTAAGTATATCTGCCATATTAAATACTGTTTATATTAAGTATATCTGCCTTAATAAACAGTATATCTGCCTTATTAAATACAGTATATATTAAGTATATCTGCCTTACTAAAAGCTGTTTATATTAAGTATATCTGCCTTATTAAATACAGTATATATTAAGTATATCTGCCTTACTAAAAGCTGTTTATATTAAGTATATCTGCCTTATTAAAAGCTGTTTATATTAAGTATATCTGCCATATTAAATACTGTTTATATTAAGTATATCTGCCTTAATAAACACAGTATATCTGCCTTATTAAATACAGTTTATATTAAGTATATCTGCCTTATTAAAGTCGCAATGTGTAACATCAACTAGAATGTAGCTTAAAATGACATGGACATATCTGTAGTCGATAGTTACTTCAGTTATATTATCAATAAAAAAAAATCACATCATATAACGGATACACTCCACAAATAAAAAACACTGCCCACCCCGTACCCAGGTCTTTGTTTACATGAATCTTACCCCCGACACCCCCAGAACCCCTCCCACTCTCGCCACCCAGCCAGCCGGGCAACACTAGGTCGTGTTCCACAGTTGCCCGGCCAGGTGAAGTGGAAAGAACACCTGAAAGATTCTGAAGGTCTCCCGCCTACCGACTGGGATGGGCTCAATCTGATACACTGTGACTTTAAATGCCAATCACATACAGTGTAGCTGCCTTATTAAACACTGCTTGTGTACAGTATTCCTGCCTCATTAATGGCCCAGCTCTGAACATGTGGTGGTGTACATACTGGGAAAGAGTTTTAACATATCATCATATATCTGAAGGTAAAACCACTGCAGCCAGGGACACACACACACACACACACACACACACACACACACACACACACACACACACACACACACACACACACACACACACACACACACACACACACACACACACACACACACACACACACACACACACACACACCTGTATTTTGAATATAGAAAGCTGTAATTTATTTGCCCCCTAACATCGGTATCAGCGTCGGCCCTTAAAAATCAAATATTGGTCGGACTCTGAACTGATAATAAGCGGTTGATAAGCACGATGACTTCTGCCTACCTGGGGCCTGACTCTGAGCCTAATGGATTCATTCTTCTGCACTTTTCCTTGATTGCTCTGCAGTAAAACAATGGGCAGCAGCACCAATCGATTGCAGGCTATGTAAAACAGAGAGCGTCGTCTCCTTACACAAATCTCTACAGAAGACATTTAACGGTATGTGGAAAATGTATTCCACTACGAGAGTCACATTCAGAGAGAGGAGAGGCATAGCATGAGAAAGTAATTAGTACAAGACAAGTAAGAGCGCTGCAAAGAATATATTCTCCTTCTGCAACACAAACATGAGATTTACACCCAGCTAGCAGTAAGCATCAGCAGCTCTGCAGATACAAGACACTAGCGCTGAAAGACACTGATCAACTAGCACAGCTAGTATGACAGAATATTCTAATGTTTAGCATGTGTTTAGTATGCTAGAACATATTCTAAAGCAAGCGCATGATCTCCAAACCAAGCCAGCAGTGGTTTGGAGAGCAGGGGACATTATTATTAATTCTTCTTCTTCTTCTTTAGGTCCAGCTGGAGCACTGCACCCTCCACTAGACCTGAGAGACACTTAGTTTGAGCTCCAGATTGAAACCAACCACATGCTGCTTGTTCCAGATGGGACACAACCTGAGGTGCCAGACCAACCTCCACGTCGCCACAAAAAATGCTTCAATTACCCCCCCCCCCCCCCCCCATCACATCCAATCCCCCCCCCCCCCCCCCCCCCCCCCCCCCCCCGGCTCCAAGGCCAGAGGAGCCCAGAGTCTGCTGCTCCTATTCATCAGAGCTGGTAAACAACCCCGACACTCCCTCGCCCGTGGCCTGGAGTCGCCCGAGGACTATCAGCTGCTCCCACAGAGACGGCGAGACAAATCAAAGAATGACTTTCTGCTCATGCATTGGAGATGAGTCGCTGGGAGACGAGGATGTGGTGGACCTGGCAGATGTTAGGATACCCAAAACGCCTCATTACCGATACCCAGACCCCGGGTCGCTTGAAACAGAATGACACAAGGGGCTGGAGACAAAAGAGCTCCGTTTCAATCTCCTAACATCTCTTATGGATCCATTCAGAGCAAAGAGACTCCTTTTGAAATAACCTTTTGTACTCATGTTACTGGTGGCGGAGCAGAGTTTAGATAACACCCCACCTCACTACACAATACCCCCACCTCCCCACACACTAACCCCACCTCACTACACACTAACCTCACTACCCCCACCTCACTACACACTAACCTCACTACCCCCACCTCACTACACACTAACCTCACACTACCCCCACACACTAACCCCACCTCACTACACACTAACCTCACTACTCCCACCTCACTACACACTAACCTCACTACCCCCACTAACCTCACCACACACTAACCTCACTACCCCCACCTTCCCACACACTAACCCCACCTCACTACACCTAAACCTCACTAACCCCACACACTAACCCCAGACAGACAGGAAAAGAGGCAGATGGGTGGATTGAAATGGGGGGAGAGGGGGAGGGGGGGAGAGAGATTAACTTTTGTCCATCTCTTCTGCATTTCATCTATTCTCCTGCTAATCTTTTGACATTCAATTAAGTATTAATTAACCCCTCCCCCTGTGGATGAGATGTGAGGCGTTTGACAAGAGCTCTGTTGCCACGGTTATCGACCGGTGAGTCAATAATGTTTGATCACAAAGCCCCCGACACACACACACACACACACACACACACACACACACACACACACACACACACACACACACACACACACACACACACACACACACACACAGTAAGTGTGAGTTAAAAAAAAAGATAGCTATCAATATATCTACATCTAAAGCACTCTATATCAATGCCACCGATATAGCTAATACCTCTAAAGCAGCTATAGCAATGATGTCAGTTCATTCATTTAAACATTCTGGGGTAGATACTACGTAACAATTGCAGTGTTTGTGTTTGGCAGTAGAACTGCATTTCTCGGTGAAACGCTACCAGCGCTGGAACCCTCCCACTGAAGAAGAAGGAAGGAACCGTACACAAACACAATGTTGAATCACTACATGTGGCAGCGGGAGGGGCTTCATGTCAAGAGGGGGGAAAGGAGCGACTAAATACACGTCCCAACAGCTTCTAGGAACAATACGTCTTTCCCAGTGGAAGGACAAGATCGAGAGTTTAGACCATGAGACGTTCCTGAGGGACCTGATGGAGACGTCCCTTCTCCCCTGCTGAGAAATAATTTACAACCAGAACTAACCAACCAGAACTAGAACAGTCTGGACCAACCAGAACTAACCAACCAGAACTAACTAACCAGAACTAGAACAGTCTGGATCTTAACACAACTACAACAGCCTGGATCATTCCCATCAGCTAGTCAGGCCTAACAAAGCACAACCAGCTAGTTAGAATTAACCAAACACAACCATCGAATCAGGTCACGTCAGACAGTTGGAAAATAATGACCCCCACACACACACACACACACACACACACACACACACACACACACACACACACACACACACACACACACACACACACACACACACACACACACACACACACACACACACACACACACACACCTCTATGGAGAAGTTGTTGTCGTTCTGTTGGTTTTGGTTCTCTTGCTCTCCGGGTGGCCTGGGACCAACCAGCGAAATTCAAGAATAATCTGGATTAAACTCAACGCCATCGAGTTTAAAAGTGTTTTTAATGACCTCATAAAGTACCGACTAAATGGTTTTTATGACCTTTTAAAGTGCAAACCTGAGATGAAAACAATTAGCCGAATGCAAGGAGCTAAAAGTCCAGATTCAATTAATGTCAACCACGGTGATTTTCCGCAGAATAAATACAGTTATGTTTAATATGTTTAACGGAGTCGTCCGTTTGTCGGTACAGCATGAAGATAAACAGCATTACACTGGGTGTAACTGAACCAGAATAAAGCTGAAATGAAGCCAGATGAACACAAAAGAAGAAGTGGAAGCGCAATCCTAAGTATAGCTCTTCCTGGTCAGGAAGTAACACTATACAGTAATACCGACCAGGAGAGACCAGCAGAGATACAAGTCAGTATTGCTGTAGTACCAACTAGTATCTCTCTCTCTCCTGACCGGGAGACCAGGAGAGGGAGGTACGGTCCGGGTTAGGGTCCGGGTTAGGGTAGGGGTCCGGGTTAGGGTCGGGGTCTGGGTCCTGGTTAGGGTCCTGGTTAGGGTCCGGGATAGGGTAGGGGTCCGGGTTAGGGTAGGGGTCCTGGTTAGGGTTAGGGTCCTGGTTAGGGTCCGGGTCTGGGTTAGGGTCGGGGTTAGGGTCCGGGTTAGGGTCGGGGTCTGGGTTAGGGTCCTGGTTAGGGTTGGGGTTAGGGTCCTGGTTAGGGTCGGGGTTAGGGACAGGACATGACGGAAGGGTCGGGACAATAACAGTAAGGAGAGGAATTCTTATCAAACCTGAATCTTTCCACTCGACATCAGTCCTCAAAGTTTCGCACGCGCCCCTACACCGTCTTTTTCGCGCGGCGGAATATTGCTCCAATATTTCAGCCCGGCACTTTTCGATGAGAACACGGAGATATGAAGAGACACGACTCGCAGTGTGTTGTTCTTTTTTTTCTCTCCAGGACGTTAGCCGGTTAGCCTGTTAGCCTCAGAAATAAACAGTTGGGATGTATTAACTCTTTAAATCCCGGATCTTTCCGATCGCCCACCGAAGTCCTTCTTCACGACGGACACCGTCGGCTGCTGACGTCATTCATATCCATATGATCACTTTCCATATCTGTCGCCCGCTCAGTGGTCGCTTTATGTCTGCAGAGTAGCAGAACCCAGCTGTCCGTCTGCAGCTCAGTCGGTCCACAATGGATCTGTTTCCACTTTTTCAACAGCGACCTCTCCGCCTTTTACGACACCCAACGTCCTCTTACGACTACCACCTTCCTCTTACGACACCCGCCGTGCTTTTACGACCGTGGTTGCTAAGCGATGACTCCTACTTATGTCTGTCCTGGAACCCCCAATGTAAACTTTGGTGGATTTATTTGGAGCACCTTTTACCAGGGTGGTCACATTGCATTAGATGACTGAATGACTATCGGCCTGTCGCAAGGGCAACTTTTTATTTTAGCTGTAGGTCTACGCTGTGTGTGTGTGTGTGTGTGTGTGTGTGTGTGTGTGTGTGTGTGTGTGTGTGTGTGTGTGTGTGTGTGTGTGTGTGTGTGTGTGTGTACGTGTGTGTGTACGTGTGTGTGTACGTGTGTGTGTGCGTGCGCATGCATGTGCGTGCGTGTGCGTGTGTGTGTGTGTGCGTGTGTGTGTGACAGGAGAGAGAAAGTGGGTCAGGCAGATTGGAGTGAGTCCATGTTGGGGTCATTCTCCAGATCCGTGTTAGGGGGGGTTGCATGATGGCGCTGGCGTGCATATTTAATTGGATAGTAGGCCTGGGGCGGGTCTGGTCCTGACGGCGTCAACCATTAGTGTACGCCTCACAAGCATCGCGCTGAACTCGTTCCTTAACGTCGACACATCGTCTTGGGCATTTCCAGAGCAACCTACGGTTCCGCTCAGTCCGCGTGCTTCGGAAACACTGTGAAGTCATTGGGGAAATGACAAATTACAAAAATACCCACATTATTAAAAACTAAAATAAACTAATGTAAGTGATTTTGGGCTGCCCTCTGGGTCGGAGAGGATTCAATCTGCCCCCGGTGTTCATCAGACGCTGTGATTGGTAAACCCAATCAATTTCATTTTCCAGATTGATTTTATTAGAATGCAGTTTACATAAAAATATCAACGAAAGTCCAACCCTAGTCAAAAGAAGTCCATTGAGCAACAAACCGCCTAGATACCCTTTTCTTACATATTAGACCTGATTTGTAAAATTATCTAATTACATATGTATAAATTAGCCGTTGACGAGCGCCTCTCGGAGCGGCCGGACTCGCTGCATGCATTACTTGGTTTGTAGCGCCCTCTAAAGGCCGGAGAGAGGCATTACAAGGAGTGGTGCTGAGGTGACGTCAGAGAGGAGGTGTGGTGTTCAGTGTAAAAGCTGTAGTAGAAACCACTCGCTTTTACACTTTAAGAGTCTGGGCACTGTTTTCTTTTCATCTATTCTAACTGAAATACGGGTAAACCGCTTGGCAACTCATCACATTCTGTCTGGGTCTGGTTATTTCCGAGTTTGTTTATTATGAACGTGGTGATTTCTGAACCTGGTTGGTTTGTTTTGCAGCACTAACGGGCAGTTGCTACTGATAGATGGCGCTACTGAACCACGGACGACGGTGAGATGGTTTATTTGACTTTAACCGTATTTGACTGAATTACACTGCACTCTAGCGACCAGAGAGATGACCCATAGTAAGCTCTGTATCAGAGTCGAATGCCGTTGTCGTCCATATAGTTTAGTGGCTGCAGTGGTTGACTGTCAGGTCGAGATATGTTTCTCTTAAGTCCATTTACAGTTTAATAAATGTAATCATCAACTACATTACCAGGTGACTCCGTTTGGGCCGCAACACCACCATTGAGGTTAAGGTTAAGGGTGTTTTAGACACGGAGGTTAAGGTTAAGAGTGTTTTTAGACATGGAGGTTAAGGGTGTTTGAGACATGGAGGTTAAGAGTGTTTTAGACATGGAGGTTAAGAGTGTTTTAGACATGGAGGTTAAGGTTAAGGGTGTTTGAGACATGGAGGTTAAGAGTGTTTTAGACATGGAGGTTAAGGTTAGGGGTGTTTTAGCCATGGAGGTTAAGGGTGTTTTAGGAACAGAGGTTAAGGGTGTTTTAGACATGGAGGTTAGGGGTGTTTTAGCCATGGAGGTTAAGGGTGTTTTAGGAACAGAGGTTAAGGGTGTTTTAGACATGGAGGAATAGGTGAGGATGTTTTAGACACAGGTTCGGTTTTACTGGAGAGAAGCCAGATGTCTTCATCCCTGCTGGTAGAAGACAAGCATGTTAGGTCTTGTTCACATTCTTTGGAGCTGAAGCAAAATGTGACCAGTCCTGCAAACCTGTTCAATACTGTCTGTCTGCTGATCTGTCTGCCTCTCTGACTGTCTAACTCTCTGTCTGCTGATCTATCTGTCTGCTGATCAGTCCGTCTATCTTACCTTTTGTCTGTCTGTCTGTTTGTCTGACACACTGTCTGTTCGTCTGTCTGTCTGTCTGTCTCTGTCCGTCTGTCTGTCTCTGTGACATGTCATGCTAGTGCTAGGGACACCGGCCAGGCTAAATTATTAATACTGTTTGGAGTTAATCTAAGAGTGTCGGCCTCACGGTTTACATTATAGGAGGATAACGGAGATACCCTGAACCTTTCTCTCTACCCGCCTACCTCTCAACCTCTCTCACACACTATTTACACAGCAAACAGAACGTCTTTGGTTTACAGTGTCAACATGTTGACAGAGTCTTAGGGTTAGCGTTAGCTAGAGTTAGCTTGGGGTAGTGTAAAATAAGGTTAGCTTGTGTTAGTGTTTGCATTAGCTAAGGTTAGTTGTGATGGTTGGGGTTACCTAGTGTTAGCATTAGCTATGGTTAGCTCATGTGAGAGTTAGCTGTGGAGGTTAGGGCTAGCTATGGTTAGCATTAGCTACAGTTAGCTCATATTAGTGTTAGCTAGGGATAGTTAGGGTAAGCTGTGTCGGTTGGCGTTAGCTAACCTTGGTAAGTTAGCGTTTAAGCTCAGGAATAGTTAAATAAACCAATAGGATGTGTGTCTTTCTCTACCATGTCTGCCTGTACTGGTAATCGTACTGGTTGTACCACTACTGTAGTACTGGTAGTACTGCTTCCTGGCAGCAGGGATGCTGAAAGCTGCCAGGGTCTCTTCAACCTTATTATGTCTGAATAATGATGCTCTCCTCCTTATGGCGTTACCGCGGAAACGGATGAGGCTGTGGGACAGGGTTGTCATGACAACAGAGCCAACCCATCCCACAGAAGGCGCATGTCATTTGCTCCTGACTCTTCAGGAAGGATTCTCCTGAAACACTGTTAGTGTGTGTTTAGAACATTTTGATACTCGCTTATGATGGACAACATATCACCAGTCTGGGGTTTGGTGACGGTTTCCAACATGTCCTGTGGCCTCTGTCGTAACTAAGGACAGAGGCTTACAATGGCATATACACACCACACAAACACACGTCCACTCACCGAGCGTAACGGTACATAGCTACACACACGTCTGAACACCACAAACCCAAAGTTCCAACCTTACCCGTCTGATATAAGCGTTCTGTAGCTCATGCTGTGGTGTTCCTTTTGTAGACAACCTTTCATGTTCTCTGAGCAGAACAATAAACTGGAATCATCGTTTTTGGATGGACATTTATAGATCAAATATAAGTGTATTTCCACCATTGGGTTTTTGTGTGTGTGTGCTGCCACAAACACCCTCACACACAGACACACAACCACCAAGCCACACACTCAAACACACTACACACAGGTGGGCATGTACCTACCTGTCACTCCTCTCTGTAGTACCAGCTGTTGACCAGACCGGTAGACAGTCAGACAGACGGTCGGACACACCAGAGTCAGGACGGAATGGACCTGTTCCAGAACCTGTCTGAACATCAGGCCTACTAGACAATCACAGAACAGGGGAGAGTACAATCAGCAGTTTGAGAGAGAGAGGAGGGGAGGAGAGAGGGGAAAGGGGAGGAGAGGATCAAATAGATTAGAGCATGGGAGGATAGGAAAGGGGAGGTGAGGTGAGGAGAGCAGGGGGTGAGACAAGAGCAGAGGAGGGGAGAGGAAATGAGAGAGGCGGGGGGAGGAGAGGAGAAAGGCTGTGCTGACACTAAGCTGACCTTTCATTTAGTAGGACAGGAGGGAGGGTGTGTGTGTGTGTGTGTGTGTGTGTGTGTGTGTGTGTGTGTGTGTGTGTGTGTGTGTGTGTGTGTGTGTGTGTGCGCCTGTCTGTACTTGCTCTCTCTGTGTTTATGTTGTTAAGATGAAGACACAGCAGCATTCCCCTGACTCTGCTAACCGCTAGGACCCAGGATGGACTACTCGCCCGGATACTTCTGCATAGACACCTACGGCTGTATCTTAATGACATCTTGTATCTCATACATTACATCAAAGAATACTTTAGACCACCATGTGAGGTTGCTGTTGTCATAGGGCACACACACACACACACACACACACACACACACACACACACACACACACACACACACACACACACACACAAATCCCTGCTGCCCAAGCCAAATTGTGTGTGTGTGTGTGTGTGTGTGTGTGTGTTTGAATGGCGTATGAGCAATCAGAAAAAGCTGTCCCTCTCCAGCACCAAGGATTCTGGGTAAAATAAGTGAATATATGACAGATCAATTCCTACTAGTAGATGAAGCTAAGCTCTGCTAATAGATTAGCAGGTTAGCAGCAGCCAGCTGGTCAGCTAGCCTCGGTGTCTCCATGCTAATTGCTGGAGGATAGCGAGGAAGTAGGCCTTATAACCCTGATGTCAATTATCTCCAGCCCTATTAAGATGCTCATTATGGGATAGCCCTCTGTTGCTATGGAGACAGATGTCTGCCTGTCACCTCTGATACATAGAGATAGAGCACTGTATTGCTACGCTACCCAGCTTGCTATGCACTCCTACTGTTTGTTTACGGGACGCTGCTATGCTACAATTAGTTTACTATCCATTACCGTTAGCTTTCTATCAACTGCTACACTACCATTCGTTTGGGAGACGCTACTATGTAACCGTTAGCTTACTATCCACTGCTACGCTACTGTTAGCTTACTACCCACTTCTAGGCCACTGTTTGCTTAGGAGACGCTGCTATGCTACGCTATGTATAACTACCCCATCCATTATACGACGTTATGTATAACTACCCCATCCATTATATGACGTTATGTATAACTACCCCATCCATTATATGACGTTATGTATAACTACCCCATCCATTATATGACGTTATGTATAACTACCCCATCCATCATATGACGTTGTGTTACTGTAGGAATACCCCATCCATCACAGGACACTATAGCATAAGAAACGCTTCTCTCAACAACCTTACTGAGTGTCCGACGAGATTCCTGGACAGGACTCAGAACCAAGACTGAGAGGTTTTGATGCTCAGATGTGTGTCACTCATCATCAAAGTGAAGCAAACCCACATGGACGTTTGGGAGGATATTTGAGATTGAGGGTATTGATCGGGTAATGGATGAAACAAAGAAAGGCAGGGCGATATGAATGGTGCCAAGCAACAATTCCAAAGACAAAAATGACGTAGGTGCTCAATGCAAAGATGCTACATTTGCTTCTTATACAGAAGCAAATTTAAACACTGTGTGTCTGGATAATTCCAGACGCACATGTGATATAGCATAAGATGGTACTTTACATTGGCCAACCACATGTAAATCTAGGGGTCAAATTACAAACACTTATCCAAGAGTATCGCTGCAACTTTATCTACGACTGGGATGATGCGTGTGTGTGTGTGTGTGCGTGCGTGTGTGCGTGCGTGCGTGTGTGTATTGATTGTTCAGTAACAGACTGAATCTTTATTCTTCATATGATCCTGCTCCTAAATAATTAATAACCCATCACACCTCCTCCTCTTTCACCTCCTCCTCCTCTCCCTCCCCCTCCCCCTCCACATGCTGCACACCATCTTGTTATTATAAATTACAGGCTTGCTGAGCTGGCCGCCTTGCACGTGTACACTCCCTTGCAAGGGGCATTGTAGTAATCTGGACATCGCTTCACTAACAAGGCTGCTCTGATATGAAGGTGGCGAGGAAGTGGAGGATGTTGTGGTGATACTCACTGCATTGTGAGATAAGTGAGTGGGTCAGCTTAGGTTACATGTCCTGAATGTGTTAGTAGGCGAGGAGTGGGAACACCCTGCCACACACACACACACACACACACAGACGCACACAATGGAACAATAACCATCTGAGATGTTGAAAGGATCCTATTGTAACTGTCTCCTGAGAAATGATAGTACATCTATCGATGTTCTCCTGGCTGGTCTGGGGTCTGCACAGGGGATAGCCTCTAGTATACTGATGTTGTACTGGCTGTGGAGAGAGAGAGAGAGAGAGAGAGAGAGAGAGAGAGAGAGAGAGAGAGAGAGAGAGAGAGAGAGAGAGAGAGAGAGAGAGAGAGAGAGAGAGAGAGAGAGAGAGAGAGAGAGAGAGAGAGAGAGAGAGAGAGAGA
The DNA here is from genome assembly GCA_026745465.1 of Lota lota. Lineage (NCBI taxonomy): Eukaryota > Metazoa > Chordata > Actinopteri > Gadiformes > Lotidae > Lota > Lota lota. The sequence continues at coordinate 880,339 of JACYXH010000536.1, forward strand.
GAGAGAGAGAGAGAGAGAGAGAGAGAGAGAGAGAGAGAGAGAGAGAGAGAGAGACTCATTAAGAAGGAGGTCATTATCACTTGAGTTTTACACTCTTGTCTATAAATATCGACTACGGTGCTCTGTGGGTGTACGTAGCCTCTATAGTGATGCCCACCAAACTGTCTGCTCCTGCTAGGTATATGTATACGTGTGTGTGTAGTGTGTAGCTGTGTGTGTAGTGTATGTATATCAGTTGTATTGTATAGCATTGTATGGTGTGTCATATTTTGTGTTGTGTAATGTATCCTATGTTGTGTTGCTGTGCAAATCCTTTTTGTTGTACTATGTTGGTGTGTGTTATGTATATGTACGATGTTGTCTTGTGCAGTGCAAAGTGTGTATAGAAGAGTGTATTGTGTTGTCTTGTTGCTGTGTAGTACTGTGTTTTGTATAGTGTTGTGAAAGTCCACTGAGAGCATGAAAGCAGGCAGACTCTCCCCTGATATTAATACGAACATTATGCTGCAAAACATGCCCTGGAATGTTCCCCCCCCCCCCCCCCCCCCCCCCCACAGACACTAAAACATCACCCTTATTGTGTTACTTTAGTCATAACCCATAAGGTTCTCGGTCTCTCTCTCTCCCTCCCACAGACACACACTATAACATACACCCATTATAATATTACTATAATTATAACCTTTAACCATAATCAATGTTTTGGGTTAGGCCCAGTGTTCAACATCTGCCTTTAATATCCAAATATCAAAGTATTTCAGTGAGTGATTAGAAGCTGTGTGTGTGTGTGTGTGTGTGTGTGTGTGTGTGTGTGTGTGTGTGTGTGTGTGTGTGTGTGTGTGTGTGTGTGTGTGTGTGTGTGTGTGTGTGTGTGTGTGGATGATGGCTGGTTTCAGCAGCCTCACCTGGCCGAGTCTGATGGGACTCTGGGGCTGGGTGAGGCTGCACACCTGTTGCGCGTTGAGTAATCAGTGTGCACGGGTTAAACCAACGATCTCCACACAGGGAGAGTTATCCTGGATGGGACATGGAACCCCAGGCCATTTTCCACAAACCTTTACAACAAACCTGGTCTTTCAAGGAGCCCAATAGATGTCACCTGGGTGGCGTGTGGCTGAAAATGATGGATGGCTTTGTGTCCCATGTTGCCATCTAGGAGGACTCTCTCTGAGCGTGTGTGGAGACGGCGGGTCTAACCCGTGCACACTGATTACTCAACGTGCAACAGGTGTGCAGCCTCACCCAGCCCCAGAGTCCCATCAGACTCGGCCAGGTGAGGCTGCTGAAACCAGCCACCAGCCACACACTCTCCCACAGAACGGTACCTTTATAAGACCGTCCACAATTTTGTTGTGATTATATTTGTCAAACATGATTCATCTAATATCTATAACTCATTGTATTGAGTTAGATTTATAATATCTATGTATATTGCATTACCTTATATCAGGGACCTCCAGGTTGGGAACACTGTACTGGGGTCAGGGTACACATGTGAAGTGCTGAGAGAGTGTTTGACTCTATATTGACTCATGTAAACTTTCTGAACAGGACTCTCCATTAAAAAAAATCAGGACAGGACTCTACATATAAACTATCAGAACAGGACTCTACATATAAACAATATGAACAGGACTCTACATATAAACTATATGAACAGGACTCTACATATAAACTATATGAACAGGACTCTACATATAAACTATATGAACAGGACTCTACATATAAACTATATGAACAGGACTCTACATACAGAACAGCCAGCTCTCATCAGGACTACATATAAACCAACAGAACAGCCAGCTCTCATCAGGACTACATATAAACCAACAGAACAGCCAGCTCTCATCAGGGACTAGCTAATGAGCTGACTGGTGCATTTCTGCCGAGTTGTGATTATCAAGTAGTCTAGAATGCAATCTGTTGTTGTATTTGTTGTGGAATTTAGAAAGCACTTTGAAACGTGATACACAGATGAAACCTTTTGCACCACCAGTCGCTTCCTCTGCTAAATTATGAAAATGTAGATAAACGTGTTCGTTTATCATTTTTGCTGCTACTAACCCTCTGTAACTGGTTCTAGATATGTGATCAGTCACACGTGTTATTACTAGATGTACCGTCACATTAGTTACTGTACTGTAGCTTCACATGAGGTCAGGTTGGCCTGTCCACTCCTAGTCTGAACGTTAGTTACTTTACATTTACATGAGGTCAGGTGGGCCTGTCCACTCCTAGTCTGAACGTTAGTTACTTTACATTTACATGAGGTCAGGTTAGCCTGTCCACTCCTAGTCTGAACGTTAGTTACTTTACATTTACATGAGGTCAGGTTGGCCTGTCCACTCCTAGTCTGAACATTAGTTACTTTACATTTACATGAGGTCAGGTTAGCCTGTCCACTCCTAGTCTGAACATTAGTTACTTTACATTTACATGAGGTCAGGTTAGCCTGTCCACTCCTAGTCTGAACATTAGTTACTGGACATTTAGGAAGGAAGGGATCACATATTTCCTCACTTTTTCATTTATTGTGCATTTTGGTTCATTATTTTCTCCCAAGTACCAAAATGTTAGAGGATCACTGGTAAACTAAACGTTTCTTTCTGATAAAAACAGATTTATAAAGATTAATAATAACCATGCAAGTTCAACACAGGTGCAAACATTTTCTTCTCATCTGTCAGCTTCATGTAATATCCCAGATCCTGGTTTCATCTCTGTAGAGCAAGCACTTGTAAACATTTGAAATGGAATGACTGACAGCTTGACTTCAAGAACAACCCACAGCGCGATGACATCATCACCCTACCTACTGCTTACTGGACGGAGCCTCTACCAATGGCACATAGACAAAACAACTCAATGATTGTCTCTGGTTTCATTCAACTTAAAATCACAAATAAAAAAAGAATGGCCTTTTTTTTTTTCATTATTGTGTCATTCACTATTTTCACAAAGTGTGTCGACGACATGGGGAGCGTGGAGCGGGCGTCGCACATTCAAGAACCCCCTCAGGCTCCCCAACGGTTCAGCCTCACTGTTCCGAGTCCTGCTGGGTAGAGGTAAGCCCGTCTGTGTGTCAAAAGTAGTCGTCCACCACCGATGGCACACACACATTCCAGAGGTGGCCCACTCACTCCTCCCACAACACTGATCTGGGAAGTAAAGCTTTGATTCCACAATCAGAGGAAACGCCACTGAAATGAAAACTGAGGGTCGGGGCGGTTTGGTGGTGGTGGTGGGGGGGGGGGGGTGTCTTTGGTGGGGGTCTCTCACAGCTTCGAGGGGCTGAGCAGCGAGCGGCTCAGGTCCTTGGCCTCCGCGGCGGTGCGGACGCGGTCGTAGCCCAGCACGGACATGGCGTGGTGGCAGTAGTCCTCCACCTGTTTGATCTGCTGGATGCTGAGCACCGTCCGCCACGCGCTGGCCGCCTGCGTGGCGTTGCGCGACGACACGATGAAGGGCTTGGACGAGGAGCTGGGCCCGCTGGTCATGTTCAGGGCGAACTGCTCGATGGCGCGGTTGGCCGTGAGGTTGGCGAAGCCGTAGATGCTCCGCAGGGTCTTCACGGGGTTCTCCACCAGGTCCTCGTACCGCACCGCCAGGTACTTGCCCTTGAGCCAGGGCGGGGCCCCGAGGGCGGAGCGCAGCGTCCGGGAGGTGCGGTCGCAGATCACCTCCATGGCGCCGATGGAGTGGTAGTCCGAGCCGTCCTTCTTGTTGGCCTTGTGGCCCGGGTCCACGAAGGGCACCCTCCTCAGCTTGGGGTCGCGGCTCCGCACCACCTGCAGGTTCTCCCGGATCAGCCCGTGGCGGGACTTGATCCGGGAGTTGGCCACGGCGCGGGGGTCCCGCACCAGGTGGATCACCTTGAGGTCCAGGGAGGGGTCCTCCATGAGGGGGGCCAGCACGTTGACGTCCAGGATGCGGACCCCCTTGATGACGATGGTGTCGTACTTGAGGCACTCCTCCTCCAGCAGGCGCAGACTCTGCGGCGGACACTTCTTGCACAGCTTGTCGTCCACCATGCCCACCACCTCCTTCCTGTAGGCCGAGCACAGCGGGTAGGAGCACACCACCTTGTTGAGCGTGGCGCCGAACAGGCCCAGGGACGTGAAGTTCTTGCCCCCGGGGCTGTTGTAGAGCTGGAACACCGACAGGTCGCAGCGGTACAGGGAGCTCAGCATGTCCCTGGCGGCCCCCTGCAGCGACACCGCGTCCCCCGGGTACAGCTTCTGCCAGATGTGCCACATGGGCTCGTACAGGAAGAAGACGCGGGGGTTCTGGTTGAAGAGCTCCCCGAAGAAGGAGGAGCCCGACCTCCAGGTGGTCAGCACGTACACCAGCTGCCGCTTCCTGGCCAGCGACGGTCGGTACAGGAAGCGGATGTCCGAGCGGCTCTGGTGGGACGTGCTCCTCATCTGGTGGTTGCACTGCTGCGGCTCCTTGGTCCACTTGTAGTTGGCCAGGTTCAGCATGGTCAGCACCAGCAGCAGGAAGTAGGCCATGAACAGCACGATCCGCTTCCTGCGGAGCACCTTCATGACGATCCCGGGCTGGGCTATTATCTTGGTGTGGTTTCTGTACGTCTTGAGCTTCCTGCCGTAGCCAGCATCCTTCTCCCAGGGCGCCGTCAACTTCAGCTGTTGATTGTACTGCTTGCCTCTCATCTGGAACCCTCCCGCTCGACCGAGGCTCCTCACATCGACGAAGCCGACAACGGAATGAGGTATTTTGTTCTACGTGAGGGGAAAATGTATCCCCGACACATCAGCCGGTTAGGTAATAGAGTCGCCGACTATTAGACATCACGAGCAAAATCCACAAGGCGAGAGGCAGGATTTAAAGCACTGCGGAATATCGTTCTTTAAAAACACAAACGCGACCGTGTTTCCAGAGGCCCAGCCTAGACATCGCTCCGCTGGTCGACCCACGGTCACAATAAAAACAAAGAAGTGTTGGGGGGTGGGGGGGGGGGGGGGGGGGGGGGGGGGGGGGGGGGGGGGGGGGGGGGGGGGGGGGGGGGGGGGGGGGTTGGATAACGGGGTTAGACGCCCTGTTTCGTCATGTTGAACGGCGGCATCTCTGCGCAGTCGTCTGCTGCGTCCTCGTAAAGCGCAGCTCCTGGTGTCTTTGCAGTCCGGAGACAATGAAGCGGCGGCCACCGCGCGCCGTCTGGAGATAATATCAGACCACATGCAGCGCTGCAGAGCGGACAGTCGGCGCACACATCCCGGAGCATCGGGGATATTTACCTCTTCCTGATCTTCTGTTCCTCCAGCTAATACAAACCACTCGGCTTCAATCAGAACACAGACAAAGAACCTCCTACCAACCCGTATGATTGGCTGTCCAAGAGGCGACGAACTCAGGCCGGTCACGGTATTGGTCCAGACGCCCCCCCGTACCTCCTCCCCCCCCCCCCCCCCCCCCCCCCCCCCCCCCCCCCCCCCCCCCCTCCCGCCAGAGCGGCGGTGACGCTTGGGGAGATGCTGTTGTTATGGTAAAGAGAGGTGGTCACAAGAAGCATCTTACACATCTTACGTAATGTCACACGGTGACTTGTCTTTTATCAAACACTTTGGCCTACCCTATCTCGAATAACAGCAGCCACGGTCCATGTTAGAAATGCACACGAAACGGTCAGACCCGAGGCCATAGGCCTATGATCTTTATCTGTCTAGACGTATTGTACATTCTCTTTTTGTGTCAATATTATAATTGAGAGTGGAGAGAAACACACATTGTTTACTGGCAGGAGAGTCCATATAGAGAGCGTTGTATAGACTTTATAACGACTTGTTACTCCGTCGTAATGCTTTAATAAACCAGGGAGATACTGCCACCTGCTGGACATTAATGTATCAATATCTAGCTAATTCTATCGATTTATCTATCTATCTATCTATCTATCTGCCAACCAATAAATCAATCTATATATCTATCTATCTGTCTACTACCAATCTATCTATTTATCTATCTATCTATCCATCTATAGATAGAGCGAGAGAGATTGATATATGTCTGTCTATGTGTACGTATGTCTCTCTGTCTATCTATCTTTTAACACACACACATACACAAACACACACACACACACAGCATAATCAGAATCGGCAATACCTTCCAAGAATGTTTTTCCATATATGGAAAGATTTGTATGTATATACAATGAATCTAGGATTTAATCAAATAGACCGCCTAACGCATGGCGCCGGCGGTCCGTGCCACTGCAGAGCAGCGGCGATGGGACGTTACGCAATGATCAATAACGCGCGTGCTAGGGAAACAGAGGGCATGCGCAGTGGCTTCGGCAACAGCATCAGGACCAGATAGCTGCGTCGCGCTGCGATGCCAGAAAATGGTCTTCGTAAACAGCGCGAGGAAGAGGTCAATCGCAGTGTGTTGTAGCGCGTGTGGAACGTTCAAACCTCAACGGTGATGTGTTTCCGTTTCTGCTCGAGCAGCAGCGCGCCAAACACGGTGGAGGTGCGTGCTTTATAAATGGTCTTGTTGGCGCGAGCGCTCCAACAGTCTTGTTGGCGCGGTTGTTTTTCGGTTGCTTCCTCTTCAGCGGACTCAACCCGTCGGGGACCTCCTATTTGACTGATCCCGTGTCTCGGGGTTTCTCGTGTAAAACGTCGCCGGCTTCCAGTGGGATGCACATCAGCGTCTTACCGTACTCTCTGTCCGTCGTTATGGCCGCTCTGTACCAGGGCGCCGACGCCTCGTCTCCCGACACCTTCCTGGCCCTGAAGGACGTGAGGGAGGTGAAGGAGGACACCACGCTGGACGAGAAACTCTTCCTGCTGGCCTGCGAGAAAGGTTTGTTGTTGTTCCGCCATAATGCACCTGCTGCTGCGCACGGTCTCCAACGGTAGGAGAGAAGCAGAAGGTTTCGGCTCAGACTCCCGCGTTGTGCACGCGGGATAGCCTGCTGTTGTTTACCGGGGCTCTCGCGTCTGCTCTGGAAATGTGCCCACGAGCGGAAGGTAGGACGACTAGGAGGCCAGGTAGAACTACTAGGAGGTAAGGTAAGACTACTAGGAGATGCGGTAGGACGATTAGGAATTAAGGTAGAACTACTAGGAGGTAGGGCTACTAGGAGGTGAGGTAGGATTACAAGGAGGTAAGGTAGGGTGACTAGGAGATGAGGTAGACCTACTAGGAGGTGAGGTAGACCTACTAGGAGATGAGGTAGACCTACTAGGAGATGAGGTAGACCTACTAGGAGGTGAGGTAGGGCTACTAGGAGGTGAGGTAGACCTACTAGGAGATGAGGTAGACCTACTAGGAGGTGAGGTAGGGCTACTAGGAGATGAGGTAGACCTACTAGGAGATGAGGTAGACCTACTAGGAGGTGAGGTAGACCTACTAGGAGATGAGGTAGACCTACTAGGAGATGAGGTAGACCTACTAGGAGGTGAGGTAGGGCTACTAGGAGATGAGGTAGGGCTACTAGTACTTGAATATCTGGATGAGTCACATTTATTCTAATGCATATATAAGGATATTGAATTGAGGGAGGAGTGAAGGGGAAGTTATTGTGACCATATTTGGTCAAATTGCTCTCTTGTTGAATGTGTCTTGGTTGTGTGTTAAAATCATAAATCATATCTGTGTTCTGTGTGGGAGCTGGCAGCTCTTCCTGAGAGATGATCCTGTTTATCTGAACGCATCTTATAATACCAGGCCTTCGTTATGTCATCTGTTTGAGTTTCACACTTTCACACTTGTTTTAATTTGAAGTCTGTTTAATAGTTCCTCCTCTCCTGAAACACCAAAACAACAATGAGCAACAAAAAAATGAAAATTAAATTAGATAGATAGATAGATAGATAGATAGATAGATAGATAGATAGATAGATAGATAGATAGATAGATATATATATATTGTGTACACAAATGTAGAAATGAGAAATGTGTTGTGTTGGGTGGGGTCAGGTGACCAGTGATGGTGTTGTGTTGGGTGGGGTCAGGTGACCAGTGATGGTGTTGTGTTGGGTGGGGTCAGGTGACCAGTGATGGTGTTGTGTTGGGTGGGGTCAGGTGACTTCTACATGGTGAAGAAGCTGCTGGGGGAGAAGCGTGAGGAGGAGCTGAACCTCAACTGTCTGGACGTCCTGGGCCGCGACGCCGTCACCATCACCATCGAGAACGAGAACCTGGACATCCTCCAGCTACTGCTGGAGCACGGCTGCCAGGTACACACACACACACACACACACACACACACACACACACACACACACACACACACATACATACACAGGCTTCTCCAGGCTACAGGTATATCTCAGGTGTTGGGGTGTCTCCAGGCTACAGGTTAACATCAGGTAGATCTCAGGTAGTTCTCAGGTGTTGTGCTCTTGTGTCTGCAGGCTACAGGTATATCTCAGGTGTTGTGCTTTTGTGTCTCCAGGCTACAGGTAGATGTCAGGTGTTGTGCTCTTGTGTCTCCAGGCTACAGGTTAACATCAGGTAGATCTCAGGTAGATGTCAGGTGTTGTGCTCTTGTGTCTGCAGGCTACAGGTTAACATCAGGTAGATCTCAGGTAGATGTCAGGTGTTGTGCTCTTGTGTCTCCAGGCTACAGGTTAACATCAGGTAGATCTCAGGTAGATGTCAGGTGTTGTGCTCTTGTGTCTCCAGGCTACAGGTAGATGTCAGGTGTTGTGCTCTTGTGTCTCCAGGCTACAGGTTAACATCAGGTAGATCTCAGGTAGATGTCAGGTGTTGTGCTCTTGTGTCTGTAGGCTACAGGTTAACATCAGGTAGATCTCAGGTAGATGTCAGGTGTTGTGTCTCCAGGCTACAGGTAGATGTCAGGTGTTGTGCTCTTGTGTCTGCAGGCTACAGGTTAACATCAGGTAGATCTCAGGTAAATGTCAGGTGTTGTGGTCTTGTGTCTCCAGGCTACAGGTTAACATCAGGTAGATCTCAGGTAAATGTCAGGTGTTGTGGTCTTGTGTCTCCAGGCTACAGACGCCCTGCTGGTGGCCATTGACTCTGAGGTGGTGGGAGCTGTGGACATCCTGCTGAACCACCGGCCCCGCAGGTCCTCCAAACCCTCCATCGCTGTAGGTTTACTTCTAACCTCTGACCTTTAACCCTTCTCCAATCCCTCCATTGCTGTAGGTCTACCTTTAACCACTGACCTTTAAACTCTGACTGTAACCCTGACCCTTAATATGTAACCCTTTCCCTCCTCCAACTCCTCCATCGCTGTAAATTTACTTCTAACCTCTGACCTTTAACCCTAATCCTTCTCCAATCCCTCCATCGCTGCAACCCTAAACCCGAACTTTAACTTCTACCTCTTCCCTCTAACCCCAAATCCTCTAAGAATGAATTTAACCTAAATTGCTATAGTAACGGTACATTGATATGTTCGTGGTATATTTGTGTATATAAAAGTTAAATTGTTGATGTTACGGCACATGAGTGTGTGTGAAGTAGCTGTGACCTCCTGCTGTAGAAACTGATGCAGAGGATCCAGAACGCAGAGTACTCCACCACCATGGACGTGGCTCCGGTCATCCTGGCCGCTCACCGCAACAACTATGAGATCCTGACCATGCTGCTGAAGCAGGACATCTCCCTGCCCCGCCCGCACGCCGTGGGCTGTGAGTGCACGCTCTGCAACGCCAAGAACAAGAAGGACAGCCTCAGACACTCCCGGTAAAGCCATCATCCCACCTATGGTGGTCGCAAAGGGAGGAAGGAGGTCTTTAGAGACCTCCACCAAGTCAAGGCCAGTCAGCTGTATGTAGATAACCCGCAATCACAGCTACAGTCTCAAGGGCTGGACACGCCCCACATTACACAACACCCCCGTACCCCAAGACCTCTGAAGGACAAGGAAACCAGTCCACCTCCTAGTCGTCCTTCCCAAAGCCAGAGGGGGGAAACCTTGAGAGGCTCCCTCCTCCCAGGGTTAGGAGTGCACAGATGTCACGGTTGCATAACCACGCAAAGCGAAGCTGAGGTTACCAAAGTAAACGATGTTTAGTTTGGTCGAGGCTGAATAATCAGATTATGGTCATGCTCAGAGGATTGGTTTTACACACTGATTACCGCATTTACATGTCCACGAGCATAATCAGAGTATTGAACCTAGTTTGAATACTACAAGGATGGCACTTTCACCCGTCAAGGTTCTATTTTTACATGACAGAGTTAATAACTCACCGCTGAATGGGCTTATGAGTGCACATGTAAACATCCTGCCTGCTGGAGTTGTTTCCCTCGGGTTCATCTTTGGCTAAATGAAGCCAGGGTTAGAAAGGTTCTTGCGTCGAGTGCTGCTTTACTTCCTGGCCCTGGTTTGTAGCGCGCTGGAAACATCCATGAATCAGACAACTGTCAAACATACAGTAGAAAACAGACCAGGGCGTCCCACCAGCGGTTTGTGTCCCCAAATAAGTCTGCCGTGAGATGATTAACTAGCGACAGGCCTAGCGGCGGAAACCTAAATGCTATGAGTGGTATGAGCAACTCCATTAAGGATCTAGCCTGTAGTAGCTAGCTATCTATAGCGCTAGCTATCCTGTAGAGCTAGCTATCCCGAAGGAGCTAGCTAGTCGGCAGAGCTAGATAGCTAGTTAGCTAGTGTAGGGACTAGATAGAAGAAGGAGCTAGACAACCTGTAGGATTTAGCCTGTAGATGTAGCTAGCATGTAGGAGTTGGCAGTATGTAGAGCTAACCAGCCTGTAGAGCTAACAAGCCTGTAGGATTTAGCCTGTAGCTCTAGCTAGCATGTAGGAGTTGGCAGTGTGTAGAGCTAATGAGCCTGTAAAGCTAACAAGCCTGTAGGATTTAGCCTGTAGATGTAGCTAGCATGTAGGAGTTGGCTAGCCCGTAGAGCTAGACAGCCTGCAGGAGCTAGCCTGTACAGCTAGCTAACCTGCAGGTAAACTCAGAGAATCAGTTAATCAGTGAAACTATGTGGTTCTGCCGTTTGGTTTTTACTACAGAGACCTGAGCTGCTCAGCAGATATGCCTCCCACGCGCCGAAAAGATCTATAAGCCCTCCTCAGCTGCCGAGGGCCCAGAGGGGCCCCTGTCAGAACTAGACACACTCAGCACTTCCATCACATCTTTATCGTCTGTCTGTGTCTGTCGGTCTGTGTCTGTCTGTCTGTCTCTGTCTAGTTCTCTCTTTCACTGGGTTTCATAGGAATATCTACCACTGTTTATATACAGTATATCTATGTCTCTCTATAAACAGTTTATCTCTCTATATATATATATATCTCTATATATATATATATATCTTTCTATATATATCTATCTCTCTCTCTATCTCTCTCACTCTCACTCTCTCTCTCACTCCCGCTTTCTGTCTATAGTATTGACATAGGGCTCTCTCTCTCTTTGTAGTATTGACCTCACTTTCTATCTCTCTCTAGTATTGACCTAGCTCTCTCTCTCTCTCTCTCTCTCTCTCTCTCTCTCGCTCTCTCTCTCTCTCTCTCTCTCTCTCTCTCTCTCTCTGTTTATATGCAGTATATCTCTATGTGTCTCTCTCTCTCTCTCTCTCTCTATATATATATATATATATATACATATATATTTGTATGCAGTATATCTCTATGTCTCTCTCTATATATATATATATGTATATGTATACATATATATTTGTATGCAGTATATCTCTATGTCTCTCTCTCTCTCTATATATATATATATATATATGTATATGTATACATATATATTTATGTGCAGTATATCTCTCTGTCTCTCTCTCTCTATTTATATGCAGTATATCTCTATGTCTCTCTCTCTCTCTCTCTCTCTCTCTCTCTCTCTCTCTCTATATATATATATATATACATATATATTTGTATGCAGTATATCTCTCTGTCTCTCTCTCTCTCGCTCTCTCTCTATTTATATGCAGTGTATCTCTATGTCTCTCTCTATATATATATATATTGATATATAGATAGATATTTATATGCAGTATATATCTCTCTCTCTCTATTTATATGCAGTATATCTCTCTGTCTCTCTCGCTCTCTCTCTCTCTCTCTCTCTCTCTCTATTTATATGCAGTATATCGCTATGTCTCTCTCTCTCTCTCTCTCTCTCTCTCTCTCTCTCTCTCTCTCTCTCTCTCTATTTATATGCAGTATATCGCTATGTCTCTCTCTCTCTGCTTATATAGAGTTTACCTCTATGTCTCTCTGCAGGTTTCGTCTGGATATCTACCGCTGTCTGTCCAGTCCGTCTCTCATCATGCTGACCGAGGAGGACCCCATCCTGAGAGCCTTCGAGCTCAGCGCTGACCTCCGCGAACTCAGCCTGGTGGAGGTGGAGTTCAGGTACCTCCTCTCTTCCTACAGCTCCTCTTACGCCTCCTCCTAAACCTTCTCCTGGTCCATGTCCACCTGCAGACTAACAGGAGCGTGAGTATGTCCTCCTCCAGGAATGACTACGAGGAGCTGGCCAAGCAGTGTAAGATGTTTGCTAAGGACCTGCTGGCCCAGGCACGTAACTCCAGGGAGCTGGAGGTGATACTCAACCACACGTCAACGGAGGACCTCCTGGACAAGAGAGGCCTCCTGGAGGACCGCATGAACCTCAGCCGCCTCAAACTGGCCATCAAGTACAACCAGAAGGAGGTGAGCGGCCATGTTGGAGCCGGGCTGGTAGAGCACATGTTGGAGCCGGGCTGGTAGAGCACATGTTGGAGCCGGGCTGGTAGAGCACATGTTGGAGCCGGGCTGGTAGAGCACATGTTGGAGCCGGGCTGGTAGAGCACATGTTGGAGCCGGGCTGGTAGAGCACATGATGGAGCCTGGCTGGTAGAGCACATGTTGGAGCCGGGCTGGTAGAGCACATGATGGAGCCGGGCTGGTAGAGCACATGTTGGAGCCGGGCTGGTAGAGCACATGTTGGAGCCTGGCTGGTAGAGCACATGTTGGAGCCTGGCTGGTAGAGCACATGTTGGAGCCGGGCTGGTAGAGCACATGTTGGAGCCGGGCTGGTAGAGCACATGTTGGAGCCGGGCTGGTAGAGCACATGTTGGAGCCGGGCTGGTAGAGCACATGATGGAGCCTGGCTGGTAGAGCACATGTTGGAGCCGGGCTGGTAGAGCACATGTTGGAGCCGGGCTGGTAGAGCACATGATGGAGCCGGGCTGGTAGAGCACATGTTGGAGCCGGGCTGGTAGAGCACATGTTGGAGCCGGGCTGGTAGAGCACATGATGGAGCCGGGCTGGTAGAGCACATGTTGGAGCCTGGCTGGTAGAGCACATGATGGAGCCTGGCTGGTAGAGCACATGATGATGAATTATAGGGTTTCCTGCCCACCAAGCTGGATCATGCTTATTAATCTGTATCAGTCGAGGAACCAGCGCTGAAGCTAGTGCACAGGCTCAAATGGTGACTGGATGGCCGCACCACTAGATGTTTTTTGCCTTAGCGAGGTGGAGCGTGTGTGTGATTGGGTTGTGATCTACTTGACTCTGACAGTAATTACTTCCCCCTCCGCCCCTATGACCAGATCTCTTACTACAGCGCCCCATCAACAGGAACTTCATACTTAATGTCCTCAGATTGTAGTACAACACATGCTGGCTTTAATTAATCTACTGCTGATACTGTAAATAGTTGAATGAGTGAACTGTAACATCTGCACTCTATTGCTCTGTATTTGTCATTTTCAAGTGTGGCTTTCAGACTTGTTCCTTCAGCCGCCAAACGCTAAGAGCTCGAAGCTCTTATTGGATGGCTGAGCCTGAAATGTTTGTTTAACACATGACACAACTAGCCACATAAAGCATTCCCTCACAGTAAGCCAGCAAGCTAGCAGAATGCTAACCTTCCCTCACAGCAAAGCATCAAGCTAGCAGAATGCTAACCTTCCCTCACAGCAAAGCATCAAGCTAGCAGAATGCTAACCTTCCCTCACAGTAAGCCAGCAAGCTAGCAGAATGCTAACCTTCCCTCACAGCAAAGCATCAAGCTAGCAGAATGCTAACCTTCCCTCACAGCAAAGCATCAAGCTAGCAGAAGGCTAACCTTCCCTCACAGCAAAGCATCAAGCTAGCAGAATGCTAACCTTCCCTCACAGCAAAGCATCAAGCTAGGAGAATGCTAACCTTCCCTCACAGCAAAGCATCAAGCTAGCAGAATGCTAACCTTCCCTCACAGCAAAGCATCAAGCTAGCAGAATGCTAACCTTCCCTCACAGCAAAGCATCAAGCTGGCAGCATGCTAACAGCCATGCTCCTATCTTTACCTCTCTGGGTTGTTTACGTTAGCAGTGTCTAGGAGTGGTTCTATACGTCTAACTTATCAAGTATTATCTATAAATCACGATTAACGATATCCACAAACCATTTTTAACTTCCATCTCCTGTCGTCCACGTTACTAAATGTACAGCAGCTATATCAGCTGTAGTACGGTAATCTGTCACCCCTCCAGTTCGTGGCGCAGTCCAACTGCCAGCAGTTCCTCAACACGGTGTGGTTCGGGGAGACGGCGAGCTACCGGCGGAAGCACACCTGTCTGAAGATGGCCACCGTGCTGAGCGTGGCGGTGTTGTGGCCGGTGCTGTCGCTGTGCTACCTGCTGGCGCCGCGGTCCCGCGTGGGCCAGCTCATCCACACGCCCTTCGTCAAGTTCATCATCCACAGCGCGTCCTACTTCACCTTCCTCCTCCTCCTCAACCTCTACTCTCTGGTCTACAACGAGGGCAAGAAGAACACCATGGGCCCCGCGCTGGAGATGATCGACTTCCTGCTCATCCTCTGGATCCTAGGTCAGAGGTCCTCCTATTGTGTTTAGCACACACCGTCCTACGGTCCTCATAATGTCACACCGTGTAGTCCTACGGTCCTCATAATGTCTCTGTTTAGCACACACCGTCCTACGGTCCTCATAATGTAACACCGTGTAGTCCTACGGTCCTCATAATGTCTCTGTTTAACACACACCGTCCTACGGTCCTCATAATGTCTCTGTTTAACACACACCGTCCTACGGTCCTCATAATGTCACACCGTGTAGTCCTACGGTCCTCATAATGTCTCTGTTTAGCACACACCGTCCTACGGTCCTCATAATGTCTCTGTTTAACACACACCGTCCTACGGTCCTCATAATGTCTCTGTTTAGCACACACCGTCCTACGGTCCTCATAATGTCTCTGTTTAACACACACTGTCCTACGGTCCTCATAATGTCTCTGTTTAGCACACACCGTCCTACGGTCCTCATAATGTCTCTGTTTAACACACACCGTCCTACGGTCCTCATAATGTCTCTGTTTAGCACACACCGTCCTACGGTCCTCATAATGTCTCTGTTTAGCACACACCGTCCTACGGTCCTCATAATGTCTCTGTTTAACACACACCGTCCTACGGTCCTCATAATGTCTCTGTTTAGCACACGCCGTCCTACGGTCCTCATAATGTCTCTGTTTAACACACCGTCCTACGGTCCTCATAATGTCACACCGTGTCGTCCTACGGTCCTCATAATGTCTCTGTTTAACACATGGTGTGTATTCTAGTCTCAGAGGTTCCTTATAATCTGTATGGACTGTATAGATATACAGATAGATAGAAGAGACTATAGATATACAGATAGATAGAAGAGACTGTATAGATATACAGATAGATAGAAGAGACTATAGATATACAGATAGATAGAAGAGACTGTATAGATATACAGATAGATAGAAGAGACTATAGATATACAGATAGATAGAAGAAACTGTATCGATATACAGATAGATAGAAGAGACTGTATAGATATACAGATAGATAGAAGAGACTGTATAGATATACAGATAGATAGAAGAGACTGTATCGATATACAGATAGATAGAAGAGACTGTATAGATATACAGATAGATAGAAGAGACTGTATAGATATACAGATAGATAGAAGAGACTGTATAGATATACAGATAGATAGACGAGACTGTATAGATATACAGATAGATAGAAGAGACTGTATATATACAGATAGATAGAAGAGACTATAGATATACAGATAGATAGAAGAGACTGTATAGATATACAGATAGATAGAAGAGACTGTATAGATATACAGATAGATAGAAGAGACTGTATAGATATACAGATAGATAGAAGAGACTGTATAGATATACAGATAGATAGAAGAGACTGTATCGATATACAGATAGATAGAAGAGACAATAGATATACAGATAGATAGAAGAGACTGTATAGATATACAGATAGATAGACGAGACTGTATAGATATACAGATAGATAGAAGAGACTGTATAGATATACAGATAGATAGAAGAGACTATAGATATACAGATAGATAGAAGAGACTGTATAGATATACAGATAGATAGAAGAGACTGTATAGATATACAGATAGATAGAAGAGACTGTATCGATATACAGATAGATAGAAGAGACTATAGATATACAGATAGATAGAAGAGACTATAGATATACAGATAGATAGACGAGACTGTATAGATATACAGATAGATAGAAGAGACTGTATAGATATACAGATAGATAGAAGAGACTGTATAGATATACAGATAGATAGAAGAGACTGTATCGATATATAGATAGAAGAGACTATAGAAAATAGGGAGAGATAGAAGAGACTGTAGCTGGGTTCAGGGAGCAGAGCAGATGTCCTGGTGTCAGCCATCATGTGTCCATAATGATATCAGGAAGAGCCTGTCAGATCACCCTGACAGATGCCCTAGGAGACATGGCTCCTCTCCTTTGCTCATCAGTGGCCAATCAGGGAGCTGGTAGCACTTAACTGGGTGCACCACAGAATGCAACACTACAAACACATACTACAAGACACCCACATTAAATAATTATGTTAGATTCTGTCTGGCTGTGGTTATGACAAATTCGTCTCTCCGGTCCAGCATGGTGAGATGAATCGGCATGGTAACAGGAGGCAAATCATCACCCCGATGACCACATCAGCTTAATGACTGCTGACTCAAACCTCCATAAACCACCGTCTCGTCTCTCTCACATCTCCATATCCTGCCATCTCTCTCTCTCTCTGTCCCTCTCTCTGTCTCTCTCTCTCTGTCTCTCTCTGTCTATCTATGTCTTTCTCTGTCCTGCTCTCTCTGTCCCTCTCTGTCTGTCTGTCTCTCTCTGTCTCTCTCTCTGTCCGTCTCTCTGTCTCTCTCTCTGTCTCTCTCTTGCTCTCTATGTGTCTCTCTTGCTCTCTCTGTCTCTTTCTGTCTCTCTCTCTGTCCGTCTCTCTATCTCTCTCTGTGTCTCTCTCTCGCTCTCTGTCTCTCTTCCTCTCTCGTTGTCTCTTGTTATTGTTATATTATATCAATGAAGAAGTAAAATATTATTAAAATATGAATATGTGCCTACTATATTCATATTATATATACATATTCATACATTATTGCGATAGTCCAGGAATGAGTCCAGTAGCCGGATGGATGTTTTCTATGTACTACCAGGAACGGCCACTAGAGGGTGAAGATTCCTCACACTCGGACTTCATCAGTCATGTATCTATTTACTATTTATTCATTGGCAAACTTATATCCACAGCGACTTACAGCGATTCAGATACATGTCATTAAGGGTCATGGGTCATCTTGCTGAAGGATGCAGGTAGACAGGTAGACTACAGACATGGGGAGTGGAACCCGCAACCTCTGGCAGAACATTACATGTACAATGTGTGTGTGTTCTTCAGGTATGGTGTGGTCAGACGTGAAGCGTCTGTGGTACGAGGGTCTGGAGGACTTCCTGGATGAGTCCAGGAACCAGCTGAGCTTCGTCATGAACTCCCTGTACCTGGCCACCTTCGCCCTGAAGATTGTCGCCCACAGCCAGGTAGGCCTGAAGGCCCAGTACATGGCTTCTGGAGCTCGGTCTCGCTTTGAGAACTTGTGTGTTGTGTAGTTAAAAAATGTGTATGTGTGTGTGTGTGTGTGTGTCTGTCTGTCTGTGTCTGTCTGTCTGTGTGTCTGTCTGTCTGTGTGTCTGTCTGTCTGTCTGTGTGTGTGTGAGTCTGTGTGTGTGTGTGTGTGTGTGTGTGTGTGTGTGTGTGTGTGTGTGTGTGTGTGTGTGTAGTTTAAGAACGTGGAGGAAACGGAGAGGAAGAACTGGGATGCGTTCCATCCCATCCTGGTGGCCGAGGGGCTGTTCGCCTTCGCCAACATCCTGAGCTACCTGCGCCTCTTCTTCATGTACACCACCAGCTCCGTCCTGGGGCCCCTACAGGTAAGTACCTCCGTCCTCGGGCCCCTACAGGTAACTAGCTCCTTCCTGGGGCCCCTACAGGTAACAAGCTCTGTCCTGGGGCCCCTACAGGTAAGAAGCTCTGTCCTGGGGCCCCTACAGGTAAGCAGCTCCGTCCTGGGGCCCCTATATGTAACAAGCTCTGTCCTGGGGCCCCTACAGGTAACCAGCTCCGTCCTGGGGCCCCTACAGGTAACCAGCTCCGTCCAAATTGTCCCAGTTTTTCACAACCATTAAAATAAATATGAATGAACATGTGGTACACATATGGTAGACATATGGTTCCCAGTTTGGGGGTTTGAAAATGTGGTCACCCGAAGTCAGACTTCTGGTTGAATGTTTCTTAGTCTGGCAGGATAATGAATCAAACAGCAGAGCAGAACCAGCCACCTCTCGCTGTTAGGACGCTAGCTGGTATGATGCTAACTCTTATGATGCTAGCTGGTATGATGCCAGCGGTTATGATGCTACCTGGTATGATGCTAACTGTTATGATGCTACCTGGTATGATGCTACCTGGTATGATGCTAACTGTTATGATGTTAGCTGGTATGATGCCAGCTGTTATGATGCTAGCTGGTATTATGCTAGCTGTAAAGATGCTATCTGTTATGATGCTAGGTGGTATGATACTAGTTTGTATGATGCTAGCTGGTATGATGCTAGCTGTTAGGATACTAGCTGTCATGATGCTAGCTGATATGATGCTAGCTGTTATACGTTTCCATTCTCCACATCCCTCGCTTTCTCTCTGTATCTGTCTCACACTCTCTCTCCCCGTTCCTCTATATACTTTTCTCTCCCTCTCTCTATGTCTCTCTCTCTCCCTCTCTGTCTCTCTGTGTGTGTGTGTGTCTCTCTCTCTCTCTCTCTCTCTCTCTCTCTCTCTCTCTCTCTCTCTCTCTCTCTCTCTCTCTCTCTCTCTCTCTCTCTCTCTCTCTCTCTCTCTCTCTCTCTCTCTCTCTCTCTCTCTCTCTCTCTCTCTCTCTCTCTCTCTCTCTCTCTCTCTCTCTCACTGGTTGACATCAGTGTCTGGCCGAGCAGTGATTAACTCTGGAAATAGACACGGCTGTTTATTCTATTGACCACACCAATTAACTGGCAGAACAACTCACACATCTAAAAAACATCTACACATCTAAAAAACATCTACACATCTAATAAACATCTACACATCTAATAAACATCTACACATCAACAGTGTGTGGTGAATGTGTGTGAGCTATTCCCTCCGGTTCCGGTCCACATCCCACAGTCCGCTCTGCTTTATTTATGGAACCGTCTATCACACAGCCTCCAAGGTCTGCACCCACCAAACGCACCCACCACGTGTCCACGGACCGCTGAGTGGGACGTGTGTGTGGGTTCCAGCCATGAATGTTTCCCACATCATCACTTCTTACGCAAACTCCTCCACAGACACACACACAACCGTATGTGTGTGTGTGTGTGTGTGTCTGTCTCGTCTCAGAACAAACACTACAGGTCAACTCAAGCTCAAACTCCTCGTCCATCGTGTGTGTGTGTGTGTGTGTGTGTGTGCGTGTGTGTGTTTTGTTTTTTTACTGTTATATTTGTGGCTGTATGGAGGAACTGGCAGACAAGCTTGTCACCAGCCGACTTGTGAGTCACTAGCAGAGTAGCTTATGCTATAGCTAGGAGGTAGCTAATGCTATATTTAGGAGGTAGCTGATGACTATGTAGGTGTATCCGGGCCACAGCTACCATCTTACACCTGTAAGGTTTGTGTCAGGGCCCCAGATGCTAACACCCGTACCTTCATTCAGAAGGAATGGGCCCCAGATGCTAACACCCGTACCTTCATTCAGAAGGAATGGGCCCCAGATGCTAACACCCGTACCTTCAATCAGAAGGAATGGGCCCCAGATGCTAACACCCGTACCTTCATTCAGAAGCAATGGGCCCCAGATGCTAACACCCGTACCTTCAATCAGAAGGAATGGGCCCCAGATGCTAACACCCGTACCTTCATTCAGAAGGAATGGGCCCCAGATGCTGACAGATGCTGAAAAGTGTCTTTCTGGTCCCTGTGCAGATCTCCATGGGCCAGATGTTGCAGGAGTTTGGGAAGTTCCTGGGTCTGTTCCTGCTGGTTCTGTTCTCCTTCACCATCGGACTCACGCAGCTCTACGGTAAGGACCATAAGGACCCGGACAAGAACCCCCCCGACTGTCAGGGAATCTTCTGCCAGCAGCAGAGCAACGATGCCTTCCACAGGTAGGAGCGTTGACCAGGTTCAAAGGTACGCTCTAGTTCAGGCTGAGGCCTTCTAGTTCAGGTGTAGACTAACTGCGGTGTGTCCGGACAGCTTCATAGGGACCTGCTATGCCCTGTTCTGGTACATCTTCTCACTGGCGCACGTGGCGCTGTTCGTGACGAGGATCAGCTACTCGGAGGAGCTGCGGTCCTTCGTGGGAGCGCTGATCATCGGGACCTACAACATCGTGGTGGTCATCGTCCTCACCAAGCTGCTGGTGGCCATGCTGCACAAGAGCTTCCGCCAGATCGCAGTAAGTACGGACCAGGAACCACAGCTTGATCAGCCCTGAAGAAGAGAGGAACAGTATGTGAGCAGGAACCATAGCTAGATTTAACTGAAGTAGAGATGAACAATATGTGAGCAGAACCACAGCTTCATCAGCCCTGAAGAAGAGAGGAACAGTATGTGAGCAGGAACCATAGCTAGATTTAACTGAAGTAGAGATGAACAATATGTGAGCAGGAACCATAGCTAGATTTAACTGAAGTAGAGATGAACAATATGTGAGCAGGAACCATAGCTAGATTTAACTGAAGTAGAGATGAACAATATGTGAGCAGGAACCATAGCTAGATTTAACTGAAGTAGAGATGAACAGTATGTGAGCAGGAACCATAGCTAGATTTAACTGAAGTAGAGATGAACAATATGTGAGCAGAACCACAGCTTCATCAGCCCTGAAGATGAGAGGAACAGCATGTGAGCAGGAACCATAGCTAGATTTAACTGAAGTAGAGATGAACAATATGTGAGCAGAACCACAGCTTCATCAGCCCTGAAGAAGAGAGGAACAGTATGTGAGCAGGAACCATAGCTAGATTTAACTGAAGTAGAGATGAACAATATGTGAGCAGGAACCATAGCTAGATTTAACTGAAGTAGAGATGAACAATATGTGAGCAGGAACCATAGCTAGATTTAACTGAAGTAGAGATGAACAATATGTGAGCAGGAACCATAGCTAGATTTAACTGAAGTAGAGATGAACAGTATGTGAGCAGGAACCATAGCTAGATTTAACTGAAGTAGAGATGAACAATATGTGAGCAGGAACCATAGCTAGATTTAACTGAAGTAGAGATTAACAATATGTGAGCAGGAACCATAGCTAGATTTAACTGAAGTAGAGATGAACAATATGTGTGCAGGAACCATAGCTAGATTTAACTGTGAAGTAGAGATGAACAATATGTGAGCAGGAACCATAGCTAGATTTAACTGTGAAGTGGAGATGAACAGGAACAGGAGCAAAACAAACTTTTAAGTTGAATTTGTTTTGCTCTCGTTCATATCTTCCTCGGTTATTTAATTCCCCTCAGAGGCCTGGTTGTTTTCACTTAAACGGGATCTGCACATTTTTCTGCATTTCAACCAGCCACCATTTGCTGTTTATGGCCGTTATAAAACGACTTCAATCCAGAACATCTGGAGCGTTTTCCCACACTTGCGTTAACGGTGTACAAACGCCACAGGGTGAATAGTATGTGGAGTACATTCCAGGGCCCGTGTCACATATCTCCAGCAGATTCACATTGTGCCTTGGAATTCTGCAGAACCACGAAGACAAGGAGTGGAAATTCGCCCGGGCCAAACTCTGGCTGAGCTACTTTGATGACAAGTGCACCCTGCCCCCCCCCTTCAACATCCTCCCCTCGCCCAAGACCCTCTGCTACCTGCTGACCAGCATGAACAAGTGGGTCTGCTCCCACACCTCCAAGGGCCGCGTGAAGCGACAGAACAGCCTCAAGGTGAGGGGAGGGGGAGGGGGGGGGGGGGGAGGAGATGGAGGAGAGACAGGAGCAAGACAGACAGTCAGAATTGTCAAATGGCTGATTGTCGACCTAACGTTTTGGTTTATGAGAAAGAGTAGATTTGCGATGGATGTCATTTCCTGTTTGATCCACCTATTTTTGTAGTTTGTTAAGTCCAATAGCCACTGTTGGTCTCTACACCACCTGTAGCCACCGAGACAGTCACCGTAGGTAAGCTGCACATCTAAAACAATATAGGTGTGCTTAAATATTTGTACGACACATCATCTTGAAATGAAAACCACATAACACATTTTAAAACCTATAAGCCAATATATAGCTGCTCAGAGTCACCGACGCAGAACCATAAGCTCAAGCAGGTGTAGAGACCTAGGGCGTCGCTATGACGACTCTTCAACCAAGACGTGTGATTCCTAACTTGCTCTTTGCCGTGCTGCCTGTCCCCCAGGAGTGGAGGAACCTGAAGCAGAAGCGAGACCAGAACTATCAGAAGATCATGTGTTGCCTGGTCCACCGCTACCTGACTTCCACGCGCCAGAAGATGCAGAGCACAGACCAGGCCACCCTGGAGAACCTCAGCGACCTCAGACAGGACCTCTCCAAGTTCCGCAACGAGATGAGAGACCTGCTTGGGTTCAGGACCTCCAAGTATGCCATGTTCTACCCCCGGAGCTGAGGCCCTCAACACACGGTCTCCTCCAGTCAGCGTCTCTTTGGGTCTCCTGTCATCTCTAGAACTTGTCTCCTTACAACATATGTATCCCCAGACTCAGGCCACACGGTGTGAACGGTTCTCTGAAGACTTGTCTTGTTACCTTTTGAATTCACAGGAGAAAGAGGTTTTTTTTGTGTGTTATATCAGGAAGGACCAGGATGCAGCCAAACTGGCTCTGTATTACAAGGTCTGTATAGTGAGGTCTGTAGTACAAGGTCTTTAATACCAGGTCTGTATAGGGAGGTCTGTATTACAAGGTCTTTAATACCAGGTCTGTATAGTGAGGTCTGTATTACAAGGTCTGTATAGTGAGGTCTGTATTACAAGGTCTTTAATACCAGGTCTGTATAGTGATGTCTGTATTACAAGGTCTTTAATACCAGGTCTGTATAGTGAGGTCTGTATTACAAGGTCTTTAATACCAGGTCTGTATAGTGATGTCTGTATTACAAGGTCTTTAATACCAGGTCTGTATAGTGAGGTCTGTATTGTATAGTGAGGTCTGTTTAACATTGTGTTACAAGGACACAGAAATGGACTTTTATCTGATGCATGAATTTCAGTTAAACAACAAGGAAAATGGTATTTGAGGATTTTATTGGGGTAGAAACAATGAGTGATAAATAACTAGCACAGACTTTTTCATATGAAAATATTTAATTTAATCTCTTTACTTTTTAAACGGATAAAAATATGCTGGCAGAGCCCTTTGCATCTATTAAATAAACCTTTTGCTTCAAAAGAACCTTGTTTTGTTTTTTTTACATTAAACCAGCACCACTAATCCAAAGTATCCTATATAAAATCTATTGCACATGTTACCGTAATAAATATCCCCTATGTCTGGCTAAAATACATCTGACATAGTTTACTCTCAAATTCAAAGATAAATAAACCGTCCATAAAGCTTTCACCGGGGAGGGGGGGGGGCATAGAGGAGGTGAAGATGAGGATGATGATGATGCAGATGTCTGGAGACTCCTGGGAGTGAGACATGGAACACTGACTCACTCTTCACAACCCCGCTTCAGCTCTCCAGCCCAGCTGAGACTCTTGCTTTCCTAAACCCAGTCGACGCCCACATATGGTCTGTCGCGTTAAAGTCTCACCCCTGTTCCTGTCCGGGACTAATGAAGTACATCTTACCTTACAATGTCAGACAACAGTGTGAGGGCTAAACAGAACATCTACAGTAGCCTGGTCCCTATCGTAGAACTAGAGATTGCACTCTGTCCTTACTAAAGATAACATGGCGAATGGTTTGATTTCACCACCTTTTTATGAAATGTTCTATATATGTTCTCCAGCAGGTGTGTAGAGAGAGAGGGTTCTATATGACATGTTCTCCAGCAGGTGTGTAGAGAGAGAGGGTTCTATATGACATGCTCTCCAGCAGGTGTGTAGAGAGAGAGGGTTCTATATGACATGCTCTCCAGCAGGTGTGTAGAGAGAGAGGGTTCTATATGACATGTTCTCCAGCAGGTGTGTAGAGAGAGAGGGTTCTATATGACATGCTCTCCAGCAGGTGTGTAGAGAGAGAGGGTTCTATATGACATGCTCTCCAGCAGGTGTGTAGAGAGAGAGGGTTCTATATGACATGTTCTCCAGCAGGTGTGTAGAGAGAGAGGGTTCTATATGACATGTTCTCCAGCAGGTGTGTAGAGAGAGAGAGGGTTCTATATGACATGTTCTCCAGCAGGTGTGTAGAGAGAGAGGGTTCTATATGACATGCTCTCCAGCAGGTGTGTAGAGAGAGAGGGTTCTATATGACATGTTCTCCAGCAGGTGTGTAGAGAGAGAGGGTTCTATATGACATGTTCTCCAGCAGGTATGTAGAGAGAGAGGGTTCTATATGACATGCTCTCCAGCAGGTGTGTAGAGAGAGAGGGTTCTATATGACATGCTCTCCAGCAGGTGTGTAGAGAGAGAGGGTTCTATATGACATGTTCTCCAGCAGGTGTGTAGAGAGAGAGGGTTCTATATGACATGCTCTCCAGCAGGTGTGTAGAGAGAGAGGGTTCTATATGACATGTTCTCCAGCAGGTGTGTAGAGAGAGAGGGTTCTATATGACATGCTCTCCAGCAGGTGTGCAGACAGAGCTGTGAGACAGAAGGTCTCAGCAGCGCTGGGTCTTCAGGGCTCTCAGGTCCTTCTGGTTCCGGGTCTTGAAAGCTGTGACCAGGTGCTGGGGTCCGATGGTCCCCCGTCCATCTTCATCTGCCTGGCCCATGAAGAGGTAGCTCATCCCTGGAGACACACACACACACACACACACACACACACACACACACACACACACACACATGAATGTGTGGCAAGGTCCCATTTAGCCCTGATGTAGTATACTCATTTAAATGATGTCTCTGCTGTGGCCAAACGAGACGTTTAGGAAGCCCTCACACAAGTTTCTCTAACACACCGTAGTCCACACGTTCATATGGAAGCAAATGGAACACATACATGCAGTATGTTGATATTAAGGCATACGAGCACATGCTGTGTTCATATGAGCATGTGAACGTGTGTGTTCAGAGTATGGCCGAGATCTTAGGTCTCACCAGGACTGCTCCCTGTGCTCAAGGAGCTTCAAATATCGTGGAACCACCTTCTTCTTTAAACACTTAACCCAAAAGAGCACCAAACACTACGCCATGCTGTCGCCGCTTCTGATTGGCTCACAGTCACCACGTTTGAGGCAAGTGACATCAGCTAGTTTGGATGGATGACATCAGGATACTGCTAGTAGTCACTGCAATTTCATTTCACTGGAGTTGCTCTTTAAAATGGACCAGAAGATGGAGACACTATGTATGATCTTAGTATTAGTAGTGATTATTAGTTATTGAGCAAGGGGTCCTATAGTAGTGATTATTAGTTATTGATCAGGGGGTCCTATAGTAGTGATTATTAGTTATTGATCAGGGGGTCCTATAGTAGTGATTATTAGTTATTGATCAGGGGGTCCTATAGTAGTGATTATTAGTTATTGATTGGGGGTCCTCACCTCGACGGACCAGAGGACACTTCCTACACAAGATGGTGATTTTGGTGCTCATAGTTTTTCCCGCCTGCTGGATGGCCACGCCCCCTTCTTTATAAAGGTTGAGGATGGACACTGTGGCAAAGACACTTCCCCCCCGCACGGCCGCGGTTATCACTGTACCTGTAAGTACTGACACACACACACACACACGCACACACGCACGCACACACACACACACACACACACACACACACACACGCACGCACGCACGCACGCACACACACACACACACTCATACACACACACACACACACGCACGCACGCACACACACACACACACACACACACACACACGCACACACACACTCATACACACACACACACACACACGCACGCACGCACACACACACACACACACACTCATACACACACACGCACACGCACACACACACACGCACGCACACACACACACACGCACGCACACACACACACACACACACACACACACACACGCACACACACACTCATACACACACACACACACACGCACGCACGCACACACACACACACACGCACACACACACTCATACACACACACACACACGCACGCACGCACACACACACACACACACACTCATACACACACACGCACACACACACACACGCACGCACACACACACACACACACACACACTCATACACACACACACACACATATATATATAGTACAGTGTAGAGGTAATGTATTGCAGTTCTGTATTTAGTAGTGTTGTGTTGTATTACTGTCTAGTGGTACTTAATTGTAATACTGTGTGTATCTTACCAAAGTTACTGGAGCAGTAGTTAGTCTCCAGACTTCCTCTCTTCTTACACGTCTGCTGACAGAGAGCTGCAGAGTACTTCAGAGCTGAGGACACACACACACACACACATACACACACACACACACACACACACACATACACTGAGTAGAGCAATATGTTGGAGAGTGAAAGATTGCCTCGTTCAGATGTTGGCTTGGGAGTAAATTAAAGACTGTCCCTAATTGAAGGTCTATGTTTACCCACACAGTGCACGTAGGTCTATAGTGCATGTAAGTCTATAGTGCACATCCTTCTAAAGTGCACGTACATCTACAGTGCCCGTACATTCTCTATATCTTGACATTGTGTGTGTGTGTGTGTGTATGGACCTACGTATGGGCCTGGTGGTGGGAGGCTGGGTGGTGGTGACGGAGGGAGGGGTGGAGCTGATGTACTTCTTGGGTCTGAAGGTGTAGTGGGCGATGAAACCGTCTGCTGTCAGACTGAGGTCAGACAGAAACTGGACCATCAGCTGGTTCCCCTCAGAAAGCACCGGCCTGCACACACACAGGTAGACACACAGGTAGACAGGTAGGCAGACAGATAGACAGGTAGACACACAGATAGACAGGTAGACACACAGGTAGACAGGTAGATAGGTAGACACACAGGTAGACAGGTAGACACACAGATAGACAGGTAGACACACATGTAGACAGGTAGGCAGACAGATAGACAGGTAGGCAGAGAGATAGACAGGTAGGCAGACAGATAGACAGGTAGACACACAGGTAGACAGGTAGTCAGACTGATAGACAGGTAGACACACAGGTAGACAGGTAGACACACAGGTAGACACATAAGTAAACAGGTAGACACAAAGGTAGACAGGTAGGCACACATGTACACACACAGGTACACACACAGGTAGACACACAGGTAGACACACAGGTAGACACACAGGTAGACAGGTAGACACACAGGTAGACAGGTAGACACACAGGTAGACAGGTAGACACACAGACCTTCCATTGGTTATTATGACAGTGTTTCCCAGCCCAATGAAAATGTTGCCGGACCTATGAGGGTTATAAGGCTTCTACCAGGACTTCTAAAAGGCTTTTAATAGGGCTACGAGGGTTCTAGAGGATGCTACGAAGGTTCTAGAGGGTGCTAGGAAGGTTCTAGAGGATGCTAGGAGGGTTCTAGAGGATGCTAGGAAGGTTCTAGAGGGTGCTAGGAAGGTTCTAGAGGGTGCTAGGAAGGTTCTAGAGGGTGCTAGGATGGTTCTAGAGGATGCTAGGAGGGTTCTAGATGATGCTAGGAGGGTTCTAGAGGATGCTAGGAAGGTTCTAGAGGGTGCTAGGAAGGTTCTAGAGGATGCTAGGAGGGTTCTAGAGGATGCTAGGAAGGTTCTAGAGGGTGCTAGGAAGGTTTTAGAGGGTGCTAGGCTGGTTGTAAGAGACCTACGGTGGCGGGCTGTCTCCACAGAACTTCCCGATCCTCCGAGCGTCGTTGATCTCTGGTCCGTTGAAGATGGACACGTGGTCATAGCGGCAGTAGTTATCTCTCTCCACGTCAAACTTCTCAAACCTCACCTCAATGATCTGGAGACAAGAGTCACATTAAACCTAACCTTACCCTGACCTTACCCTGGGACTAACCCTAACCTTACCCTGACCTTACCCTGACCTTACCCTGGGACTAACCCTACCCTAACCTTACCCTGACCTTACCCTGACCTTACCCTGAGACTAACCCTACCCTAACCTTACCCTGACCTTACCCTAACGTTACCCTGACCTTACCCTGGGACTAACCCTAACCTTACCCTAACCTTACCCTGACTTTACCCTGGGACTAACCCTAACCTTACCCTGACCTTACCCTAACTTTACCCAGGGACTAACCCTAACCTTAAATTAAACTTCTCCCCGATTAATTTTTCCTTCTAAAAATGAATCTAGGTAGACTACATCAGGTCTATATGGAGGTCTGGACCTGGTGTTTAATCTAAAGTAGTAGACTAGACTAGGTCTATATGGAGGTCTGGACCTGGTGTTTAATCTAAAGTAGTAGACTAGACTAGGTCTATATGGAGGTCTGGACCTGGTGTTTAATCTAAAGTAGTAGACTAGACCAGGTCTATATGGAGGTCTGGACCTGGTGTTTAATCTAAAGTAGTAGACTAGACCAGGTCTATATGGAGGTCTGGACCTGGTGTTTAATCTAAAGTAGTAGACTAGACCAGGTCTATATGGAGGTCTGGACCTGGTGTTTGGGGGCCACGATGTGCCAGGAGCAGGTGACCCCCGCTGGGTAGTCCTTCTCCGGCCAGTTGGGGGTCTTGAAGGACCCAGTGGGCTTGTCAAGAAGACCCCCACAGTACTGCTCCCCTGGAGTCACACAGAGAACCAAGAGAGACACACACACACACACACACACACACACGTGTTGTCATGTGGTAATTACACACTTGAGTGTGCTTTCATGGGTTCCTCGTTGGGTTCCTCCAGTGATTACAGAGGAAGCGAGAGACCAGAAGATAGTTTCCACATGTTGTCACCAGACCTGCAGCATCATAACCTCCCAGCAGAAGCAGGGCTCGGGGTTACGGTCTGGGGAGGGGGTGGCGGGATAGGGAGTAGGTGTGCTAGGTCTGAGTGAACGCTCTCCTGCTTAGGATGAGAAAGGTCTACTGCAGCTGTCCAGGACAAACAGCTGTCGACTAACTCACTTGATGCTAAGCTAATCTCTATAAACAGATATCTCCATGTGAATGCAGAATCCCAAGGCAACGGGACAAGTTGGTATAGGAAGCGCTCTGGTTTCCTCACTCACCACTCCCAGTCCTACATGAGGAAGACACCTCACAAGACAGAAGGAGAGAGAGCGAGAGAAGAGAAAGAGGAGAAGAGAGGAGAGGACAGGAGGGGACGGGAGAGAGGAGGGGAGACAAAAGACAGGGTGCAGCAGGGAGGGATGTTGTTGGCAGAGTTTGGTGAGAAATTCCCCAGGGTGCTGTGACTGGATGTTCCTGCTGGTTAACCTCTAGCATCTTGTCCTCAGTCAATGCATGTTGTGACCTTCACCATGTCTAATAGACCCTGACCAGTCTGATGACCGCACGGTCTTACTGCCTGGTGTGTGTGGAGTTCAGAGGTCAGCTTTCACACTGTTTATGGTTCCTTCTGACTGGACTCATTACAGACATGCCTCAGTGGTTTACTCTCTGTGTTACTGTTCACTGTCTTAACCCTGTACTAATACCTCTCTACCTCTCTGGTGGGGGTGGGAAGCATGCTACGTTAGCACCATGCTATGTTAGCTTGTTGCTACCTCGCTGGCGGGGGGGGGCAGCATGCTATGTTAGCACCATGCTATGTTAGCCCCATGCTGTGTTAGCACAATGCTATGTTAGCTTGTTGCTACCTCGCTGGCGGGGGAGCAGCATGCTATGTTAGCACCATGCTATGTTAGCCCCATGCTGTGTTAGCGTGCGGCTACCTCTCTGGTGGGGGTGGGCAGCAGAGTAGACAGCTAGGAAGCCGCTCCCGGCAGTGTTAGCGTCTGACATCATCTGGACCATCATCTTGTTGCCCGTGGAGACCAGCGCGCCCGGCCGCGATGTCCCACAGAAGCGGCCCAGTCTCTGGCCACCGGCGTGGCCGCTGTAAACATCCACGTAGTCATAGCGACACAGGTTGTCACTCTCCAGGTCGATGAAGCGGAAGGAGAGGACGACAACCCGACCAATGGGGACCTGGAGGGAGGAGTTACCATGCTGTCACTCATGCTACCAGACACCTGGACAGGTGTCTGAACTGCACCTCCCACTGATCCTACCTGGACAGGGACCTGGACTACACCTCCTACCTGGACAGGGACCTGGACTACACCTCCTACCTGGACAGGGACCTGGACTACACCTCCTACCTGGACAGGGACCTGGACTACACCTCCTACCTGGACAGGGACCTGGACTACACCTCCTACCTGGACAGGGACCTGGACTACCTGGACAGGGACCTGGACTACACCTCCTACCTGGACAGGGACCTGGACTACACCTCCTACCTGGACAGGGACCTGGACTACCTGGACAGGGACCTGGACTACACCTCCCACTGATCCACACTTTAAACTGCAGCCGTCAAGGGCCTCGTATTAACTTATCAGAAATGATATTATGATGTATGGGAAATAACAAATTTAAAGGCTTGAATGAACTGAATCAGTGAGTAGACCGAATAAGCGGAATAAACTGTTGATTTAAGCCGAAAATGTTCTAATTTTTCTTTGCTTATATGATCAACATGGTTAAATTTATGTTATTATTCATTTATTCATAAATGTTATTATAATGTTTATCAATATATCTATATATATATTAATGCTGTTATTCAATTATTTATAAATATAAATATTATAGTTGATAATGATTAATTGCCCGTGATTCTCCAGACACACTTGGTGTTGGGTGGTATGTTTTTATTAATATGTGTATTAATGTTATTATGAATATATGAGTTATTATTAGTATATGTATTCGTGTTATTATTAATAAATGATGTATTATCCATATGGTCTGACCGTGATTCTCCAGACACACTTGGTGTTGGGGGGGTACACTCCCGGGTACCCCTGGCTGCCCACCAGCCCGGACTCCTCCGTCAGGTTCCCCCCGCACGTGAACGATGGCCTGGGGGGACACACGAGCTCTGCATTTAAACTCCCTAAAGCTTTATAATACATAGGTTACAAGACAACAACACAGAATCCACAAAGCGTCATTCCCGGAATGTCTAAAGGTTGACCAAGGTGTAAAAGGTCGGCAGCGACGCGATGTGACGCAGGAGATCTCTTGGGACTTATCAGAACCAGAAAGTTTGGATTTCTAACGCGTATGAACGTTGTTAAGTGTTGTGAATAAAATACACCCTACCTCTGTTCGATCTGAGCACACACCTCGGAGAGGAACAACACCGTCCATGTGCTGAATGTCCATATGGTCCACATGGTGCGGGCTGGCAGCTGGCGGTGGCCCCGTGGCATTAGAGTAAGATGGTGGGGCGAGCAGTCCGAGGTCCCTTACGGCTGTCGGATCCCAGGGAAATACACATGAATATACTGCTTGTTCCGAGAGGGAGGAGGGACGGCGCTGCTTGTCTGCTGAACGGAGCTGAAAGACAGCGCGGAGGTTGGCTGAAGTCTATGTTCAGATATTTCACCAGCCTTCGGGCACAGCGGGGACACGAATAAACTTGACTTCCTCACAGCGGCCCCTCTTATATTAAATCAAGTCTGTCATAAACATGTAACTACTTTTAATTACCATTACCATTCCTGTCACCACTTTTATTGACCACTATCATTTATTTCCTACACATAGGCTATATTTGAATAACAGATTCCATTCATTTGCTTTCCTCAATCTGGACAAATGATGATAATCAGAAATGATATATCTGCCTCATGTTTCTAATCTCAGGCTACGCTCTTAAATATGCGAATCAAATGAGTTCAGATTGGACAGATCCGACCTAACGGAAAAGAGACGCGTCATCTGGTGCCATCTAGCGGTCAGATGACTATCTACAAGAGAATGGTAGATCGAGTTTCATTATAAATCAAGATTTCAGCTGGCATATGAATCATTTCACTGTGCATTTAAATAAACAGTTTAATAAAATCACCAGCTCTATATGGTATATATTATTCATGTAATTCGCGTGGCTTCCCACTCAATATTGTTGGCTGTTTCAGGCAGCCCTATCGATGATTTCGGATTTGATTCATCTGACTTGATATTATTTGAAGACTCATCTTGTGATTGGCGCTCGATTTAGCTTAGTGCACAAAAGATGGCGGACCGAACGTCTGCGGGCTCTCAGAAAGCTAGCGCTAAGGTGAACTTACTCTGCACTTGTCTTTATAGCTGATATAGCAACATGAGAACGTATTGATTACAAGCCGACATCTATATCCCCATTATCTGAACCATTGTAGCTAATACGCTAAATAATATGCTGTTCCCAATCCTGCATCATTTATATTGGTTAAGCTAACTGTGGCTAGGCTTACTGTGGCTAGGCTAACTGTGGCCAGAGCGAGGCCACCTGATTTACAACCAACATGTTTATCGTCTCGTTTACCTAGACTGCCTTTGTATTGTACGTGTTATATATCAGATGGTTTGTTATGTTATGTGTCACATCATGCCGAGTGGAGTTATTAAATAAAACGGTCGGATAATGTTGGCCTTAAATTAAATGGCGTCACGATAACGGATGCACACGAACACATTAGCGGCCCGCCAGCCGCCTGAACCCGGTGTGGCTAGCGCCTGAGCCCGGGACGGCTCATACAACAACATGCATCGAGATGCTTGGAATGCAGACATAATGAAATACAAATCGATGTGATGTTCAGGAGAAATATTTTCCAAATGCCGCCAGCGACTTAATTAAGCAACTTAATTAATCACACACACAAACACGTCCTCGTGTAGGCTTCAGGTGCTGGGACCTGTGGTGGATTATTTAAAACGAACACTCCACGAATATTACCGTACAATAAACAGATACAAGCCCAGGGCTGCAGCACCCTGGAAGGATAACATACAAATTGAATCATACAAGTTGACATTTTCTGAATGAACGAACAATATTTTGATACTGATTGTTTTTGTTTACGACCGCAGGCGCTTCTTGAGAGCAAACTCAAGTCGTTCAGCATCGGGAAGATGGCGGTGGCCAAGAGAACGCTGAGCAAAAAGGAACAAGATGAGATGAAGAAAAAGGTACGTTGAGCGCCATGTCAGCAGTGCGTCCGTCCACCAGGTGGAATTTATCATGACCGAGGTTGACCCCCCCCCCCCCCCCCCCCCCCCCCCCCTTGTGACCGCAGGAGGACGAGAGGGCGGCCGCTGAGATCTACGAGGAGTTCCTGGCCGCGTTCGAGGGCAGCGGGGACGGCAAGGTCAAGGCGTTCGTCCGCGGAGGAATCGCCAACGCATCGAAAGGTAGCAGGGCGGTCCACTGCAACACACAGCGGGTCTCTGAAGGACGGCTAATGCTGCAGCTCACCTGCAACAGTATATCACTAAACGTATCTCTTTGGGATTGTGCAGAGGAAGCTGCTGCCGACGAGAAGAAGGGCAAGCTGTACAAACCCAAGTCCCGCTTTGAGAACGCACCGCTCAGCCCGGCCAAGAGCTTCCTGCCCCTGGACACGCCTCCACAGTTCTTAGTCCTGGACAAAAGACACGTATGTACCCTGCGGATGTTGATGCTGTTTGATTCAAGGATGTGTCGTAATGGTGAGGATGAGTAGTAAAGATAAGGAGGGGAGGGAGGGAGGGAGAGAGTGAGGTACCATGGTTTTAATGTCCAGTGATCTCGGGCATCATCTCCATACTACCAACATGTTGTCATAGACTCCATACTACCAAATGTTGTTTTGTGATATCCGGTTTTGAGTGACAGCTGCTATGTCTGTTTCAGTCTGCAAAGAAAACCAGCGACAAAGAGAAGAAGAAGAGCAACCTGGAGCTGTTCAAAGAGGAACTCAAACAGTAAGAAGTTCCTGCAGGGGGTGGTAGTTATCAGCTGGGGGTTAGTTATCAGCTGGGGGTTAGTTATCAGCTGGGGGTTAGTTATCAGCTGGGGGTTAGTTATCAGCTGGGGGTTAGTTATCAGCTGGGGGTTAGTTATCAGCTGGGGGTTAGTTATCAGCTGGGGGGTTAGTTATCAGCTGGGGGGTTAGTTATCAGCTGGGGGGTTAGTTATCAGCTGGGGGGTTAGTTATCAGCAGGGGGTTAGTTATCAGCTGGGGGTTAGTTATCAGCTGGGGGTTAGCTTGTTGGAGCAGGTTGTAACCGTTTCTCTGTCCCTCAGAATCCAGGAGGAGAGGGATGAGAGGCACAAGCTCAAGGGCCGGGTCAGTCGCTTCGAGCCGCTGTCTGGCCTGGACGGCCGGCGCTCCTGTAAGTATCTCTCCTATTGTCACCCTGCTGCAGCTACACCCAAACCCCACACCCTGCTGCAGCTACACCCAAACCCCACACCCTGCTGCAGCTACACCCAAACCCCACACCCTGCTGCAGCTACACCCAAACCCCACACCCTGCTGCAGCTACACCCAAACCCCACACCCTGCTGCAGCTACACCCAAACCCCACACCCTGCTGCAGCTACACCCAAACCACACACCCTGCTGCAGCTACACCCAAACCACACATCCAGTTGCAGCTACACCCAAAACACACATCCAGTTGCAGCTACACCCAAACCACACATCCAGTTGCAGCTACACCCAAACCACACATCCAGTTGCAGCTACACCCAAACCACACATCCAGTTGCAGCTACACCCACGTGGCCCGTATCCAGGCCACGCCCCCTTCTCCCATAAGGCATTTAAACACGGGAGGAAGCAGGCATGTTAAGCAAGTTAAGTCATGTGCCTTAACTTTAATTCTTCCATAACCATTGTTGGCTAAACAAAACACAATTCCAAAACAAACTAATAGCCATGGAACAACAGTTATGTATTTCTGCTCCATAAGTGTGAATTTTTTTTTCACATCATGTTGTCTACACAAACTATACATCATATAAAAGCAGAGACTCCACTGATTCAAACCATACTCGCCAAAACCTGCCGAAGGTTAATGCCTTACCTAGGTTGTTTTTGTCATCAAAGTTGTGTTTGATTGCATTAAACTACCGTACACTGATAATCCAGTATCCGGGCGCCATTTGGTAACCGCACACGGTTTTTACAATCATGTATAGTAGCTAAGAGAGGGCTTCACAGGAAATAGGTCAACCGCCTTCAATCAGAACACTTTATCGCCATCAGGTGGCCGTATTGTGCAATTGCGTGGCTTGGTGTCATTCCATTCTATTCTCCCTGACCTTTCAGTAGAGGGGTCAAATGTCAAAATGGAACAATTGGTTCTTAGAAATATTCAGCCGTTGTTGTGCTACGGCTCTATAGCGCTAAAGGGCTACCAACTGATAATGCAGTTGGTGGGATTAACTCTAAAACTTGAAGTGTATTTCAGGCGGCAATGAACCATCCATTCACTCTGTTCTAGCTTTATTCA
Source organism: Lota lota (assembly GCA_026745465.1). Taxonomy (NCBI): domain Eukaryota; kingdom Metazoa; phylum Chordata; class Actinopteri; order Gadiformes; family Lotidae; genus Lota; species Lota lota. The sequence goes on from JACYXH010000536.1 coordinate 916,256, forward strand.
CTCTGACCCAGTAGCATCCACATATTTCACTTGCACAACAATCGTTATCTTTCTTTTGGTACCAAGATTACAAGTTAAAGCCCTTGGAGTTATGGAGATATACTCTGTTCACTCCACCCTGACTCCCTCACCTTAGCACCACCCTGACTCCCTCACCTTAGCACCACCCTGACTCCCTCACCTTAACACCACCCTGACTCCCTCACCTTAACACCACCCTGACTCCCTCACCTTAACACCACCCTGACTCCCTCACCTTAGCACCACCCTGACTCCCTCACCTTAGCACCACCCTGACTCCCTCACCTTAGCACCACCCTGACCACACACCTTAGCACCACCCTGACCACACACCTTAACACAACCCTGACAATATGCCCCCTCCTGTAGCTGTGGGCGCTAAACACGCCCCCTCCTGTAGCAGTGGGCGCTAAACACGCCCCCTCCTGTAGCCGTGGCTGCTAAACACGCCCCCTCCTGTAGCCGTGGGCGCTAAACACGCACCCTCCTGTAGCTAAACACGCCCCCTCCTGAAGCCGTGGCTGCTAAACACGCCCCCTCCTGTAGCCGTGGGTTGTGCTGAGAAACGTCCTTCACTCTGCTCTCTGCTTCTTTTAGCGGATGGTTCTTCCAGAAGAAACCGTCCTTCCAGTGGTAATTTTGTTTATCTTCATCTTTCTAACACACCCGTGCATTGTCCAATCAGACTGCTTCAAGGATTCGGTTCTCTGTCTTGTGTTTGTGCAGTTCTGGACGACTCAGCGCCTGGTTCCCATGATGTTGGAGATCCATCCACCACCAACCTGTACCTGGGCAACATCAACCCACAGGCCAGTACCATAATGGAACCAACGTTTATCTATCGTTGTAGATCTATCATTGTATTGCCAATTTAAACATGTCTAGCCATGCTACGTTGTGTGTCTTTGGTTGTGTAAAGGCTATGCTAACAGCTATCGTTAGCGTGGTAGTTGTGTAGATGAAGGAGGAGATGCTGTGCTAACGGTTAGCTTGGTGCTTGTGTAGATGAATGAGGAGATGCTGTGCCAGGAGTTTGGTCGCTACGGGCCGCTAGCTAGCGTGAAGATCATGTGGCCCAGGACGGACGAGGAGCGGGCTCGGGAGAGGAACTGTGGTTTTGTGGCTTTCATGAACAGGAGGGATGCTGAACGCGCCCTAAAGAACCTAAACGGTACGTCACGCTGTGTGTTACAGCAGCTGATACTGGTGCTGTTCACTAGAGGTTAGCTGTCTACAGAGCCAGAGGTTTCCCCTGCTCTGTGGAGGCTCCACCGGCTGTTGTAGGTTTTACACTGTTTTACACACTGTTTTACACACTGTTTTACACACTGTTTTACACACTGTTTTACACACTGTTATAGACTTTACAGACCGGTGTACACTTCAAACACTGATTAAGACTGTTGTGAACTTTATAAACAGTTGTAAACTTTACAAACTGTTGTACACTTCAGACTGTTGTAAACCTCAGACTGTTGTAAACTTTACAGACTGTTGTAGACTCGACAGGCTGTTTCACAGACTGTTGTCAGGCCGTTTCACAGGCTGTTCTGCTCTGTCAACAGGGAAGATGATTATGAACTTTGAGATGAAGCTGGGCTGGGGGAAGGGAGTGCCGATCCCCCCCCACCCCATTTACATCCCTCCCTCCATGATGGAGCATACGCTGCCCCCCCCTCCCTCCGGCCTGCCCTTCAACGCACAGCCCCGCGAGCGCCTGAAGAACCCTGCAGCCGCGCTCCTCCCCCCGCCCAAGAACAAGGAGGAGTTCGACAAGGTAACTAGCATGACAGGCTAGCATCCAGCATCACATGACTGCTGCAAGTGCTGTTCAGTTAGCCTAGCATAGCCGCTGTTCTGTTAGCATAGCTGCTGTTTTGTTAGCATAGCTGCTGTTTTGTTAGCCTAGCATAGCCCTTGTTCTGTTAGCCTAGCACAGCCCTTGTTCTGTTAGCCTAGCATAGCCTCTGTTCTGTTTGCCTAGCATAGCCTGTGCTATTAGACTAGCCACTGTTCATTTAGCTTAGCATAGCCTATCTTCCGTGAGCTTAGCTGCTCAGACATTAGCCTTGAGCCCAGCTGTTAGTGTGAGTAGTTGAACTAGTTTTGTGCTGTGTAGTCCAGTGTTTGAGGGTTTGCCTGCCGTAGAACCGATAGTTAAGCAGTTTGTGTTTTCAATGCATTTTTTATATTTATCACCTGTTGCCTTTTAACAATACTCACATATTCTATGTTTATTATCTGATGTGACTTCATATACAGACTCTGTCGCACGCCATAGTCAAAGTGGTTATCCCAACAGAAAGGTACATGTTTTTCTTTTTATAATTGGTGTAAAAACGTAGAAAACAAAAAAAAACATCCCATTAAGAACCCTAAAGTTGGACCAATTGGATCACGGCATGTTCGGGTGGGGCGGGGCTAGTGTGGCTGAGCAATGGTCCCTGATTGGTCAAGACTGACTCAGCTCTAAAGCTCATCCTTCACCGCAGTAGATACAGCTCTGACCACACCACACCTCACACCATGCAGAGCAGCGCCCACACGATGATCTCCATGTGGAGACCCTTGCTCACGCACCCCGGCCGCCCCCCCCCGGTCCGCCCCCCCCCCCCCCCGGCAGCAGAGACCCAGCCAGCCTGGCTGCTGCCCCCCCAAAACCTTCACTAGTCTTAAGAACTTTGACCTTTGACATTGGCCTCGGTGGGCAGCACAAGTTGAACTGTCTGCGGCAGCGAGGGACCCCGCAAGGCATCATGGGATGGATTGGGAAAGTATACAGAATTTCCCCCGCCATTGGTACGATGGGCTCCAATACAAGTACATGTGATCTGTGTTGTCCAATGAAAGACACCCTTTGTTTTGCTGGCCACTTTAGGCTAAAGCCAGCAGAGCTATAGAGCTACACCAAGCTGTCTCAGTCTACTGCCTGATACACACACACACACACACACACACACACACACACACACACACACACACACACACACACACACACACACACACACACACACACACACACACACACACACACACACACACACACACACACACACACACACCTAGTCGTACCAAAGCACAGCTCTGATCTGTCCCGTGATTGGTCCACACATCACTGTAGTGAAGTAGTACGTGTGCCAGTGTGTTGTGTTGCTGTGTGGATGGAGGAGCCGAGCGGCCAGGGTACGTCTCAATGCGTCTGCTTTAACTGTGTTTTTCTCCTAGGAATTTACTCTCCCTCATCCACCGAATGATCGAGTTTGTTGTGCGTGAGGGGCCCATGTTCGAAGCCATGATCATGAACCGCGAGATCAACAACCCCATGTACAGGTGAGCTTCACACCCGCTCGGTCCGCTGTGATGTCATCACACCCGCTCTTGTCTGCTGTGATGTCATCACACCGTCATCACACCCGCTCTGTCTGCTGTGATGTCATCACACCCGCTCTTGTCTGCTGTGATGTCATCACACCTGTCACACCTGCTCTGTCTGCTGTGATGTCATCAACGCTGGTCCGTGACATCATTTTAATGTTGTGCGTCTCTCCCAGGTTCCTATTTGAGAATCAGAGTCCCGCCCACGTATACTACCGCTGGAAACTCTACACAATACTCCAGGTAGGTGTAGTGTTGTATTCACACACAATGCTCCAGTAAGGTGTAGTGTTGTATTCACACACAATACTCCAGTAAGGTGTAGTGGTGTATTCACACACAATACTCCAGTAAGGTGTAGTGGTGTATTTACACACAATACTCCAGTAAGGTGTACTGGTGTATTCACACACAATACTCCAGTAAGGTGTACTGGTGTATTCACACACAATGCTCCAGTAAGGTGTAGTGGTGTATTCACACACAATACTCCAGTAAGGTGTACTGGTGTATTCACACACAATGCTCCAGTAAGGTGTACTGGTGTATTCACACACAATGCTCCAGTAAGGTGTAGTGGTGTATTCACACACACTACTCCAGTAAGGTGTAGTGGTGTATTTACACACAATACTCCAGTAAGGTGTAGTGGTGTATTTACACACAATACTCCAGTAAGGTGTAGTGGTGTATTTACACACAATACTCCAGTAAGGTGTAGTGGTGTATTCACACACAATACTCCAGTAAGGTGTAGTGGTGTATTCACACACAATGCTCCAGTAAGGTGTAGTGGTGTATTCACACACAATACTCCAGTAAGGTGTACTGGTGTATTCACACACAATACTCCAGTAAGGTGTAGTGGTGTATTCACACACAATACTCCAGGTAGGTGTAGTGGTGTATTCACACACAATACTCCAGTAAGGTGTAGTGGTGTATTCACACACAATACTCCAGTAAGGTGTACTGGTGTATTCACACACAATACTCCTGTAAGGTGTACTGGTGTATTCACACACAATACTCCAGTAAGGTGTAGTGGTGTATTCACACACAATACTCCAGTAAGGTGTAGTGGTGTATTTATTGTTATTGGATGAGTGTTCACCGTGTGTGTCCATCCAGGGTGAAGCACCAGCGAAATGGGGGACAGATGACTTCCGGATGTTTAAGAACGGCTCTCTGTGGCGGCCGCCGCCCCTTAACCCTTACCTCCACGGGCCGTACGACGACGCCGAAGAGGAGGAGGAAGAGGAGGAGGCTGGCAAGAAGGGATCCCTCAAAGAAGAGTGAGTGACACTTGATACAGTCCAGTACACAATTATGAACATCTGGATTAGTCTAGTACAGCTTTATGAACATCTGTTACATCTGGATTAGTCTTGTACAAGATTAAGTAGATCAGTTACATCTGGATTTGTTTTGTACAAGACTAAGTAGATCAGTTACATCTGGATTTGTTTTGTACAAGATTAAGTAAATCAGTTACATCTGGATTTGTTTTGTACAAGATTAAGTAGATCAGTTACATCTGGATTTGTTTTGTACGAGATTAAGTAGATCAGTTACATCTGGATTAGTTTTGTACAAGATTAAGTAAATCAGTTACATCTGGATTTGTTTTGTACAAGATTAAGTAAATCAGTTACATCTGGATTTGTTTTGTACAAGATTAAGTAGATCAGTTACATCTGGATTTGTTTTGTACGAGATTAAGTAGATCAGTTACATCTGGATTTGTTTTGTACGAGATTAAGTAGATCAGTTACATCTGGATTAGTTTTGTACACGATTAAGTAGATCAGTTACATCTGGATTAGTCTTGTACAACATTGTAGACATGTTACATCTGGATTACAGTCTTGTACAAGATGATGTACATCTGTTACATCTCGACTACAGTCCCATACAATATTATGTACAATTTAACGTTAACATTTATATTGCATGCATCTGTCTTTCCCAATGGTTCTACCTTTCCCTCTGTCTCCTTCCCTCTCACTCTCTTCTTGAACTCCATTGTTGTAATTCTTATTATCACATGACTGGGACTGAAGTGTTGGCCCTGTAATGAGTGTGATGACGAAGCCCTGTGTCCCCCTCCAGAGAGCGAGACCAGCTGGAGGAGATGCTCAGGGCGCTGACCCCCAGGAAGGGAGACATAGCCGAGGCCATGTTGTTCTGCCTGACCCGGGCCGAGGCCGCCGAGGAGATCGTGGAGTGTATCACAGAGTCCCTGTCCATCCTGAAGACCGCCCTGCCCAAGAAGGTAGAGGGCTTATACAACATGTCACACACCTGCCTCCTCCTCCTCCTCCTCCTCCTCCATCACCCACCCCTCACACCCCCTCAGACACGTCACACACCTACCTCCTCCTCCTCCTCCATCACCCACCCCTCAGACATGTCACCTATCTCCTCCTCCATCACATACCCCCTCAGACATGTCACACACCTACCTCACCTACCTCCTCCTCCTCCATCACCCACCCCCTCAGACACCTCACATGCCTACCTCCTCCTCCTCCATCACCCACCCCCTCAGACACCTCACATGCCCCCATGTGTAACGTGTGTGTTCCTGTGGCTTCAGATCGCTCGGCTCTACCTGGTCTCTGATGTTCTCTACAACTCCTCTGCCAAAGTGTCCAACGCCTCCTACTACAGGAAGTAGTAAGTCTACTTCCTGCTCCAAATGGTTGGTTCTTCACTATGTACCATCGTGTTAAACCCTCCTCCTGTTGTCTCCGGCGCAGCTTTGAGACCAAGCTGTGTCAGATCTTCGCCGACCTCAACTCCACCTACAAGAGCATCCAGGGCCACCTGCAGTCGGAGAACTTCAAGGTATGCTCCGTCCTCTGCTCCGTTTCCTCCTCCAGCTCCTCCTCCATCTCCTCCCTCGCTGCGGTCTTCTTTGCAGCAAGCAGCTAATGCTAGCCAAAAGGCTAGGCTGTTGTATTGCTTCATTATTAACCGGGGAATAGTCATCCAGATGAAGTCATGTTGTGAAACCAGTGAACAGGGCCCTGATCGCGTACACTAGGTACCCTGTATGAACAAAGTGTGTGTTGGTGAGTTGTAATGAGTCTTTGCATTGGTGCAGCAACGTGTGATGGCGTGTTTCCGGGCGTGGGAGGACTGGGCCGTGTACCCGGACCCTTTCCTCATCAAGCTCCAGAACATCTTCCTGGGCCTCGTCAACATCACTGTGGAGAAGGAACCTGTCTGCCTTCCTGTAGAGGTCAGTAGCTCCACCACCAGCCCTGGGCCTCCTCCTGGAGGTCAGTAGCTCCACCACCAGCCCTGGGCCTCCTCCTGGAGCTCAGTAGCTCCACCAGGAGGACAGGGCCTCCTCCTGGAGCTCAGTAGCTCCACCTCTGGGCCTGGAGGTCAGGAGCGCAGTAGGTCATGTCATTCCCACCATGTTTAAATGATTGTGTGATGAAGGCTACATATTAAGATGTCCGCTTGAGGATGAAGAAGTGAATGAAGCCATGTCAGCTCATGATGCTGTGATGTTGCTTGTCCCCCAGCCAGAGGTGGTGGAGGACGTGGACGGAGCCCCCATCGGGGAGCTGGAGGTGGGGTCTCCTCTGGAGGACGTAGACGGGATCCCCATCGACGGGGTGGTGCTGGACGGAGCGCCGCTCGACGACCTCGACGGGGTCCCCATCAAGCCCCTGGAGGACGACCTGGACGGGGTGCCTTGTGAGTGGGGCGAGGCTTAGAGGGGCGGGGCTTGGTGTGTCTGGCCAAGTGTCTAGTGTGAGTAACCCCCCCCTCTCTGTTCCAGTGGACCAGTCCAAAGAGGGAACCTTCAAGGTGGCGCCCTCCAAGTGGGAGGCTGTAGACGAGGCTGAGCTGGAGTCACAGGGTACTCACTCACACACACACACACACTCACTCACTCACTCACTCACTCACTCACACACTCACTCACGTACACACTCACTCACACACTCACTCACGTACACACTCACTCACTCACGTACTCACTCACTCACACACTCACGTACACACTCACTCACTCACTCACGTACACTCACTCACGTACACACACACGTACACTCACTCACTCACGTACACTCACTCACGTACACACACACATACACTCACTCACTCACGTTCACTCACTCACGTACACACTCACTCACTCACTCACTCACGTACACACTCACTCACGTACACTCACTCACTCACACTCACGTACACTCACTCACTCACGTACACTCACTCACTCACACTCACGTACACTCACTCACTCACGTACACACACACGTACACTCACTCACTCACGTACACTCACGTACACTCACTCACGTACACTCACTCACTCACGTACACTCACTCACGTACACACACACGTACACTCACTCACTCACGTACACTCACTCACGTACACTCACTCACTCACGTACACTCACTCACTCACACACTCACGTACACTCACTCACTCACGTACACTCACTCACTCACACTCACGTACACTCACTCACTCACTCACTCACTCACTCACTCACACACTCACGTACACACTCACTCACACACTCACTCACGTACACACTCACTCACTCACGTACTCACTCACTCACACACTCACTCACGTACACACTCACTCACTCACTCACTCACGTACACACTCACTCACTCACTCACGTACTCACTCACTCACACACTCACTCACGTACACACACACGTACACTCACTCACTCACTCACTCACGTACACACACGTACACTCACTCACTCACGTACACACACACGTACACTCACTCACTCACGTACACACACACGTACACTCACTCACTCACGTACACTCACTCACGTACACACACACGTACACTCACTCACTCACGTACACTCACTCACGTACACTCACTCACTCACGTACACTCACTCACTCACGTACACTCACTCACTCACGTACACTCACTCACGTACACACACACGTACACTCACTCACTCACGTACACTCACTCACTCACTCACGTACACTCACTCACTCACACTCGCGTACACTCACTCACTCACGTACACTCACTCACTCACGTACACACTCACTCACGTACACACTCACGTACACTCACTCACACTCACGTACACTCACTCACGTACACACACTCACTCACGTACACTCACTCACTCACACTCACGTACACTCACTCACTCACGTACACTCACTCACTCACGTGCACTCACTCACTCACACTCACGTACACTCACTCACTCACGTACACTCACTCACTCACGTACTCACACACGCTCCCTGATTGGTTGTCTAACCTGTAGCGTGTTAACCCCTCCCAGCGGTCACTACGTCTAAGTGGGAGGTGTTTGAGCAGCCAGAAGAATCCAGAGCGTGAGTTGGGGACATTTGGGGCTCCTGTGCTCAGTATCTGGTAGTAGTGCATGTGGTGAAGTGTCCCGGTCTCATGGATCTCTGTTGTTGTCTGAAGGGACGACGAGGACAGCGATGAAGACCGTAGTCCGTCATCTGACCCGGCTGGCTCGTCCAATCCGCTGCGAGACGACGGAGACGGGAAGGGCAAACAGGCCGAGATGAACGAGGAGAAACGCACCAAGCTCCGAGAGATAGAGGTACTTCCTCTCCCTGTCACAATAAAAGCTTTTGGAAAGACTACACCTATAGACTCTGTACCCAGGCCCCGGCACAATAAAAGCCTTTAGATAGACTGTACCCAGGCGCTGTCACAATAAAAGCGTGTAACATGGTGTGTTGTGTCAGGTGAAGGTGATGAAGTTCCAGGATGAGTTAGAGTCGGGAAAGAGGCCCAAGAAGTCCGGCCAGAGCCTCCTGGAGCAGGTGGAGCACTACAGAGACAAGCTACTGCAGAAGGTACGCTTTTACTTTGAAAAGCTGCTCGATAACGTTGCTGAGCAACCCTATGTATGGCTTTTACCTTGAAAAGCTGCTTGATAAGGTGGCTGAGCTGATGAGTGACTGATGACGTGTTTCAGGAGAAGGAGAAGGAGAAGGCTGAGCGGGAGAAGGAGAAAGAGAAGAGGGAGAAGGAGAAGGCGGAGTCTCGACTGAAGGAGTTAAAGAAGGAGAAGGAGAAAGAGAAGGAGGACACGCCCACCAGGAAAGACAGGTAAGTCATGTGACCTGCAGCAGCATCCTGTCTCTAGCTCCTCCACCAGGTGTTTAAACCGTGTTGTTTCTCTGTGTGGTTGCTAGGAAACGGCGTCACAGCGGCTCTCCCAGCCCAGGTCGCGGCAGCAGCCGGCGGGGTCGTTCCCCCTCCCCCAGGTCAGAGAGGTCAGAGAGGTCATACTCTAAAGACACGCCCTCCTCCTACTCTAAAGACACGCCCTCCTCCTCGTCTCGCTCAACACACAAGGACTCTCCGCGCACCGCCACCAAGAAGACCTCCAAGAGGTGAGACGCTAGGCTAACTGGCATCATGCTACATTGTTACTATACGCTACATCTGTTGGCACCGAAAAGACCCAATAGGGGAGAGGCTAACGAGCATCATGCTACATCTGTTGGCACCGAGAAGACCCAATAGGTGAGAGGCTAGGCTAAGTAGCCTCATGCTATGTTACGCTAGCTACTAGCAGCGGGGTTTGGTTCGTCCGCTACACTATCTAACTATTCCTCATGGCGTTCCTCAGGTCTCCCTCCACCCCCCGCACCCCCAAGCGGTCCCGTCGCTCCAGATCCAGGACCCCCAAGAAATCCAGTAAGAAGTCCCGCTCCAGGTCCAGGTCGCCCCACCGCTCTCACAAGAAGTCCAAGAAGAGCAAACACTAACGCTGTGAATGCCTGTTTTATATTGTAACATACTGATCATGTGCTGGTTGTGTAGAGCGCTCTGTAGTCTGTCTTTTCTTTTTGTAGTTCCATTAAAAATATTCCTAATACACCAGTGTGCTGGTTCACTCCCATGGCCTTTAATGTCAGTCATCAAACACAACTGTTACACACACACACACACACACACACGTCACAGGCGGGCTGGCGTCTTCCTCAGCTGGTCCTGCAGCTCCAGGCGGGCGATGGACGACAGGTGGACCTCGTCTGGCCCGTCCGCGATGCGGAGCGTCCTCGCGTGCATATACCTGCCGGCGTTCAAACGCACGTCACACCCGGCGCTAACTACAGCCCGCTAAAAACCGCCGCGGCTCTCGTTCATTGGCTCGTTCGTTAAAACACACACGTCACCCGGCGCTAACTACAGCCTCGTACAGCGGCTCTCGTTCATTAGCTCGTGCTCCGCACAATTAGCGGTTTAATAAAAAAATGGCTGGAAGGCTGGCGATGACACTATGCTATGCTACACTAGGCTATGTTAGAAGATACACAACAGGCTATGTTAGAAGATACACAACAGGCTATGTTAGAAGATACACAACAGGCTATGTTAGAAGATGCACAACAGGCTATGTTAGAAGATACACAACAGGCTATGTTAGAAGATGCACAACAGGCTATGTTAGAAGATAGACAACAGGCTATGTTAGAAGATACACAACAGGCTATGTTAGAAGATACACAACAGGCTATGTTAGAAGATACACAACAGGCTATGTTAGAAGATACACAACAGGCTTACGAAGCGGTTCTATGTTAGAAGATACACAACAGGCTTACGAAGCGGTTCTATGTTAGAAGATACACAACAGGCTTACGAAGCGGTTCTATGTTAGAAGATACACAACAGGCTTACGAAGCGGTTCTATGTTAGAAGATACACAACAGGCTGTTAGAAGACACACAGGCTTACGAAGCGGTGCTCTTAAGATTAGAAAGTAGCCAGTGTGACGGCTCCCCTGTAAGACATGTCCACATGTGGAGGAGGACTCACATCTGGGCGAGGGGGAAGTCCCCGGACACCCCCGCTGCCCCGTGCACCTGGATGGCGCAGTCCACCACCCGGCACACCATCCTGGCCGCGGCCACCTTGATCATGGAGATCTGACGGGTAGAGGGGTGGTAAGCGCACTGCGTGGTGGTTCAGGAGCAACGTGACGCCGTCCTGGTTACCTGGTTACCTGGTTACCTGCTTGCGGGCGGCGCGGTTCCCTACGGTGTCCACGGCGTGAGCGGCGCTCAGCGTCAGCAGGCGACTCTGATCGATCAGCAGACGCATCTCGGCCAACTGGTGGGCCACCGCCTCCTGTAACATGACATCATCATATGACATCACCACCAATACCTCTGGAAGAGGTATATCACATTAATTCACCAACTGCTTTGGTGATAATGGGGGTAGAGCTCCTTGTGTTGCCGTGGTAACCTAAGTGTTGGTAGAGCTGCTGGTGTTGCCGTGGTAACGTAAGTGTCGGTAGAGCTTGTGTTTCCATGGTAACCTACGTGTCGGTGGAGCTCCTTGTGTTTCCGTGGTGACCTACGTGTCGGTGGAGCTCCTTGTGTTGCCGTGGTAACCCACGTGTCGGTAGAGCCAGTGTTGCCGTGGTAACCCGCGTGTCGGTAGAGCCAGTGTTGCCGTGGTAACTCACGTGTTGGTAGAGCTTCTTGCCGAAGGCGTGGCGTGCGGCCGCGCGGTGGCAGAGCAGCTCCAGCGAGTGCTCGGCCAGACCGACCGCCCGCATGCAGTGATGTAACCGCCCTGGACCCAGACGGCCCTGAGCTATCTGGAAGCCCCGCCCCTCACCTGGACACACACACAATACACACACACACACACATTATAAACAAACCGTTTATACACACACACATTATGTATATGCACACACATATACGCACACATATATACACACAAACCGTTTATACACACACACATGTATATACACACACATATACGCACACAGATATATACACACACACACACACAGGTGGGAGTGATGTGGGGGGGGGGTACCTAGGATGATGTTACTCAGAGGAACTCTCACGTTGTCAAACTGCATCTCAAAATGGCCGCCATGGATCGCATCTACAGACACACAGACATATTAGACATATACACACAGACATACAGACATATACATATACATATACAGACATATACACACAGACATATTAAATAAAGCACAGACACACAGGATCATACCATCATATATGATACTTCATACAGGGGAAAAATGGAAATATCATACATAATGGGGAACGATGGAAATATAACGTGTCATGAAGGGACAGTAGCTTTTATTTTGAAAGGAGCCCACCATCCTGTCCGAACACAGTGAGCGGTCGAACCCGCTTCACCCCCGGAGCGTCCATAGGAACCAGAACCATGCTGTGCTGCTGGTGCCTGGACACACACACACACACACACACGCACACGCACACACAGACACACACACACACACAGACACACACACACACACGCACACACAGACACACACACACACACAGACACACACACACACACACGCAGATACACACACACGCAGACACACACACACGCAGACACACACACACACACAGACAGACACACACACGCATAGACACATGCAGACACACACACGCAGACACACACACAAACGCAGACTTTAAAAAGCTGATATGTGTGTGTGTGTGAGTGACTGAGGGTGTGAGTGAGTGAGGTTGATCTGACTTGTGTGAGGGAGGGGGTGAGTGGGTGAGTGAGGTTGTTCTGACCTGTGGTCTGTGGAGCTGTTTTTGCACATGACGATAGCGATGCTACACCTGGGATTACCTGCACCTGGAAACCAGAACGCACACACATCAACACCCTAGCAACCCCAGAGGAAGTGTGCAGTGCTTCAGTACATGCTGTATTAGCGAAAGCTCACTAGGGGGCAGTGTGACGTTATAGTTACATGTTGAGTACAGGACAATATCCCATAATAACCAAGGTAGCAAATGCTGAGGAGTGCATTGTCTGGACAACAGATGTTCATACTCAAACTGACGAGAGAGAGAGAGAGAGAGAGAGAGAGAGAGAGAGAGAGAGGTCTCTAGTACACTGTTCACGAACAGTGTACTATTTAGTACTATGTAGTACCATGTAAAGACATGTTTGTACTGTGTTAATCCTGACATGTATGTACTATGTAGTACCATGTAAAGACATGTTTGTACTGTTAATCCTGACATGTATGTACTATGTAGTACCATGTAAAGACATGTTTGTACTGTTAATCCTGACATGTATATACTATGTAGTACCATGTAAAGACATGTTTGTACTGTGTTAATCCTGACATGTATGTACTATGTAGTACCATGTAAAGACATGTTTGTACTGTTAATCCTGACATGTATGTACTATGTAGTACCATGTAAAGACATGTTTGTACTGTGGTAAGCCTGACATGTAGCTAGTGTGTAGTAGAGAGTCTCCAGAGAAGACAGCGTAGTGAGACATTAGCAGCTCTTATTATCACCTGCTACACACAGATCTGCTCGGACATTTATGAGTACGCAACTAACGAAGTACACAACTACAGAACCACACAACTACAGAACCACACATCTTAAGAACTACACAAGTTAAAAACGACTGAAACAGAAAAGAACTGCACTACATAATCACAGAACTTCAGAACTACAAACCTCACAGTCACTGCTTCTGTCCCCGCCCTCATAATTGTACTTTACCAACTGCCCAACAATCTCTCTCTCTCTCCTCCTCCCTCTCACACATGCACACACCCTGCCAGTGTGTGTGTGTATGTTTGTGAAGGAGCGTACCCAGGAATACATGACTCACGTCAGAGTGAATAAACCAGAACGGCGCTACAGCAGAATCAAATCGCATCTCCCATCACACTGCTGCACCACACCACAGGTATGCATATGCATCTGGATCTCTTCTTTTGGTCTGAGGGTTCTCTGCTGTAGGTTCTCTGCTGTAGGTTCTCTGCTGTAGGTTCTCTACTGAAGGCTCTATACTGTAGGTTCTCTATAGTAGGTTCTCTACTGAAGGTTCTCTACTGAAGGTTCTCTGCTTTAGGTTCTCTACTGAAGGTTCTATACTGTAGATTCTCTATAGTAGGTTCTATACTGTAGATTCTCTATAGTAGGTTCTGTACTGTAGGTTCTGTACTGTAGGTTCTCTGCAGTAGGTTATCTACTGTGTGTTCTCTATAGTAGGTTCTGTACTGTAGGTTATGTACTGTAGGTTCTCTGTAGTAGGTTCTGTACTGTAGGTTCTCTGCAGTAGGTTCTCTACTTTAGGTTCTCTGCTGTGTGTTCTCTGCTGTTGCATGAATCATGTGCGTAAACAAAATGAATCAAATAAGCAAACTGCTTCAAGTGCTACAGTCTATTCAAAGTTCAGTGAACACAGGGATATACGTGTTTATACTTGAGGAAAAGGCTCCCTAAACTCTTCCAGCTCACAACCCAAACTTATAATAATGCGTCAGGAATTGCCATAACATCTTCATTTATAAACTACTGATAAAAAAACACAACAAACCATGAATAAAACATGTATATGAAATGTAATGCAAAAAATGTATATGAAATGTCATTAGAAAAGTACATCGCAGCAAAAATGTGTGTAGTGTAGTGTTATGTTTCTCACCACTTGATAAAGGACTTGCACTTTGAACTTTGAAAACGGACAATATAAAAACAAGGCAACACACTCAGCTAACAACACACTCAGCTAACAACACACTCAGCAACGCAACACGTCACAAACAAACAGACCCACGAGACAAACAATTAAAATGCTACACATACACAAACACACAGCTGACTAACTTTCCCCCTGTCAAAACACTGTTTTTCAGTGAGAAAAACTGAAAAAGTATTTTGTTTCTCAAGTACTCCCAAGTTTGGGAACTCCTGCAGGCGGATACATGTTGGTTATTAAATATATATCAACACAATTGCAATACAGACTTTGTAATTAAGTAAGGAATAAACCTATTCCTTACATTCTTTGCAATAACGGGAGACCCTAGAGTGGTTTATTCCACTTATACCACAGGTACAAACGATGATTACATATAAGTTACTTTCTTCTATAAAGTTATAGGCTTTTATAGAGTTAAATCTGCTGAATCTGCTTGTTCTGTCGTGCTTTCACCATATTGTTTTTTGATTGATGGTTGATTGTTGTATTTGACCGTTTTATTGTTGGATTTGTAGAGAATGATTCAGAACTGTTAAAAAGGCAGAGGTGTACAAATGTTCAAACACCCATTGAACGTAACCACCAATCAGGTATCAGTAATCAATATTCAACAATACTGTGTGTTTTAACTGAACAGTCAAAGTCCTGGTCTAAACAGTTTTATGACATCAGTGAAATGATACGGTAATAAGTATTCAACGATGTAACAAAGGTAAATCATCAGGATCACACCTGACCCAATGTTTTCTGGATTCTTGTAGTTAGCATCCAATAGCTAGTTAGCAAAAACAGCAGTTAGCATACAGCAACTAGCATACAGTAGCTAGTTAGCATACAGCAGCTAGCATTCATCAGCCAGCACACAGCATCTAGCATACAGTAGCTAGTTAGCATACAGCAGCTAGTATACAGCAGCTAGCATTCATCAGCCAGCACATAGCATCTAGCATACAGCAGCTAGTTAGCATACAGCAGCTAGTATACAGCAGCTAGCATTCATCAGCCAGCACACAGCATCTAGCATACAGCAGCTAGTTAGCTAGCTAGCCACTAGCTAGCATATGTCTGACAGTCTGGTGTTCCCAGAGAGGTTGTAGTTGGTCCCGTGCTTCTCAGGCGTGCCGATGGAGTAACCATGCGAGAGGAATCTTTCTAACTGCAGCCAACAGACCGTGCATGTTGGAAAATGGCGTCAACACATCTCGCTACAAACTACATCAGCTGAACCTCTTGAGTCCTCCTGCTGCACACACCTCCTCAAGGTCTTCCAGGAGCTCCTCTAGAGGAGGTCCTGACCTCTGCTAACCTCCTCATCGTTCCCGCAGAGCCCGTCAGGATGGAGGAGGACTACTACGAGGACTTCCACGATGACCACAACGCCAGCTTCAACGACAGCTACGACTACGAGCACCACTCCATCTGCGACAAGGAGTCCGTCCGCACCTTCGCCGCCATCTTCTTGCCGCTGGTGTACGGCCTGACGCTGGCTCTGGGCCTGGCGGGAAACTCCCTGGTGGTGCTGGTCTACAGCGGGAGGGGCGGGAGCCACCTGCGGACGCTGACCGACGTCTGCCTCCTCAACCTGGCCGCGGCAGACCTCCTGCTGCTCGTCACGCTGCCGCTCTGGGCCGCCGCCGCCGCCGCGCAGGGCTGGCACCTGGGGACGGGGCTGTGCAAGCTCACCTCCTTCCTGTACAGCGCCACCTTCAGCTGCAGCATGTTCCTGCTGGCCTGCGTCAGCGTGGACCGCTACCTGGCGGTGGCCCGGCCCGCGGCGGGCCGCAGGTGTGTCGAGGGCTGGCGGGCCAGGGTGCTGGTTAGCGTGGGGGTGTGGGCGTTGGCGTGCGTGCTGGGTCTCCCTGACCTGCTGTTCTCCCACGTGCGGACGGCGTCCCACGGGCTGGCCTGCGTCACGGCGCTGCCCCGCGGCATGCCCCAGCCCGCCAAGGTGGGCCTGGAGCTGCTGGAGGTGGGGCTGTGCTTCCTGCTGCCGCTCGGCATCATGGGGGTCTGCTACGGCCTCGTGTGGCGCGCGCTGAGCCACGCGGCGGGGGTCCGAAGGGACAGGAAGTGGCGAGCGCTGCGCGTCCTGTTGGCCGTGGTGTTGGTCTTCCTGCTGACCCAGCTGCCCTACAACGTGGTGAAGCTGACCCGCGCGCTGGACTCGGCCTACGGCCTCGTCACGGACTGTGAGGTCAGCAAGGGGCTGGACCGCGCCATGCAGGTCACCGAGAGTCTGGCCCTCAGCCACGCCTGCATCAACCCCCTGCTCTACGCCTTCGTGGGCTCCACCTTCAGGGGCCGGGTATTTCGGGTGGCCAAGAACCTGAGTGAGTGCCTGCGGGGTCGCGGGGCCCCCCAGGAGCCGGCGGTGGAGATGTCGCTACGCACGGTCGAGCAGACACACTCTCTCTCGGGGTCGGACGCGGAGGACACAAGCACCTTCACCATCTAACAACCTGCTCCATCTACCTGTACTCTGTACACCTTCACCATCAACCTGCTCCATCTACCTGTACTCTGTACACCTTCACCATCTAACAACCTGCTCCATCTACCTGTACTCTGTACACCCTCACCATCTAACAACCTGCTCCATCTACCTGTACTCTGTACACCCTCACCATCTAACAACCTGCTAGATCTACCTGTACGTAGCTCTGTACACCATTTCACTCAGGAGAACAGACATGTTGGGAAGGTCATCCAATGGCCAGGAGAACAGACATGTTGGGAAGGTCATCTAACAGCCAGAAGAACAGACATGTTGGGAAGGTCGTAGAACAGCCAGGAGACCAGACATGTTGGGAAGGTCCTCCGACGGTCAGAACAGACATGTTGGGAAGGTCATCCAACAGCCAGGAGAACAGACATGTTGGGAAGGTCGTAGAACAGCAAGACATTCCTCCTCTCTCCTCACACAGCCCCATCACATCCTCTCCGCACCACTAACCTCCTCCCTTGATGATCAACACTAACTGGAAGTACTCAGCCATCCCACTGCACAGCCAGGTGGTTGTCAGAGGAAACACCAGTTTCCTTTATGGGGGGTCAGAGTTCGTTTGACTGGACTGTTCCCAGATTCTCATGAAATAACAGAATGCCGTTCCTGGTGTCTGGTGCTGTCCGACATCTCGTTAGGCAACGATCACAGTAAGGAAAGATGTGGAGAAATGTTTTCACCGCAATCAGGGGCCATGTTATACAGTTTCCAGCCTTTACAGCAGAACTTTAGTAACCTGATCATTTCAGTTGTTTCCCGATGATCCGATACATTATTATAATAATTATAATGAATAATCTAATCTATTCTACTCAATAATACTTATTATATTATATTATATTCATATATATATATATATAAAACAATATTGAATATCTAAATTATCTACTTGTTTTTTTCGTTGGTCTGAGGAATTTCTCTAGAGGGTTTAAGGTTAAGGGGTCCTATAATGTGGTCTGTGAAGTCCTCTAGAGGGTTTAAGGTTAAGGGGTCCTATAATGTGGTCTGTGAAGTCCTCTAGAGGGTTTAAGGTTAAGGGGTCCTATAATGTGGTCTGTGAAGTCCTCTAGAGGGTTTAAGGTTAAGGGGGTCCTATAATGTGGTCTGTGAAGTCCTCTAGAGGGTTTAAGGTTAAAGGGTCCTATAATGTGGTCTGTGAAGTCCTCTAGAGGGTTTAAGGTTAAGGGGTCCTATAATGTGGTCTATGAAGCCCTTTGAGGCTTAAATTCTTAACAAATAAACCTAACTGGGATGAAAGAGTAGACATCTCCAGAATTGTTAACAAACTGGAAGAAAACCGCATTCCTTTCATGAGGAAGCAGTTGGTTTTGTGACAAACGGAAAAGACTCATGCATCATCAGGGAAGGACATTATGTGCATTCCACGCCAAAACCCTTCCCCTCTTCCCCGCAGCTGGGAATGCTGGGTGGAAATACTGCCTAACACTGGGCTGAGGACCTAGGAGGACACACCCAGCCATCAATTACATCTCCCAGACTGGAGCTAAACGGCTGGAAAATGCAGTAATTTTAAAGTTGGTGGTGATAAAACATTTACAGAAACAAGACAAAACTATGAGTCACATTATCACATGGAAATTATTAAAACCATAATTGTGATGATTTTGAATGACATGATTATCATATTCCAAATGCCATGTTTCCCTAATTCTTTTATGTAGCAATAGTGCGTCAGTGTATGTGTGTTATGAATGCTCATATTCATTTGACAGACTACAATAGTGCCTGATAATTTAATGCTAACTATACAACATAATGAAATAAATGATTGATTTTCCCCGAAACAGACCAGCGAGGGACATGGTCAGACCTTAAAGGAGTTAAAATGGTAGGAGACATGGCAGAACCATGTTACGTGTCCAAGAAAGGGGACGCAATGAAGGCTTTAAAAGTGCGTGATGAATAATGAATAAAGAATGACAGTAATAGTTCCTGATGTATAGATGAGTTCCAACATGAACTAACTTTTCATGCACTCTGGGGACAACCAATCTGAAAAGTATTTTCCGTTTAGGCGTTTCCCTTACAATGAACTCTATGGCAACAAGAACACAATTTAGCTTAGTGTCTAATCTTTCTTTTGTGTGTATTTCCACCAGAGGGCAGTAGGGCGGTCTCCCTTCCTTCCTCTCTTTAGTCCTAGCTGTCTCCAAGGGGTGATCGTTGGTCGCCTGCCTATTCTTAGTCTGAGCTGTTTTTATTCCCTTTTTGTCAACCGTAGAATAGAGGTAACGAGATCTGCAAGCCGTAAACAGGTCAAGCTCACACAATGTAAACCACCACCAACTGGTTAGACCAGCAGTTCTAAAAAACGGCAGACTGCGGCCCCCTGGCGGCCCGCCAGGACACTGCAGTGGATCCACCAAATGATTTGTTGTAGTTATTTCTATAAAAACCATGTTGACAATGGTATTTTTCAGATTAATCATTACTGTAGTACCTCAGTAACTATAGTACGGCTTCTTTCGATAATGAGGTTTGGGTTCTGAAATACCACATTTTAACTTGGTTGGGCTGAACACGTCACAGATATTAAAGTAGACCTTGAGTGGAACAAGGTTGGGAGCCCCTAGGTTAGACCTGGACCAGGGCATGCTAGACCCGGACCAGGACAGGTAATACCTGGACCAGGATAAGTTAGACCTGGACCAGGACATGCTAGACCCGGACCAGGACAGGTAATACCTGGACCAGGATAAGTTAGACCTGGACCAGGACATGCTAGACCTCGACCAGGACATGCTAGACCTCGACCAGGACATGCTAGACCTGGACCAGGACAGGTAATACCTGGACCAGGATAAGTTAGACCTGGACCAGGACATGCTAGACCCGGACCAGGACAGGTAATACCTGGACCAGGATAAGTTAGACCTGGACCAGGACATGCTAGACCCGGACCAGGACAGGTAATACCTGGACCAGGATAAGTTAGACCTGGACCAGGACATGCTAGACCTGGACCAGGACATGCTAGACCTGGACCAGGACAGGTAATACCTGGACCAGGATAAGTTAGACCTGGACCAGGGCATGCTAGACCCGGACCAGGACAGGTAATACCTGGACCAGGATAAGTTAGACCTGGACCAGGACATGCTAGACCTCGACCAGGACATGCTAGACCTCGACCAGGACATGCTAGACCTGGACCAGGACAGGTAATACCTGGACCAGGATAAGTTAGACCTGGACCAGGACATGCTAGACCCGGACCAGGACAGGTAATACCTGGACCAGGATAAGTTAGACCTGGACCAGGACATGCTAGACCTGGACCAGGATAAGTTAGACCTGGACCAGGACATGCTAGACCTGGACCAGGATAAGTTAGACCTGGACCAGGACATGCTAGACCTGGACCAGGACATGCTAGACCTGGACCAGGATAAGTTAGACCTGGACCAGGACATGCTAGACCCGGACCAGGACAGGTAAGACCTGGACTAGACAGAACCAGGAGGTGGAGGAGGACTTACCGCTGCTCCACCACTTGGTGCCGTTCACCACGTACTGGTCTCCGTCCCGCTGCAGAGAACACTCCATGTTGGTGGCATCGCTGGACGCCACGCCGGGCTCTGGAAGACCAGCACACAGTCACCACACAGAAACCAGACCAGCACCACATACACCAAACCAGCACCAGACACATAGAAAGAGAGGGGGAATGACAGACTACCTGTCATACAGTAGATAGATATACATATAGAGAGGAGGAATGACAGACTACCTGTCATACAGTAGATAGATATACATATAGAGAGGGGGAATGACAGACTACCTGTCATACAGTAGATAGATATACATATAGAGAGAGAGGGGGAATGACAGACTACCTGTCATACAGTAGATAGATATACATATAGAGAGGAGGAATGACAGACTACCTGTCATACAGTAGATAGATATACATATAGAGAGGGGGAATGACAGACTACCTGTCATACAGTAGATAGATATACATATATAGAGAGAGGAGGAATGACAGACTACCTGTCATACAGTAGATAGATATACATATAGAGAGAGAGGGGGAATGACAGACTACCTGTCATACAGTAGATAGATATACATATATAGAGAGAGGAGGAATGACAGACTACCTGTCATACAGTAGATAGATATACATATAGAGAGGAGGAATGACAGACTACCTGTCATACAGTAGATAGATATACATATAGAGAGAGAGGGGGAATGACAGACTACCTGTCATACAGTAGATAGATATACATATATAGAGAGAGGAGGAATGACAGACTACCTGTCATACAGTAGATAGATATACATATATAGAGAGAGGAGGAATGACAGACTACCTGTCATACAGTAGATAGATATACATATATAGAGAGAGGAGGAATGACAGACTACCTGTCATACAGTAGATAGATATACATATATAGAGAGAGGAGGAATGACAGACTACCTGTCATACAGTAGATAGATATACATATATAGAGAGAGGAGGAATGACAGACTACCTGTCATACAGTAGATAGATATACATATATAGAGAGAGGAGGAATGACAGACTACCTGTCATACAGTAGATAGATATACATATAGAGAGAGAGGGGGAATGACAGACTACCTGTCATACAGTAGATAGATATACATATATAGAGAGAGGAGGAATGACAGACTACCTGTCATACAGTAGATAGATATACATATATAGAGAGAGGGGGAATGACAGACTACCTGTCATACAGAAGCAGGAGCGTATCTCTCCACTCAGCAGGGGCTCCAGCCACTTCTTCTTCTGCTCCTCGCTGCCAAACATGTGGAGGACCTCCATGTTTCCTGTGTCTGCAACACACCATGATGTCACTTCCTGACAGACCCCACCCAGTTCTTCAGTTACCTGACATAACCGGCCACTGAAGCCATATCAGCCAATCAGAGATATGCATGCAGTAGCATGTGTAACCTATAGAGGACTCCCTAACACATGCAGTAGCATGCCTTAACCTATAGAGGGAGTCCTCTAATGAAAGTGTAGCGCTCGGGTTTGGCTCTCAGGAGCGAATACGCAGCGCTTTGTTTCCTTGGCTGTGTACTAGTCTATAGCGGTAGTAGTACTAGTTAGTAGTAGTATTACCAGGAGCCTGACAGCTTGGCTGTGTACTAGTCTATAGCGGTATTAGTACTAGTTAGTAGTAGTATTACCAGGAGCCTGACAGCTTGGCTGTGTACTAGTCTATAGCGGTAGTAGTACTAGTTAGTAGTAGTATTACCAGGAGCCTGACAGCTTGGCTGTGTACTAGTCTATAGCGGTATTAGTACTAGTTAGTAGTAGTATTACCAGGAGCCTGACAGCTTGGCTGTGTACTAGTCTATAGCGGTATTAGTACTAGTTAGTAGTAGTATTACCAGGAGCCTGACAGCTTGGCTGTGTACTAGTCTATAGCGGTAGTAGTACTAGTTAGTAGTAGTATTACCAGGAGCCTGACAGCTTGGCTGTGTACTAGTCTATAGCGGTAGTAGTACTAGTTAGTAGTAGTATTACCAGGAGCCTGACAGCTTGGCTGTGTACTAGTCTATAGCGGTATTAGTACTAGTTAGTAGTAGTATTACCAGGAGCCTGACAGCTTGGCTGTGTACTAGTCTATAGCGGTATTAGTACTAGTTAGTAGTAGTATTACCAGGAGCCTGACAGCTTGGCTGTGTACTAGTCTATAGCGGTATTAGTACTAGTTAGTAGTAGTATTACCAGGAGCCTGACAGCTTGGCTGTGTACTAGTCTATAGCGGTAGTAGTACTAGTTAGTAGTAGTATTACCAGGAGCCTGACAGCTTGGCTGTGTACTAGTCTATAGCGGTATTAGTACTAGTTAGTAGTAGTATTACCAGGAGCCTGACAGCTTGGCTGTGTACTAGTCTGTAGCGGTAGTAGTACTAGTTAGTAGTAGTATTACCAGGAGCCTGACAGCTTGGCTGTGTACTAGTCTGTAGCGGTAGTAGTACTAGTTAGTAGTAGTATTACCAGGAGCCTGACAGCTTGGCTGTGTACTAGTCTGTAGCGGTAGTAGTACTAGTTAGTAGTAGTATTACCAGGAGCCTGACAGCTTGGCTGTGTACTAGTCTGTAGCGGTAGTAGTACTAGTTAGTAGTAGTATTACCAGGAGCCTGACAGCTTGGCTGTGTACTAGTCTGTAGCGGTAGTAGTACTAGTTAGTAGTAGTATTACCAGGAGCCTGACAGCTTGGCTGTGTACTAGTCTATAGCGGTATTAGTACTAGTTAGTAGTAGTATTACCAGGAGCCTGACAGTTGAAGACCTCGGGAGCGTAGAAACACCGCCCTGTCTGCTCCGCTATGTGGGCGTAGTCCAGCTGACTCAGACCACTGACCAATGGGAGGAAGAGGTTCCATAGCCCCGCCCCCCTCGCCTTCACCTGGACACACACACACACACACACACACAGGAAGTGATGTCAATTTGAATGTAAAATAAACAGGGTGGAAGGGATGTGGCTGCAGACGTCTCCCCAGGAGACCCTCCCTACCTTCAGGTCTTCAATGACCGGGGGAGTCTCCCAACGCTGCGCAGAACCAGCACCGTGCCTCTCGTAGTACGCTGCTACTTCCTGGGGGAACAGGAAGTACTGCGCTGTGATGATGTTTGGATGACTCTGTGCGGCTCAGAGAGTGACTGCTGCTGTCTGAACGAGCCCTGATGACCTTTGACCCCAGACCCACCTTCTCGGCAGGGAGTATGTGTTCTCTCATGAAGTCCTTGACACGCTGGAGGACTTCCTGTCCCCGCGGGCTCTGCAGGAAGAGACGGCTCTCAGGACCTGGAAGAGATCTGAGACAGGGAGAAGAGACCTCAGACCGGAAACAGCTACATATAACAGGAAGTAGAGCTAGCTGGTTGTCATGGTACCCTACCCGGTAGCTAGCTGCAGCGCGGCCTTGGCTAGCGGCTCCACAACCTGTCCAAATTCCACGGCGTTGGGGGCGCTTGCGTTCCCCAGTAGGTGGCGCGCATACACCCCCTGTAAACACAGCAGATATAGCCTCTACTGGAGGTACACCCCCTGTAAACACAGCAGATATAGCCTCTACTGGAGGTACAGCCCTGTAAACACAGCAGATATAGCCTCTACTGGAGGTACAGCCCTGTAAACACAGCAGATATAGCCTCTACTGGAGGTACAGCCCTGTAAACACAGCAGATATAGCCTCTACTGGAGGTACAGCCCTGTATAGCCTCTACTGGAGGTACAGCCCTGTATAGCCTCTACTGGAGGTACAGCCCTGTAAACACAGCAGATATAGCCTCTACTGGAGGTACAGCCCTGTATAGCCTCTACTGGAGGTAGAGCCCTGTATAGCCTCTACTGGAGGTACACCCCCTGTAAACACAGCAGACATAGCCTCTACTGGAGGTACAGCCCTGTATAGCCTCTACTGGAGGTACAGCCCTGTAAACACAGCAGATATAGCCTCTACTGGAGGTACAGTCCTGTATAGCCTCTACTGGAGGTACACCCCCTGTAAACACAGCAGATATAGCCTCTACTGGAGGTACACCCCCTGTAAACACAGCAGATATAGCCTCTACTGGAGGTACAGCCCTGTATAGCCTCTATTGGAGGTACAGCCCTGTATAGCCTCTACTGGAGGTACAGCCCTGTATGGCCTCTACTGGAGGTACAGCCCTGTATAGCCTCTATTGGAGGTACAGCAGTGTAAACACAGCAGATATAGCCTCTACTGTGTTTACGGTGGTATCTATAACTCATAAGTCAGTAATCTGCTGCATCTTTACATGCATATCAGGTGACCCCAAGTTGTGTCCTAACTACACTGCTGTAAAGAACAGTCTCTAACTAACTAACCTCAGAGAGACTGTCCTGACCTCTGACCTCAGACTTACCTGGGCGATGGCTGCCATCTTGAACATGGACAGCGCCAGGTGGAAGTTGAGCGGCGGCAGGTCGGACTCGAGCCCGCGACACCGATGGTACACTGCCATGAGCTCCTCTGGGCTGGGGACCCCTGGTGGCCAGACCGAGAAGACACTTTACCGCTGGGTGTGTGTGTGTGTGTGTGTGTGTGTGTGTGTGTGTGTGTGTGTGTGTGTGTGTGTGTGTGTGTGTGTGTGTGTGTGTGTGTGTGTGTTACCTTGTACTCCATGCAAGCTTCCCATGGTGCTGATGGAGCTGAGCTCTTGCGGCCAATAGTGAGGCATCAGGAAGTAGGCGAGGTCAGCCATTGGCTGGCCGGTCGTGGACAGCTCCCAGTCCAACACCGCCAACACCCGCGCCTGGTAACCACAACAACCAGAGGATGGGGTTAGGGTAGGCTACTGGGAGGGTTAAGGGTCTACTGGGAGGGTTAGGTTTCTACTCGGAGGGTTATGGTTATACTGGGAGATTTACAGTTCTGTTGGGAGGGTGTACTGGGAGGGACAACCTCTGTGGGATGGAACACCAGGTTGTCGATGCGGAAGTCGCCGTGGACCAGTGTGACCTCATCTTGCTGCGACGGCAGGTTGTGGCTCAGCCAGCTGGACAGCTTGCTCATGGCTGGAATGTCCTGGTGGGCAGAGGCCTGGTACTGCTTGGTCCAGGTGGACACCTTCACACACACACACACACACACACACACACACACACACACACACACACACACACACACACACACACACACACACATACACACACACACACTTAGTCTCATCTCTCATTCACTCTCTCCCCCTCTCAACCCTCCCTAACCCGCTCACCCCTTATCCCTCCCTCTCCCTCCCTCTCCCTCTCACCTGTCTCTGGCAGTAGGCATGTCCCCGTCCGTAGTCCAGCAGGTGGAGCTCAGGGAGGCTGAGGCTGTGGAGGCGGGCCAGGACCTCCACCGCCGCTACATACAGCGCCGCCCGCTCCGCTGGACTAACCCCTGGCAGACGCAGGTCCCGGAAGATCCGGCCCTGAGAGTCCACACACGACCAGGTTCATCTGAGCTTAACCTCATCTTAATACGCTAATGTCAACTTTACAGCCTGCTCTACCTGGCTGAGTAGGTCATCGTTTGGTCTGGTCTGTCTTACATTCACATGTTCCGTCAGGTAGAACTCTGATCGTTTGGTCAGGTCTGTCTTACATTCACATGTTCCATCAGGTAGAACTCTCTCATCGTTTGGTCTGGTCTGACTTACATTAACGTGTTCCGTCAGGTAGAACTCTCTGATCGTTTGGTCTGGTCTGACGTACATTAACGTGTTCCGTCAGGTAGAACTCTCTGATCGTTTGGTCTGGTCTGACTTACATTAACGTGTTCCATCAGGTAGAACTCTCTGATCGTTTGGTCTGGTCTGACTTACATTAACGTGTTCCATTAGGTAGAACTCTCTGATCGTTTGGTCAGGTCTGACTTACATTAACGTGTTCCGTCAGGTAGAACTCTCTGATCGTTTGGTCTGGTCTGACTTACATTAACGTGTTCCATTAGGTAGAACTCTCTGATCGTTTGGTCAGGTCTGACTTACATTAACATGTTCCGTCAGGTAGAACTCTCTGATCGTTTGGTCAGGTCTGACTTACATTAACATGTTCCATCAGGTAGAACTCGGTTCCGATGACTGCATCGTCAGAGCAGAGCAGCAGGGGGCGAGCAACAGGGAAACCAACAGAGAACAGAGCCCTCTGAACCCGGTACTCCCTGTCCACCTTGACACACACACACACACACACACACACACACACACACACACACACACACACACACACACACACACACACACACACTATAGTGTTAAAACTATCACATCAACACAGGCACTTTGGCCTACAAGAACTGGTATAAGCTTGGTATAATAATACTACTAATAATAATAATAATACATTTTATTTTATTTATTCCAGGTTTTATAGTGCAGTAAGAAAAATAAATGTCAGATAGTAGTTAAAATAGATGAATAGATGTATTTATTTTTACTTCCCTGGACCCCCTGCAGGACAGCTCCAGTACTACAACTAAAAGTACTGCGCCTTTAAGTACTACGACTGTAAGTACTTAAACTATAAATACTACTATAAGTACTACGACTACAAGAACCTCGACTATAATTACTACGATTACAGTACTACTGCTATAACTACTACCACTATAAGTACTACGATTGTAACTTAGAAAATGTAGGACACTAAGATGGTGAAGTATTATTATATTCAGTATTAAAACATCAGATCAACTCCATGAACCCTGAAGCCCACCCGGTGGGCTCCGGGGAGCAGAGGCCCCGGAGGTTTCTTCCTGAGGACGTAGCTCTCCGACGGGCTTCGGACCAGGAAGGTGGGGTTGGACTGGCCAGAGCTGGAACCAATACACGCACATATGAGTGAAAAGTTACCCAGCGAGTCCCCCTAATGAGTTCACACTCATGCATTCATATAGAGCATACCTGTACTGTCGGACGGTGAGGCGATCACTGTTATGAACCTTTACCTTTCCGGAGAGATAACTTTGTAGCCGAGAAACATTAAATTTGTGCTCCTCCCGTACCGGACTCTGCGGTTCCTCCATGTCTCACAACAGGTTAATAATTTCTGGGTTGTTTGCAACTTCTTCTCTGATGAGCTGTTCGGCACACGCACGCACACACACACACACACACACGCACACGCACGCACACGCACGCACATGCACGCACGGCCGCACACACACACACGTACACAGCTTCCCTTTGCGACCTTTTATTCGCGCTGGATTACGGTTTGCACGGTAGTTAAAAACAATGTAGGTCAGTTCTTTGTTTCATTTGGAATGGTTGTCAGTTTTCCGTGGAGCTATGACTCCATAGAAACACATGTTTCTAGGAACCTTCTGATCCTAGCGCTAGGTTTCGACCCGGACCTTGTTGACAAGAGCACAATGGGTCATCCGGGTTTCGCAGACGTGTACCTCGCCGAGTTCCGACACAACACAAGCGCCGACATGTCGACGGTGGAGGAGCTGAAGCTGCGGGTCAGGGAGCTGGAGAACGAGCTGATCAAATGTCAGCAGAAGCACTGTGGAGCCGAACAGCCGCTCCACAGACACAAGATCCACACCATGAGTGCGGAGGTGGTGGACTCCAACCCGTACAGGTATACTACCCCCTCTCGTTTCAGTCTCAGGTCGGTGTTACACATCTGGAGTCGGATGTGGCATCCGTTGGCAGGCCTGATGCAGTCTGCTCTGGATATGGAACATATTAAGAGATGAAGTCTTTGTTTTTTTTCCAGTCGCCTGATGGCTTTGAAGAGGATGGGCATCGTGGACAATTATGAGGTATTGAAGCCGACCGTGGGTTTTATTTAACCCTTTATCTATTTTCCCAGTTAAATATTCAGCTGACGCCTTCACGTGTTTCCAGAAAATCCGGAGCTACACTGTGGCTGTGGTTGGCGTGGGCGGAGTGGGCAGCGTCACCGCGGAGATGCTCACCCGATGTGGCATCGGTAAGGTAATGACCCCTTTAACCTGACGGTAAAGTAACGGCACCGTTTAACCTGATCGGTAAGGTAATGACCCCTTTAACCTGACGGTAAAGTAACGGCACCTTTAAACCTGATCGGTAAGGTAATGACCCCTTTAACCTGACGGTAAAGTAACGGCACCGTTTAACCTGATCGGTAAGGTAATGACACCTTCAGCCTGTCGGCCTCCGCGCTGCAGCTGTAGTTCTTGGTGTAGTGTGTTGGTCTTGACGGTCGCTCCTCATGGCCCCTCAGCTGCTGCTGTTTGACTACGACCGCGTGGAGCTGGCCAACATGAACAGGCTGTTCTTCCAGCCGCACCAAGCGGGCATGAGCAAGGTGGAGGCTGCTGAACACACACTCAGGTACTTCGTCACTGTTAGATCATGATATTAATGTGGTCATCACTGTTAGGATCCTGATATTAATGTGGTCATCACTGTTAGATCATGATATTAATGTGGTCATCACTGTTAGATCATGATATTAATGTGGTCATCACTGTTAGGATCCTGATATTAATGTGGTCATCACTGTTAGGATCCTGATATTAATGTGGTCATCACTGTTAGATCATGATATTAATGTGGTCATCACTGTTAGGATCCTGATATTAATGTGGTCATCACTGTTAGATCATGATATTAATGTGGTCATCACTGTTAGGATCCTGATATTAATGTGGTCATCACTGTTAGATCATGATATTAATGTGGTCATCACTGTTAGGATCCTGATATTAATGTGGTCATCACTGTTAGATCATGATATTAATGTGGTCATCACTGTTAGGATCCTGATATTAATGTGGTCATCACTGTTAGATCATGATATTAATGTGGTCATCACTGTTAGGATCATGATATTAATGTGGTCATCACTGTTAGATCATGATATTAATGTGGTCATCACTGTTAGGATCATGATATTAATGTGGTCATCACTGTTAGGATCATGATATTAATGTGGTCATCACTGTTAGGATCATGATATTAATGTGGTCATCACTGTTAGATCATGATATTAATGTGGTCATCACTGTTAGATCATGTTATTCATGTGGTCATCACTGTTAGGATCATGATATTAATGTGGTCATCACTGTTAGATCATGTTATTCATGTGGGCATCACTGTTAGGATCATGATATTCATGTGGTCATCACTGTTAGCTCATGTTATTCATGTGTTCATCCTGTTATTCATGCTGTGATGGACCAAGTGTTCCCCTGGCAGTTAAATTGTGCTTAGAGGCTGTAAACTTGTTGCAGTGCAGAGTGTCGTTCTGAGGTTTCATCTCCTCTCTCACAGAAACATCAACCCAGACGTTACCTTCGAGACCCACAACTACAACATCACCACCCTGGACAACTTCAACCACTTCATGGAGCGAATCAGGTATAGCTCCGCCCCTACCACACCTCGGCCCCGCCCCTACCACACCTCGGCCCCGCCCCTACCACACCTCGGCCCCGCCCCTACCACACCTCGGCCCCGCCCCTACCACACCTCGGCCCCGCCCCTACCACACCTCGGCCCTGCCCCTACCACACCTCGGCCCCGCCCCTACCACACCTCGGCCCCGCCCCTACCACACCTCGGCCCCGCCCCCCCAAGTGTCTGATGGTGTGTGTGTGTGGGAGGGTGAGAGGTGAGGGAGGGGTGAGAGGGTTAGAGGGTGAATGACTGGTTTGTGTGTGTGTGGGAGGGTGGGTGAGAGGGTTAGAGGGTGAATGACTGGTTTGTGGGTGAGGGGTGAGAGGGTTAGAGGGTGAATGACTGGTTTGTGTGTGTGTGGGAGGGTGGGTGAGAGGGTTAGAGGGTGAATGACTGGTTTGTGTGTGTGTGGGAGGGTGGGTGAGAGGGTTAGAGGGTGAATGACTGGTTTGTGTGTGTGTTTCAGTCATGGAGGGCTGGAGGAGGGGTCGCCCGTGGACCTGATTCTGAGCTGCGTGGACAACTTTGAGGCCCGGATAGCCATCAACACGGTCAGTCAATCAATACCTCATAGATCAATACCTCATAGATCAATACCTCATCAATACCTCATAGATCAATACCTCATCAATACCTCATAGATCAATACCTCATCAATACCTCATAGATCAATACCTCATAGATCAATACCTCATCAATACCTCATAGATCAATACCTCATCAATACCTCATAGATCAATACCTCATCACTAGCTCATAGATCAATACCTCATCAATACCTCATAGATCAATACCTGATCCCTAGCTCATAGATCACTAGCTCATCAATGCGAAACATGTTGTGAAACATGTTGTTACTGTCATTGTGTGAGCAGGCGTGTAACGAGCTGGGCCAGGTGTGGATGGAGTCGGGCGTCAGTGAGAACGCCGTGTCAGGACACATCCAGCTCATCATCCCTGGAGAGACGGCCTGCTTCTCTGTACGCACGCACGCACACACACATACAGGCGCACGCACGCCCACAGACGCACGCACGCACACACACACACATACAGGCGCACGCACGCACACAGACACACGCACACACACAGACATACAGGCGCACACACACGCACGCACGCACGCACACACAGACATACAGGCGCACGCACGCACTCACACATACAGGCGCACGCACACACAGACACACACACACAGACACACAGGCACACGCACGCACACACACACAGACATACAGGCACATGCACACATGCACGCACTCACACGCACACACACAGACATACAGGCACACGCACACACACACACACACATACACAGACGCACACGCACACACACCTCTACACTGGAACCCCCTTCGTTGTGAAGCCTTGTTAACAGTTAGAAAGCGTATAAACAGGATGTTTTGACCCGTGACCCCGTGACCCCGTGCTCCCTGCTGTGACAGTGCGCCCCCCCCCTGGTGGTGGCGGCCAACATCGATGAGAAGACGCTGAAGAGGGAGGGGGTGTGTGCTGCCAGCCTGCCCACCACCATGGGCGTGGTGGCCGGCATCCTGGTGCAGAACGTCCTCAAGTTAGTCTTTTATCACTCAGCAAGTATCTCTCATTTATCATTCATTTATCATTCATTTATCATTCATTTATCATTCATTTATCATTCATTTATCGTTTATCATTCATTTATCATTCATTTATCGTTTATCATTCATTTATCATTCATTTATCGTTCATTTATCATTCATTTATCGTTTATCATTCATTTATCGTTTATCATTCATTTATCGTTTATCATTCATTTATCGTTTATCATTCATTTATCATTCATTTATCGTTTATCATTCATTTATCGTTTATCATTCGTTTATCATTCTCATTAATCAACCATTTATCATTAATGGTGCGTGTGCGTGCCAGGTACCTGCTGAAGTTCGGTACGGTGAGCCACTACCTGGGCTACAACGCCATGGAGGACTTCTTCCCCAAAATGGCCATGAGGCCCAACCCCCACTGTGACCACAGCCACTGCAGGAGGCAGCAGGCAGAGTACCAGGTGGGGGGTTAAGACTGGTTCACACTGGTTATCTAGCGGACACTTTTATTAGAGACACAGCATTAAGGAGCAGGTAGGGGTTAGGCGGTACATAGACAGGTCATTAAGGAGCAGGTAGGGGCTAGACAGTACAGAGACAGGTCATTAAGGAGCAGGTAGGGGTTAGACAGTACAGAGACAGGTCATTGAGGAGCAGGTAGGGGTTAGACAGTACAGAGACAGGTCATTAAGGAGCAGGTAGGGGTTAGACAGTACAGAGACAGGTCATTAAGGAGCAGGTAGGGGTTAGACAGTACAGAGACAGATCATTAAGGAGCAGGTAGGGGTTAGACAGTACAGAGACAGGTAATTAAGGAGCAGGTAGGGGTTAGACAGTACAGAGACAGATCATTAAGGAGCAGGTAGGGGTTAGACAGTACAGAGACAGGTCATTAAGGAGCAGGTAGGGGTTAGACAGTACAGAGACAGGTCATTAAGGAGCAGGTAGGGGTTAGACGGTACATACACAGGTCATTAAGGAGCAGGTAGGGGTTAGACAGTACAGAGACAGGTCATTGAGGAGCAGGTAGGGGTTTGACAGTACAGAGACAGGTCATTAAGGAGCAGGTAGGGGTTAGACAGTACAGAGACAGGTCATTAAGGAGCAGGTAGGGGTTAGGGGTCATCTTACTTTAGGATGCCTAGAGGCAGACTGGGAATCGAAGCCAGAACCTTTCTGCTGGGATTAGTCTCATCTCACTGTAAAATGTTAGTATGGTCGTTTTGGTTTAAGGGAGTAACGTGTGTGTGTGCGTGTGTGTGTGTGCGCGTGTGTGCGTGTGCGTAGAGGAGAGAGGCGGAGCGGCCCAGAGAGGAGGTGGTGGTGGTCGAGGAGGAGGTTGTCCATGAGGAGAACGACTGGGGTATTTATAATTATATAATATACCATACTATAACATTATATATAATAATCATTTATTCTAGAATTTACCATATTATATACCACACTAGAAATACTAAGAATATACTATTATATATATATATATATATACCATAATAAATTAAATACTATAATATACCATCATATATAATAATATACTTTACTATTATATACCATATTATATATAATATAGCATACTAAAATATATCATAATATATATACTAATAAACCATGCTATAATATACCATAATAGTCCATTGTACGTGGTAGAGGTGTTGGAGGGCCACTAGGGGGCGCCCATCCATCTGGCCTCTGTAATATCCCCAGAACAGACTCTGACCCGGAAAGAGCCCCGTCTTTCAGATGAGACGGTAAACCGAGGATACCCTGTGGTCACTAAAGATCCAGACCATAATATACCATAATATATACTTATAATATTCCATAATATATTAGTATCATAATAATAAGATAGCACACTATAATATACCTTTTAATATATTAGTATCATACTAATAATAAAGCACACTATACCATAATATCATACTAATAATATACCATAATATAGGTACCATAGCATCATACTCATAATATACCATATAATAAACCATAATATATTAGTTTCAGATTTAGAATATACCAGACTATACCATAATATACTTGTGTGTGTGTGTGTGTGTGTGTGTGTGTGTGTGTGTGTGTGTGTGTGTGTGTGTGTGTGTGTGTGTGTGTGTGTGTGTGTGTGTGTGTGTAGGAATAGAGGTGGTGTCAGAGGTGACGGAGGAGGAGCTGAAGGAGTCCTCCGGGCCCATCCCAGACCTCCCAGAAGGCATCACTGTAGCCTACACCCTTCCTCCTCAGAAGGTCAGGGTGGTGCTTCATTTCCTAACAACACTTCATAATCCTGCTTGAGGTTTAAGCTGCTTGTTTTAGGCTGCTTGGTTTTGGTTCCTCAGGATTCATAATCGTGCTTACGGTTTAAGCTGCTTGGTTTTGGTTCCTCAGGATTCATAATCGTGCTAGAGGTTTAAGCTGCTTGGTTTTGGTTCCTCAGGATTCATAATCATGCTTGAGGTTTAAGCTGCTTGGTTTTGGTTCCTCAGGATTCATAATCATGCTTGAGGTTTAAGCTGCTTGGTTTTGGTTCCTCAGGATTCGGCTGAAGGAGCGATGGTGCAGGAGACAGAGGAGAGCCTGGAGGAGCTGATGGCCCGCATGAAGCAGATCTGAAGCTAGCGGCTAGAAGCTAGCCGCTAGCATTGGCCAACCCGTACTGACCACCTGGAGCATGCCCATGGCTAACCTCGTTAGCATTTCCCCGGAGAACCCACAGCACTTTTAGAGGAATGCTCTCTGGAAGCAGCTGGTGCTAAGCTACTAGCATCAGTCCATTATGAGTATAGTCCAACAGAGATAAACCCCAGTAACATGATGAGCGACGCTTGTTCAACAGTGGCCAGGTGCTGTAGAGTCTTAATACTAATATCATAAACTCTGTTTGTTCATGAGGATCTCTTCTGTAACATCACAGATCAACGTCTTTCAATAAAATATTTATTTGATGGAGCATGTTGTGCCGATTCCAAACTGCACAAAATGGTATACATAATTAATCCATTAATACAAAACCATGATCACAGTATACTTTTGACTTATCATACAGTACCAATATAACACTGTACCATAATAAGGAACCTAATGTGGCACTTTAAACATGCAACACATAAAAAGACTACCGTTTATTTGGCATAATGCGCAGGCACTAGCAGAACAACTCCCTGAACAGAGAATACTTGTGTGAACAGTGCATAGTGTAGTGAATACTGGGAACCGTACGAATACAAGCAGCAGACCTCTGCTCCTGAACACCCTGGTGCTCCGTTCACTACTAGTTACTTTAGTTACTTCTGTAGGTTAATTACCTCGCGGTTACTTCAGTCTGTCCATTCAGTTAGTTACTAGTTACTTTATACCTCTCAGTATGGCCATTCAGTACTAATCCTTTATAATTCAGTTATCTGTCCATTCATTACTAGTTACTAGTTACATTATAGGTCAGTTACTTCAGTCTGTCCATTCAGTTAGTTGCTTTAGTTACTAGTTACTTTATACCTCTCAGTATGGCCATTCAGTACTAATCCTTTATAATTCAGTTATCTGTCCATTCATTACTAGTTACTAGTTACATTATAGGTCAGTTACTTCAGTCTGTCCATTCAGTTAGTTGCTTTAGTTACTAGTTACTTTATACCTCTCAGTATGGCCATTCAGTACTAATCCTTTATAATTCAGCTATCTGTCCATTCAGTACTAGTTACTTTATAGGTCAGTTGCCTCTGTCCATTCATTACTAGTTACTAGTTACATTATAGGTCAGTTACTTCATTCAGTCCATTCTGTACTAGTTACTGTAGTTACTTCTGTAGGTTAGTTACCTCTGTCCAGAGGTTTAGGACCACAGCTGGGTGGGGAGAGGACACGGTTCTATCATCTGGAACATCTGCACTCACAGTTAAAGCTCAGACGCTTTGCATTGATATCTTGATCAATACATTTATACTCTGTTTGGCTGTAGGATTTAGTGGTTTCACTTCCCGTGAGGACAAATTGGAAATGTTTTAACAAATAAGTCTTTAGACACTAAAAGCCTGACTTCAGTTCCCATTGTCTTACAGTGAAGGTGTTCCGTTCTTAATACTTGATTTGGACGGTCATATAGATGATGCATGTTGCTCCTGCAGGCACTGACGTTTACCACGGACAGAGAAGATGAAGGTTATCCCAGCTCCGCCCCCTAGCGTTCACCTGGGGGTCTGGGGGATGAGAGCGGGGCCTCTGAGACTGAATGTGTCCCCATTGGAGGAGTGCCGCGAGGGGGCGGTCCCACACGCCAGCGATGGCTCCGCCTCCTTGATTTCCATGGCCCGCTTGTAGAGTTCAGCCGCTTTCTCAAAGTCTCCCTCCTCGTAGCTGGAGAGGAGAGAGTGGGTTAGGTGGGGTTGGGTGGTTCTAGATGGTTCTAGCTGGTGTAAGAAGGTTGGTTCTACCTGAGGACTGCCAGGTTCTTGAGGGTTTCTCCGACGCGGGGGTGGGAGGGGCCAAGTGTGTCTTCATAGACCCGGAGCGCTCGCTGGTACAGAGGAAGAGCTTCCTCATGCTTCTTCTGGAACCCAGGAATATACCCTGTTACACCCAGACCATACCTAGTACCCTGTTATACCCAGACCGTACCTAGTACCCTGTTACACCCAGACCGTACCTAGTACCCTGTTACACCCAGACCGTACCTAGTACCCTGTTACACCCAGACCGTACCTAGTACCCTGTTATACCCAGACCGTACCTAGTACCCTGTTATACCCAGACCATACCTAGTACCCTGTTATACCCAGACCATACCTAGTACCCTGTTACACCCAGACCATACCTAGTACCCTGTTACACCCAGACCGTACCTAGTACCCTGTTACACCCAGACCGTACCTAGTACCCTGTTACACCCAGACCGTACCTAGTACCCTGTTATACCCAGACCGTACCTAGTACCCTGTTATACCCAGACCATACCTAGTACCCTGTTATACCCAGACCGTACCTAGTACCCTGTTACACCCAGACCATACCTAGTACCCTGTTATACCCAGACCGTACCTAGTACCCTGTTATACCCAGACCATACCTAGTACCCTGTTATACCCAGACCGTACCTAGTACCCTGTTACACCCAGACCGTACCTAGTACCCTGTTATACCCAGACCATACCTAGTACCCTGTTATACCCAGGCCGTACCCTGTCATACCCTGACTGTACCCTGTACCAGGGCCCTTGGACCCTGTTAGCGGTGTGTTAGCATGGTAGCTGTCTCACCAACTGGCAGTAGATGACGGCCAGGTTGACCAGCGCCGTGGCAACACTGGGATGTTTGGCACCAAAACTCTTCTGTCTGATGTCTAGAGCTAGCTCATACAGAGGAACTGCCTTCTCTAGCTTACCCTGGAAAACACAAACGCACACATTAACAAATGTGTGCCCTGCCCTGCGTATGTAGTTTGAGGGTGTGTGTGTAAATATATATATATATAGATCTATATATATATATATATATATATATATATATATATATATATATATATATAAATGTAGATGTATAGAAATAGATGTGTATAGCTGTATATTGATAGATATAGATGGATATAGTGAGATGTATATAGCTGTATATTGATAGATATAGATGGATATAGTGAGATGTATACAGCTGTATATTGATAGATATAGATGGATATAGTGAGATGTATATAGCTGTATATTGATATAGTTGGATATAGTGAGATGTATACAGCTGTATATTGATAGATATAGTGAGATGTATATAGCTGTATATTGATATAGATGGATATAGTGAGATGTATACAGCTGTATATAGATATAGTGAGATGTATACAGCTGTATATAGATATAGATGGATATATTGAGATGTATACAGCTGTATATAGATATAGATGGATATAGTGAGATGTATACAGCTGTATATTGATATAGATGGATATAGTGAGATGTATATAGCTGTATATTGAGAGATATAGATGGATATAGTGAGATGTATATAGCTGTATATAGATATAGATGGATATAGTGAGATGTATACAGCTGTATATTGAGAGATATAGCTGGATATAGTGAGATGTATACAGCTGTATATAGATATAGATGGATATAGTGAGATGTATATAGCTGTATATTGATAGATATAGATGGATATAGTGAGATGTATACAGCTGTATATTGAGAGATATAGATGGATATAGTGAGATGTATACAGCTGTATATAGATATAGATGGATATAGTGAGATGTATACAGCTGTATATTGATAGATATAGATGGATATAGTGAGATGTATACAGCTGTATATTGAGAGATATAGATGGATATAGTGAGATGTATACAGCTGTATATAGATATAGATGGATATAGTGAGATGTATACAGCTGTATATTGATAGATATAGATGGATATAGTGAGATGTATACAGCTGTATATTGAGAGATATAGATGGATATAGTGAGATGTATACAGCTGTATATTGAGAGATATAGATGGATATAGTGAGATGTATACAGCTGTATATAGATATAGATGGATATAGTGAGATGTATATAGCTGTATATTGATAGATATAGATGGATATAGTGAGATGTATACAGCTGTATATTGAGAGATATAGATGGATATAGTGAGATGTATATAGCTGACGTATATAGATATCTCCACCCCGCGTTTGTAGAGCATGGCCAGGTGTTTGAGGGTGTAGGCCAGCGAGGGGTGGTCTGGTGACAGGGCGGCCTTGCGGAGCTCCAGGGCTCTCTGGTAGAGCTCCTCGGCCGCCTGGTACTCTCTCCGCTCACTGTGCAGCGCCGCCAGGTTGTTGAGGGACTGGGCGCAGTCCGGGTGCTCCGGACCCAGCACCCGCTGACGCATCTCCAGAGACCGGCTCAGGAAGCCTCGCGCTGCCCTGGGGGTTAGCACACCGTTAGCACCCAGCTAACACACCGTTAGCACCCAGTTAGCACACCGTTAGCACCCAGTTAACACACCGTTAACACTCAGTTAGCATCCAGCTAACACACCGTTAGCACTGAGTTAATACACTATTAGCACACCGTTAGCACTCAGTTAGCACACCATTAGCACACAGCTAGCCACCCGCAGTTAGCACACCGTTAGCAAACCGTAAGCACAAATAGTATATATACATATACAGTAGTATATTTATACTTTATGCACGCTCTTCATACAGTATGTATATATTATGTGCATAGTATACATATTATATTTATGGTCTAGTCGTACTCCAGGTTGTTCTGCAGGTAGTACAGGACCCCCAGCTCGTTCAGGGTCTTGGCACAGTCAGCCGAGTCGTTCCCCATAGTCAGCTCCTCCAGCTGCAGAGCCCTGCGCCTCAGCAGGGTGAAGCCATACTGGGGAGAGGGGAGACGTTAGGTCACGTAGCACTTTTGTCCACACTGAATGTCTTTGAGTCCGTTTATGAGATTTTCCTTGAAGAACTGGGTCTTCAAATGCTTTTAGAGATAGAGGGATCGAGAGAGATATATATAAAGAGAGAGAGAAAGATTGAGAGAGAGAGTGAGTTAACTTCTGAAGAAATGCAAAGATAATAGTGAATGACTGTCTTGTCTGTCTGTCTGTCCGTCTCACCATGTGTCCCTTCTGGTGGGCGGTCTTCTGTCGTATCCTGACTGACCTCTTACGGAGTTTCTCAGCTTCCTCGTACCTGACGGCAGAGACAGCGTTACGCGACATACAGCCACGCACGCTAAACTCAAACCAAACGTACCCGCCGGCGTGTGTTCCTGGTGGGGGTCACCTGGGGTGGCAGTATGGAGCGGGTGTCACTAACTTGTTCTGTTTCTGGTAGAGTACGGCGAGGGACTCCAGTTCCCGCGCCACGCTGGCGTGCTCGGCTCCGTAGGCGTTCTCGCTGATCTGCAGTGCCTGCTTGTACAGCTGCTCTGCGCCCTCGTACTTCCTCCAGTGCACGTAGACGGCGGCCAGCTGGTGCAGGGAGCGGGCCACGCTGGGGTGGTCCGGGTCCAGGGCCGTCTCCCGGATCTCCAGGGACCGCTGCAGGGGCGCCACCGCCTGGTGGGACAGGGAACTACAGCCTTAGAGGAGCTGACCCCCAGAGGAACTACAGCCTTAGAGGAGCTGACCCCCAGAGGAACTACAGCCTTAGAGGAGCTGACCCCCGGAGGAACTACAGCCTTAGAGGAGCTGACCCCCAGAGGAACTACAGCCTTAGAGGAGTTGACCCCAGAGGAACTACAGCCTTAGAGGAGCTGACCCCCAGAGGAACTACAGCCTTAGAGGAGCTGACCCCCAGAGGAACTACAGCCTTAGAGGAGCTGACCCCCAGAGGAACTACAGCCTTAGAGGAGCTGACCCCCAGAGGAACTACAGCCTTAGAGGAGCTGACCCCCAGAGGAACTACAGCCTTAGAGGAGCTGACCCCCAGAGGAACTACAGCCTTAGAGGAGCTGACCCCCAGAGGAACTACAGCCTTAGAGGCGCTGACACCCATTCTATTGTATTCTATATCTATAGTAAAGCAGGGGGCTCACCTGGCTGACCAGGCCCAGGTCCCGGAGGAAGCGCCCCAGGGTCTCGTAGAGGCAGGCCAGCCTCTTCATGCTGTCCTCCCCCTGGCAGCTCTGCTCGTACTGCCGCAGAGACTCAAAGTACTGAGCAGCCATGGAGCTCCGGTCCTTCCCCACACACTGCCAGTAGCACAGGAGCTCCCAGAACCGACCCCTGGGGACACACAGGGGACCAGGAGAGACCAGGGTGAGAGGACCAGGGGACCAGGAGAGACCAGGGTGAGAGGACCAGGGGGCCAGGAGAGACCAGGGTGAGAGGACCAGGGGGCCAGGGTAAGACTGGGGTGAGAAGACCAGGAGGCCAGGGTACGACTGGGGTTAGGGACTAGGAGACCATGGTTAGGCCAGGGTTAGGAGACTAGGAGACCAGGGTTAGACCAGGTCTCCTAAGGGAGGTGTAGAGGAGGAGCAGAAGGAGGAGGTACCTCTTGTAGAGATCCTGGGACACCAGGAGGTTGAGGAGCACCAGCTGGAGCTTCTCCTTCTCCCCCTGCTGCTGGAGGAGCCATGGGAGCTCATCTGCTGTCCTCCAGCAGACCTCCTGCTGGCTACACACACACACACGCGCACACACGCACGCACGCACACACACACACACACACACACACACACACGCATGCACGCACGCACGCACACACACACACACATACATACATGCATACACACACACACACACACACACACACACACATACACACACACACACAGACACATACATACACACACACACACAGACACACAAACAACAAGGGTTGCAGGTTCAAATAGTCCAGGGTTAGGTGAAAGGTGAAAGGTCGGGGGTCACTCGTACCTGAGCTTCTGGTTGAAGTAAAGGATGAGTTTGTCTCTGTAAGGAACCGCCCTGTCCCCCCCGCTTAGAAACTCCTGCCTGACAGCCTCCCAGGCCTACACACACACACACACACACACACACGAAAAAAGGTAAACATTTGTTAAATTGTTAATGTGATGGTACAGGTGAGTTACCTGCAGGTGATAGACTGCACAGGTGAGTTACCTGCAGGTGATAGACTGCACAGGTGAGTTACCTGCAGGTGATGGAAGCGGATCAGTCCACAGACCAAAGTCAGAATGCGAAGTTTGCTGAGCTGTTGCAGCACAGACGACAGAACGGGAAACTCCAGATCTGGAATCAGCTCCAGGATTTCTGATTCGCTGACACCATTCCGGCTGGCCCACACCAGACACAGCATCTGAAAGCATGAATTCACCACGTTACCAGGCGTTCTGGATGCATGACCACCACCAGCCTTGGACCGCTCGCTACCTCAGTGGTGGTGTGTCGGTCTCGCTGGGAGCTCAGGGAGTCCAGCGTCACCTGGAGGGCCAGGCGGTACAGAGACATGGTGTCCTGGCAGAGGAGACACTGTTCCAGCAGCTTCTCCAGAGTCCAGCGCCCCCTACAGCTAGAACACAGAACAACACACTCAACAGACTCCCAACACATTGACGGACCAACTAAACTATGGATGTCACAAGGTCACAATATTGAAGAGATCTAGTGAAGTCCTGCCATGGCCACTACCTGGTCCATGAGGCTCCATACAGAGCCTCTAGAGGGGACCGACCTGGTCCATGAGGCTCCATACAGAGCCTCTAGAGGGGACCGACCTGGTCCATGAGGCTCCATACAGAGCCTCTAGGGGGGACCGACCTGGTCCATGAGGCTCCATACAGAGCCTCTAGGGGGGACCGACCTGGTCCATGAGGCTCCATACAGAGCCTCTAGGGGGGACCGACCTGGTCCATGAGGCTCCATACAGAGCCTCTAGGGGGGACCGACCTGGTCCATGAGGCTCCATACAGAGCCTCTAGGGGGGACCGACCTGGTCCATGAGGCTCCATACATGAGGCTCCATACGGAGCCTCTAGGGGGGACCGACCTGGTCCATGAGGCTCCATACAGAGCCTCTAGGGGGGACTGACCTGGTCCATGAGGCTCCATACAGAGCCTCTAGGGGGGACCGACCTGGTCCATGAGGCTCCATACAGAGCCTCTAGGGGGGACCGACCTGGTCCATGAGGCTCCATACATGAGGCTCCATACAGAGCCTCTAGGGGGGACTGACCTGGTCCATGAGGCTCCATACATGAGGCTCCATACAGAGCCTCTAGGGGGGACTGACCTGGTCCATGAGGCTCCATACATGAGGCTCCATACAGAGCCTCTAGGGGGGACTGACCTGGACAGCAGTCTGGCCAGCAGCGTGACGTACAGAGCGCTGCAGGCAGACGCAGAGCGGCAGTGCTGCTCCAGCCTCTTCTCCTGCAACACAACACAATCTCCTCACAATCACCTCCTCCTCCTAAAACCTCCTCAGAGCGTCCCCTCCCCTCATCCCTCCTCTTCAAACCTCCCACCTTGTACTGCCCTCTGGTCTATTGACAAGAATCTCTCACCCCTCCTCCCACCCGCACTCACCTCCTTAACCCTGCTCTCCCCTCCTCACACCTCCTCACACCTCCCACCTTCTATTGCCCTTTTCAAACCTCTCCCATCTCCTCCCCCCTCCCCCCCACCTCCTCCTCCCCACTTCCCGTGTGTTTGTGAAGACACTGACCTGGTCGTTGGACAGCTGGACCTCCAGGTCATGGCACTCTGAACCCACCATGCTCCTCACCTCCCTGGGGCTAAGTGGCTCCATGTGGAGGGTGGGCCACAACCTAGAGGACCACGCACACACACGCACA
This sequence comes from Lota lota, assembly GCA_026745465.1. Taxonomy (NCBI): domain Eukaryota; kingdom Metazoa; phylum Chordata; class Actinopteri; order Gadiformes; family Lotidae; genus Lota; species Lota lota. The sequence continues at coordinate 959,480 of JACYXH010000536.1, forward strand.
CACACGCACGCACGCACGCGCGCACACACACACACACACACACACACACACACACACAGATATGGGTTCAAACTATTTATAGATGATTTGTTGACGGGCTGGGTGTTAATTGCTGATTGTTAACGAGCGGGGTGTTAATTGCTGATTGTTAACGAGCGGGGTGTTGATTGCTGATTGTTAACGAGCGGGGTGTTGATGGCTGGTGTGGTACCTCCAGGTGTGTGGGCAGGTCTCCACGTTGACAGACACCACCACCCTGACATTGACAGGGAGTGGGTCGATCAGCCACTTCATGTGTCTCTCTGCGTTCTGTAAACATAACCTCCGTCAGACAGGAAGCCAGCGGAAAACTCTGCTACCGTAGCGACAAGCTAGGCATCGTACCTGGATCTGGTCGATGGAGTCGATGATGATCATGATGTTGCCATGGTGACGAGCCGACAAGCGCTCAAGCCAGCGAGGGAAGTCCTCCAGGATCTTACTGGGCTCCATGGAGAGACCTGCCACCGACCACAGGTGCTGCAGCAGCTATAGAGCAACATCCTGGTTACACCTGGTCACACCTAGTTACACCTGGTCACACCTGGACTAAACCCAAGACATTCTGAATAGACCTGGTTACACCTGGTCACACCTGGACATTCTGATCACACCTGGACTAAACCCAAGACATTCTGAACAGACCTGGTTACACCTGGTCACACCTGGACATTCTGATCACACCTGGACTAAACCCAAGACATTCTGAACAGACCTGGTTACACCTGGTCACACCTGGACATTCTGATCACACCTGGACTAAACCCAAGACATTCTGAATAGACCTGGTTGCACCTGGTCACACCTGGACATTCTGATCACACCTGGACACATTCTGAGCGATATGATTCAAGCCGCAGCTTTCAGATGAACATGGGCTGAACCTGTACAGTTAGCCCACACCTGGGGCAAACCGAGACCTTGTGGTTAACTCGGGTTACAGCTAGTCCCAGGGAGCAGGGGTCACCTTGACAGTGAGGCGTTTGATGAGCAGAACAGGTTCTGAGCTGGTGGACAGAGGACGGCCCACCAGGTGGTACAGGACCAGGGTGTTGGGGGAGGTCTTCTGCTGCAGCTCAATCCTGACAAGAGGCCCAGAGATCACATTATGAGCCATCATAGCCTGGTTATGAACCATCCCAGAGGGGGAGACTCTCCTCACCATTTGGACAGCAGGAGAGACTTGCCAGACCCCGGACCCCCAGAGAGCAGCAGTGGAGGTGTGGGAGGGGGGGCTGCCACCATGTCATTCAGACGATCTAGATACTGAAGAGACAGACATTTAGACGCTGTGGATACTGAAGAGAGAGACATTTAGACGATCTAGATACTGAAGAGAGAGACATTTAGACGATCTAGATACTGAAGAGAGAGAGACATTTAGACGCTCTAGATACCGAAGAGAGAGAGACATTCACACACACTAGATACTGAAGAGAGAGAAATCAAAATGAATAGGAATCATTCAAGTGGTCCAGAGAAGTGTGGAGATGAATGGAAGGGAGGAAGCAGTCAGGGCACCATTCCTAGAGGCGAACATGGGACCCCGTCTCTGGAGGAGGGGGAGGAGAACATGGAGATCACTCTTCCTCCCTCTGGAGGAAGAGAATACAGAACGACCTCCCGGAGGAGAACATGGGCTGACCTTCTGCAGGCCCAGAGGGGAGGAGGTGCAGCAGGCCTGCTGGAAGGCCTCACACTGCTCCTGTTCATCGTGGAGGTCCCACAGCACGTCCCCCCAGTCCTCGTCAGCACCCTCCTCCATCCCAGAGTCCTTACAGTCTGCCTCTGCCCCCTCCAGACCTAGCAGCTCCTGGTAGACCACAGGGGGACAAAACCCTCTTCAGGACTTGGTGGGGTGGTTCGTTTTGAGGGTTTCAGGGTGTGGTTATTGTGGCGTGGTTATTGTGGTAAGGTGTGGCGTGGTTATTGTGGTGTGGTTATTGTGGTAAGGTGTGGCGTGGTTATTGTGGTGTGGTTATTGTGGCTTGGTTATTGTGGCGTGGTTATTGTGGCGTGGTTATTGTGGTGTGGTTATTGTGGTGTGGTGTGGTTATTGTGGCGTGGTTATTGTGGCGTGGTTATTGTGGCGTGGTTATTGTGGCGTGGTTATTGTGGCCTGGTTATTGCGGTGTGGTTATTGTGGTAAGGTGTGGTGTGGTTATTGTAGCGTGGTTATTGTGGTGTGGTTATTGTGGCGTGGTTATTGTGGTAAGGTGTGGTGTGGTTATTGTGAGGCTGTGGAATGTCTCTACCTGTTTGATGACCTTCTCCAGCTGAGAGAAGATCATGGCTGCTCCTTCCTCTGCAGAGCCACTGTGGTCCACCACCTGGACAACACACAGTTAAGGTCATCATGATGTCACCATGACGACCACCATGATGTCAGCATGGTGACCCTCCACCATCATGATGTCACCATGACGACCACCATGATGTCAGCATGGTGACCCTCCACCATCATGATGTCACCATGACGACCACCATGATGTCAGCATGGTGACCCTCCACCATCATGATGTCACCATGACGACCACCATGATGTCAGCATGGTGACCCTCCACCATCATGATGTCACCATGACGACCACCATGATGTCAGCATGGTGACCCTCCACCATCATGATGTCACCATGACGACCACCATGATGTCAGCATGGGCATCCCCCCCTCACCTGGACCTTGGCGGCCGTGTCAGCGGCGTTGACCCTCTCCAGCAGCAGTCTGGTGGGCTCCGGCAAGGCCTGCTCTCCCTCAGTGCGGAGGTACACCACCAGGGGGCGCCCGTCAGGGTTCCTCACAAACGCCTCCTCCGCGTCCTCCACCGCCGAGCTGCACACGGGACACACGGCTGTAAAGACACCTCTGGCCCGGGAGGGGTCGTGACCTCCGGGTGTGGGCGTGGCATGTACCTGGCGAGGGACGACTTGAGGAGGAGGACACACACGGAGCTCTTCTCCATCTCCTGTCTGCGCTCCAGAGAGAAGGAGGCGGCGTGCTCCTCGGGGAAACGGACGTTGAGGTAGAAGTGGCCTCTGGCCTCACAGAGCCGCTGCAGCCTGCTGGAGTACTTCTACAACACACCACGTCAGGTCCATCACAGTCGGTACCTGGGTCTCCTCCAGCAACACCCACAGCATCTCCACCACTACCACCACACAGCATCTCCACCACCTCCTCCACCACACAGCACCTCCTCCTCCACCACACAGCATCTCCTCCTCCTCCTCCACCACACAGCATCTCCTCCTCCTCCTCCACCCCCACACACACAGCATCTCCTCCTCCACCCACACACAGCATCTCCTCCACCACCACCACAGCATCTCCTCCTCCACCACACAGCATCTCAACCACCACACACAGCATCTCCTCCTCCTCCTCCACCACACAGCATCTCCTCCTCCACCCCCACACAGCATCTCCTCCACCACACATGCAGGTGAGGAGGAGATGGGGAGTGAGGAGGAGAGACCAGGAGATGGGGAGTGAGGAGACGTGGAGGTGAGGAGAGACCAGAAGATGGGGAGTGAGGAGGAGAGACCAGGAGATGGGGAGTGAGGAGACGTGGAGGTGAGGAGAGACCAGAAGATGGGGAGTGAGGAGGAGAGACCAGGAGATGGGGAGTGAGGAGGAGAGACGAGGAGATGGGGAGTGAGGAGACGTGGAGGTGAGGAGAGACCAGAAGATGGGGAGTGAGGAGGAGAGACCAGGAGATGGGGAGTGAGGAGGAGAGACGAGGAGATGGGGAGTGAGGAGACGCGGAGGTGAGGAGAGACCAGGAGAGGAGGAGTGAGGAGCCGATGAAGAGGAGGATGAAGTTTGCTTATCTGATTAATGTATGGACTCGCATGATTCTTGCACTCTTTGGGTTGTATCTTCAGGGTTGTATCTGACAAAAGTGTCAGCTAAATAAATGTAATGTAATGGATAAAGTGGAGGAGGAGGAGGCCATGAGGGTGAGGAGAGCAGAGAGAAGCAGATGAGGACTGAGGAGAAGGAGGAGGTGGGGAGGGATGATGAGGAGCCGGAGGTACCTGCATGAAGATGTGCAGCTCCTCCTGGGTGTCAGGGCTGGAGATGAGGTAGCAGCGCACCGTGTTGCTGCTCAGGGCCTGGGAGACGTGAGGGGAGACCAGGAGGAGACTGGCCACCGCCGCCTCCCAGTCATCTCAAACACACACACACATGTATGTTATAACACACACACACACGTTACAACACACACACATACATACATATGTACGTTACAACACACACACACACACACACACGTTATAACACACACACGTTACCACACGTTACCACACACACACAGACACACACACATATGTACGTTACAACACACACACACACACACAAATGTTATAACACACACACACACACACACACACACGTTATAACACACACACGTTACCACAGACACACACACACATATGTACGTTACAACACACACACACACACACACACGTTATAACACACACACACGTTACCACACACACACACAGACACACACACAGACACACACACATATATGTGTTATAACACACACACATATACACGTTACCACACACACACAGACGTTACAACATACACACACACAGACGTTACAAAACACACACACACACACAAACGTTGTAACACACACACACACACAGACACACACATATATGTGTTATAACACACACACACGTTACCACAAACACACACATACATCACAATACACACACACAGACGTTACAACATACACACACATGCATGCAACATTGCATCGTTTCCTCCTCATCTACAGGAAGCATGCATTAGACTACATGTGGTAGGCCTGCTCCCTACCTCTGCTGACGTTGGCGAAGGGCCCCTCCACGTCGATCAGGCTGTGGGCCAGTTCCGGGCCCCTGAGGGTCTGCTGCAGGTGCATCATGCTGCCCATAGAGGGCTCACTGCCCAGGGGCCCGCCGACCCAAGACTCACACTGGGTCCCTGCAGCTGCAACACACACACACACACGTTAGTTAGGATCAGGGTTAGTTAGGGTCAGGGTTAGTTAGGGGTGGTTAAGATAATCCTCTTACGTGTGACCGTGGGTCTGTTGTCATCAGAGTCCGAGTGGTTAGGGTTAGTTAGGGTTAGGGAGGGTTAATAAAGGTTAGTTAGGGTTAGTAAGTGTTAGTAAGGGTTAGTAAGGGTAATGCTCTTACGCGTGACGGTGGGTCTGTTGTCATCAGAGTCCGAGTCGTCGGGGTGGTACACCTGGATGCCCTGGGCATGGAGCTGCTGTAGCTTAGCCTCCAGCTCCCTCTTAGCCCTCAGAAGGTCCTGGATCTCCTTCTCCTTGGTCTCCCGGAAGATCTGTCAGGTTAGTAAGGGTCAGGGTCTGGAGTCAGGGTGAGTATGAATGCTAGTGATGGAGCTACACCTAGGCGGCATGTTTACTTTAAACTGCCGTTTGACTTTGTCCCGGTCATGTTCGAAGGTGGCAGCTCTCTCCATGGCCTGATACTTAGCTTCCAGAGCCCCCTCCCTCTCCCTCAGGATCTTCTGGTAGGTCTTCTGTAGAGCCTACACAACACAACGTTATACACCATGTCTCCTGGTAGGTCTTCTGTAGAGCCCACACAACACAACACAACGTTACACACCCTGTCTCCTGGTAGGTCTTCTGTAGAGCCTACACAACACAACACAACGTTATACACCCTGTCTCCTTGTAGGTCTTCTGTAGAGCCTACACAACACAACGTTATACACCATGTCTCCTGGTAGGTCTTCTGTAGAGCCCACACAACACAACACAACGTTACACACCCTGTCTCCTGGTAGGTCTTCTGTAGAGCCTACACAACACAACGTTATACACCATGTCTCCTGGTAGGTCTTCTGTAGAGCCCACACAAAATGTTACAGACAGATACGCAACGTGACCCATCAACAGCCTCTTATCCTATTCTATATTATCCTAACGCTTCTGAAATCCAATTCCCCCTATAATCTTGAGTTATCAAATCATATCCTACCTTATCTTACAGGCAAGGTAAGTATGCGTACTATCCTATCAGGTCCTATGCTATCTTATCTTATCCTATCTTCTCTTAAGTGCAATTGGGTAGCGCCTTACCTGCAGCTCAGCTCGAAGCCTCTTGTTCTCATCATCCAGCTTCGCCTCCTTCTTCTGCATGGAGGAGATCTCGTTGTTCTTACTCACACGGAAGATCTCGTACTCTTTCCGGAGCCGCTCGTACTCTGCGGCATACTCAAGGTCCACGGAGCCCGTCGACTTAAAACTGGCCCCGATCACCCGGGGACCACGGCGGAAAGAGCTCCGCAGTAGCCGGGCCTTGGGCTTCACCTCCACGGGGATCTCACAGGCTTCTCCCCCTTCTCCCCCGTACCCGTCCTCTATCACCTCCCCGGGACTGACCAGGGAGGAGGCGGTGCCCATTGTGCCTCCGATGGCTCTCAGTCCTGGGAGACGTCCATCATCTCTCCTCGTCTACTGCGGGCGGCGGAGAGTTTATACACAGGAGAGACAACAAGAAGACGGAGAAGTTCCGAGCCCCTTCGTCTGCACGATTGTATGTCGCAACGTAGAACCGATCCGCCAAGTGTGACACTTTATCCACATTATAACCACTTAATAGACATTGAACACACAATATAAGACACTTTAGCCATATGGAAGTTCACTACACTAGTGGCCACAAGTTGCTTGGACTTTTGTACTAAAACACAACGATGGAAAAAAAACATTGAAACTGTGGGGGTGGCTTGCGAACTTAGGAGTTTGATATTTTTAGTAAGACAAATTGAACGCTAACTTTTCAGAACATAACGGGGCTCGTAGACCTTATGAGTCCGGATGAAGCCAAATGAGCAGGAATCTACCACAGACAGCGTAACACCATGGATGTATTCCAAGTATAAAGTGTACTCACAGTACGCCTGGCTTCGTCCTGCTGCCTTGGTAACAGACCGCCCTACGGAAGCCCGCACCATTCAAACGGGTCAACGGGACTCACACATACACCCAAAAACGACACATTCTCAATGCTTTGGGTGCAATAGCCGTTGGGCAAATGTTAACTTGTTTGCTGTGATTTTACAACTACGAAAACGTAAACACACAATATAAAATATGTTTCTGGTGATGTATAACTATGATGTACAACAGAACAATAAATAAAAAGGAATATAAAAAATAACGGATGTTTTTGTTATTTCTTTCTTTGTCGAATTGGGAAGTAAATGAACGTCCTGAGGTTTTGGTGTATCCATACTATTCCGTTTACAACCGAATCATTGTGAGGGACGTGATAAGTGAGTGGAAATGACTCGACGTACAATAAACTATTCCGTTCTCATGTTGCCGTTAAAACTATTTGGCAGTGCGGTGACGCGTGTGACGTCACTAGAGGTGCAGAAGCTAACGGGCTAAACTAGGCTCGCTGAGCTTCGAGTGAACATCATGAAGACGTTAACGGGACGCAGCCTGAAGAAGACATTCCGCTGCTAGCGAGCTCTTGGTCCCTTCGCTTAGTTTTACATCACAGACCTGTTGATAGCACTTAGCAGCATTAGCATCCATTCTATCTCAGTAATATTACTTTTCCCCTTTACTCGCAGCTGGGTTTTAAACGTCTTGTTTGTATGGAGTCCCAGTCCAAACGGTCTGTGAGGATTCCGCTGGAGAGCTATAGCTAATGTTAGCGCTAATGCTGGCAGAGAGACCGCTACACTTTTAGCCGTAGCAGCTAGTAAGCTTGGCTAGGTCTCCCTCCACACCTGCTAGTTAGCCTGGCTAGCTCTCGCTCCACAGCTGCTAGTTAGCTTGGCTAGCCGCTCGTCACATCTGGATCTTCATTGTTTCTACCATGGGCCTCATCTTTGCCAAACTGTGGAGCTTTTTCTGTAACCAAGGTTAGTCACTCGTATGACTATGACGTTGCCTAACATGTTGCCTAACATGTTGCCATGTTAACCACACATAAAAGTTGACTTCAACTCCTCAATAAGTACATTTTTATTGTATGATTCTTGGTTGGAGCGTGGCGCTGTGTAAATAGTTTTAAAGTTCTGACTGTAGAAAAAGTTGCGGTTAGTTTGTTAGATCAATCTTTGTAGTTTCACAGATTTGTCGATAAAAGCCAGGCTGCTAATAAGCAGAGAGTGGCTACTCGGGATACTCTTTGTTTGGGGAACAGTTGTTCAACCATGGCTGTGGTTACATCCCAGTCAGCACTATTCATTATAACGGCCTTCTTTTCTAACCCTCCTTTAAAGTTAACTACATAGACACCCGCAGGGCAGACGAGGTCCAACAACACTAACCTCAATGCATCGTTTAGAGATGCGTTTTTAAAAGGACTCAACATTCGACCAAACTCCACCACCGGGTACAAGTCTACTGTCCATTCACGACTAACGAGGATTACAACACATTTTTCCTCATCCTTCTTTAGATAAGGATTATCTACTAATGGACTGTTGTGCTTTCGCTCTCTGGGCCAGATCTGTAACTCTCTACCTTTCCCTGCACTAAGTGCCTCATGCGACAATTATCTTCCCAACGTTATCTTGTGTATTCAATTAAACAGCAATGGTACTCATTTTAATGTATTTGTTCTATCCGGTTCAGTCGCCCTATAGCCCCACAGGCTTCCTTTCCCTTAGGAAGCATCCACATGCTAAATACTCCAGTACAATTGAATACAATGACCTCCCTCCCTTCCTTCCTGTACCATAGCCCCCTGGCCTCACTTCCAGGCTGCACCTGTAAAGGTGGAGAAGCCAAAGCACTCCAGTATAACGTATGGCTTGTGTCGACACGCTGAGCTTTGACACAGTGTGGACATTTTTGTTAATCAGAATCACCCACACGACCAGGCATTAAACAAATGTGAGGTGAAAATAAAGTAAACACAATGAAAATAGTTTACTGTAGAGGAAGGAAAACCAACAGGTAACAGCGTTACAAGGGAACTGTGGATCATTTTGTAGTATGTGGTTGTGAATTGGATGAAGTTTTGTTTTTCATGTGTGTGCTGTTTTCATGTTTTGTGCAGAACACAAGGTGATCATTGTCGGACTGGACAATGCAGGAAAGACAACCATACTCTACCAGTTGTAAGTACTACAATACTCAATGCCATACTCTACCATATACTGCTATACTCTATCATATACTATTATACTCAACCATATACTGCCATATTAATGTTGTAATGTTTATACTACGGTATTCTATCAGACAGGTGTAAGTACTTATTACTGTGTGTTTATACTACAGTGTTCTACCAGGTGTAAGAAGACAAGTCGTCACATTACCTACAGCTCCAGCTGTCCCCTGGGAGCCCAGTTTAGGCTTAGCTGTGTTGTTGTTAACTCTGTGTGTGTGTGTGTGTGTGTGTGTGTTGTTAACTCTGTGTGTGTGTGTGTGCGTGCATGTGTGTCTGTGTGTGTGTGTGCGTGTGTGTGTGGCAGTCTGATGAACGAGGTGGTCCACACGTCTCCCACCATCGGCAGCAACGTGGAGGAGATCGTGGTGAAGAACACACACTTCCTCATGTGGGACATTGGAGGCCAGGAGTCCCTCCGCTCTTCCTGGAACACCTACTACTCGAATACTGAGGTAAACATTTACATTACTACTCTAATACCAAGGTGAGCGATGCACATATGCTAACAGACGGCTGTGTCAGAGTAAGGAGCGCCAGGTCCTTCTTGGGCCTGCAGTGTGGAGAAGGTGTTTCCGATAGGGATGGGCTAGGGCTGGACGATAAATCAATATTAATATATATCGCGATACAATCTGACGCTATAACGGTGATATGATTTTTTTTTAAATATATTTCAGATATTTGATATGATTCTCTGCCACTAGTTGATCATCCTGGTGGTTCTCTTCCTGTAGTTTATCATGCTGGTGGTTCTCTTCCTGTAGTTTATCATCCTGGTGGTTCTCTTCCTGTAGTTTATCATGCTGGTGGTTCTCTTCCTGTAGTTTATCATCCTGGTGGTTCTCTTCCAGTAGTTTATCATGCTGCTGGTTCTCTTCCTGTAGTTTATCATGCTGGTGGTTCTCTTCCTGTAGTTTATCATCCTGGTGGTGGACAGCACGGACCGGGAGAGACTGGTCATCTCTAAAGAAGAACTATACCGCATGCTGGCGCACGAGGTAACCACGACAACTTCCATAAACAATATATACATAATGCTTAGCTGCTGCTAGCAGTAGCCTGCAGGCTGTGCTTGGCGTGGTCCAAATTGTGTGTGTGTGTGTGTGTGTGTGTAGGACCTGCGTAAGGCTGCGGTTCTGATCCTGGCCAACAAACAGGACATGAAGGGCTGCATGTGTGCAGCAGAGATCTCCAAGTACCTCAGCCTGAGCACCATCAAGGATCACCCCTGGCATATCCAGTCCTGCTGTGCCCTCACGGGAGAGGGGTGAGACACACTCTCTATCTCTATATCTATATAGACACGCATCCAGCCCTCGCGGGAGAGGGGTGAGACACACTCTATATATCTATATCTATATAGACACTCATCCAGCCCTCGCGGGAGAGGGGTGAGACACACTCTATATCTCTATATCTATATAGACACTCATCCAGCCAGGCTGTGTCCAGGTGAAGCTGTGTGTGTGTGTTGAAAGGGTGTTAAGTGTGTGACTCGTCCCCAGGTTGTGTCAAGGTCTGGAGTGGATGAGCTCCCGGGCCGGACTCAGATAGCCCCGCCCGTCCAACGGAGAGCTGCAGGAGAGAGAGGGAGGAAGATAAAAAGTTTCACCTTTGACCTCTAAAGACTAAACAGGAAGACCTGTTGATGGAGCTGCTATTCTCATCCTCCTGGACCGACCAGAGAGGAGGAGCCAACACTACATACATATCATGTTGTCATTGAAACCATGGCCGTGGGCAGGTTTTGATCGGTGGGAATCACGTTACAGTTCTCTTGGAAATCGGTGCTTAAAGAACCATTTCATAAGCTACGTTCATGTGGTGCATTATGGGTAAACGATTACATACCTTCCGTATTCATTCCAGCAGCTTTAGCATGCATGCTGGGTCCTTGCATACACACTAGGGCGCCACACACACTAGGGCGACACACACACACACACACACACACACACACACACACACACACACACTAGATCATAACACACAGTAACACATAACACATTAAGGCATAGCACATACACACACAGAGTGATTTAAACAGCTATTACGTAAGTACACACACACTTAAGTCCACACTAATGAGTTTTTGTAACACACAAAGGGTGTAACACACACACACACACTGACACAAGGGTGTAACAAACCTGGTAGGCCATACAACACCAACTTTCGAACACAACAAAGCTTATTTCAACAGTATTTTAATTTTAGTCAAATGTTGCTAAATATTATTTCATGTATTTTCAGTTCTATTAAGATGTTTGCCTTTTTAATAATCTCTTATGATTTAGGTTTATGTCATACAGACCTATGTTTTATTACATGTTGTTTGCTTCTAGATGCCTTTAGCATAGCAGCTGTTAGCCCCAGGCGGCTACAGCTAGCCCCAGGCTTCTAGGTGTGTGTGTGTGTGTGTGTGTGTGTGTGTGTGTGTGTGTGTGTGTGTGTGTGTGTGTGTGTGTGTGTGTGTGTGTGTGTGTGTGTGTGTGTGTGTGTGTGTGTGTGTGTGTGTGTGTGTGTGTGTGTGTGTGTGTGTGTGTGTGTGTGTGTGTGTGTGGCTACAGAGTGCGTGGGTCACCAAATGACGAGGTGGATTCACTCAGTCCAGGTTTGTTCTCAACATGTTCAAAGTATTTTTACACACTGATGAGGACCATGTGGACCCAGCAGCCATGAGAGTCTGTGACCTTGGTCATGCATTCGTTTTTAATAAAACTTTTATTTTGAAACCTAATTCCCTTTGTCTGCTTCTTCACCTAGTATGCGGAGGGTTGTGTTAAAATCACACATTAAATCGTCTGCAACCTGGTGAAGCAAAGGACAGTTTTAGTGGACATCATGTATTAAATATATACACATTTATTTTCTTCATTGTTTTTGAACCATTCTTTGTTTTCCACCAGGGGGCGCCATTAATACAGCCGCCATTATTTCTACATATTGATCAAATATTGGTAGGCGAAGATCAGTACGGTTGTGGTAAAGGTATGCCGTCTTTTCCGGATGTAGATGAAGTTGCTAAAAAAAAGTGTACATATATATATATACACTTTTTTATATATATAATATATAATAATATATATATAATATATATATAATATATATATATATATACATATATAAAATATATATAAGAACGATAGTTGTAACTGGTTTAGGTCTGTACGGTTCCATAATATTACAATAGCTGCATGTAGGCCCGACGTGTTTAATTTTAAAAGTTAGTTTGCTTCGATTTCTATGACAACTGGAAAAACTAGTTTACACGCGTTTGAAAATGTGTCGGAACTCGGAACGTTGTAGCGAAATCATCGGCTTGTTAGCGATGACTTTACCTGCATTTCAATTTGGACTCAAATAATCGTGTTGAACGTGTTCACTTGTAGCCGTAATATGAGAGAAAGAGTCAACGACAGCGAGTCGCTGGATTATCCCGCCCAGCACCCCCAGTACTCCGGCTTTATTACGAGATGGGGCCCCACGCAGCCCCTAGTCCTAAGTGTTGTATTAGTCGCTTCTCTTTTGATAACTCTCAGAAGTTATCTTGGAAAAAGAAAGGTGAGGGATTTAAAGGCACGTCTTTCAATAACAAGATAGAAATGGAAATATAAGTAAAGCATATAACAATGTGTGTGCTTTTTATTTATTTTTGTCCTAGCAAGAAGAACAAGAAGTCACTAACACGTAAGTGTATTTTGGTTGTGTAAGTTGTCGTCACCATCAACATATTATGAAAAATTAACCAGTGACAACAAAATAACCCTAGGGAAGAGAAGCTGGAGGAGTTCTGCAGCGGTGTGGGGTGGTGGGAGCGGCTGATGCACATGATAGGCAGCCCCGAGCACCATTCACAGCAGTCCTCAGCCTGTCACACAGAACAGGCTCCGCCCCCTAGCGGTGTGGTCAGTCAGGATGACCTGCTCTGGTCTCCGTGCAGCCAATCAAATCCTAGCACCTCCTCCTACCCCTGCTGCCCGCTGTCTCTCTCCTCTGACACCGCTAGGCTCCGCCCTTCAGAACCATCCTCCGTTACCGTGGAAACAGTCGGTCGCCAGCGTGCGTTGGACGCGGCCCGCCGGAGGGCGTCCGCCCGCGCTGCGTGGAGACGCTCCATCCAGGCGGTGCGCTTTGTCCTCAGGATGCTACGGTCAAGGAAGACGCCCGGGGCTCAGGGGTTAGAGGTCAGGAGGGCTCAGGGGTTAGAGGTCAGGAGGGGTCAGGAGTTAGAGGTCAGGAGGGCTCAGGAGTTAGAGGTCAGGAGGGCTCAGGAGTTAGAGGTCAGGAGGGCTCAGGAGTTAGAGGTCAGGAGGGCTCAGGAGTTAGAGGTCAGGAGGGCTCAGGAGTTAGAGGTCAGGAGGGTTCAGGAGTTAGAGGTCAGGAGGGTTCAGGGGTTAGAGGTCAGGAGGGTTCAGGGGTTAGAGAATGGGGAGAGGGTCCTCCTCACCTTCCAGATGAAGCAGGCCTTCTTTGAGCGCTGGCTAGCCAGAAGGAGCCGGGGCGGGGCAGGGGGCTCCAGAGGAGACGCAGACCCCACACCTCTAGGAGCTCCCAGAGGGCTGCAGAGGGAGGAGCCTCCTGCGCCCACCAGGTGGAGCTCTGCAGGTAGCACCAACCTCACCTCTCTTCCAACCCATCAGAGGTCTGTCAACCTGAACGCCGCACCCACCAGTCCACAAGTCAGACCACCACGGACCACCGTCCTGGGCCAGAACCCCCTGATCACCACCACTCCCCTGGTCCGACCCGAAGCCGCCCGCTTCACCAGATCCCCCCAGCTGGAGGGGTTCAGGGCCTGGCTGGAGGCCCACCTCAAAACCAGATTGACCCAGCAGAGGTGCAGTCTCTCTGGGAACCAGTCCACCACCAGCCTGGAGCTCTCTCTCCTCTCCCTCCCTGAGCCTCCATCAGACCAGGGAACCACCAGCCTGGAGCTCTCTCTCCTCTCCCTCCCTGAGCCTCCATCAGACCAGGGAACCACCAGCCTGGAGCTCTCTCTCCTCTCCCTCCCTGAGCCTCCATCAGACCAGGGAACCACCAGCCTGGAGCTCTCTCTCCTCTCCCTCCCTGAGCCTCCATCAGACCAGGGAACCACCAGCCTGGAGCTCTCTCTCCTCTCCCTCCCTGAGCCTCCATCAGACCAGGGAACCACCAGCCTGGAGCTCTCTCTCCTCTCCCTCCCTGAGCCTCCATCAGACCAGGGAACCACCAGCCACGCCGAAAGCCGCCAGGAGACCAGAGACCAGGATGCGGGCTCCCCTAGCCAGGTGGAGGCTCCTAGTGCCACCCTAGCCCCAGTGAGAACCACCCCCATAGACGAAGAGAGAACCACCACCACCCTAGACCCAGAGAGAACCACCACCACCCTAGACCCAGAGAGAACCACCACTGCCACCCTAGACCCAGAGAGAACCGCCACCCTAGACCCAGAGAGAACCGCCACTGCCACCCTAGACCCAGAGAGAACCACCATGACCCTAGACCCAGACCAGACCACACTAGACCCAGAGAGAACCACCACCACCCTAGACCCAGACCAGACCACACTAGACCCAGAGAGAACCACCACCACCCTAGACCCAGACAGAGTTGATGTTCTTCCATGACTCTGATGACCTGGCGTCCAGGGGGACCATCTCCTCCATCTTCATCTCCATGACAACCAGAGCATCATCATACTTAATAAAGAGGAGTCAGTGTCTTCATCGTGTGGCTGCCATCAGTTTCAGCACCATAGGTGTAGAGAGCTGAGGTACATTTTGAACAAGTCGTGTTGTGATCTTTTCTCTGACATGTTCGTTGTAGAGGACTGACCTGAATATCAATGAGAGCTGGTGTGCATATTAATGAGGATTGTGGTTCCGTGTATTAACTTCCTGTTCCACCTCCTCTCAGACTTCATTGCAGAAATTCAACCTGCTACATTTTTCATCTGTTCTCTGTTTGTAAATACTGGCGTCATTATTTCAAACCATGTCCCAATGTTCTCTATATGCCCTGATCACTATATGTTATCTTTTATTTAATTCATTACATAATAAATACTGTTTGTTGAATGGGTGATTAGAGACACAGTGTGTGTCATATACATGATATAATTATTATAGAGTAGATATGTATCTAAGTGAAGGGTTAGTTTAGAGGACATTTTGATGAAGTCTGGGGTCTCCATCTGTCTGGGAGGAGCAGCGGGCGTGTTCCAATAACACGCTCACACCACCGGGCGTGTTCCAATAACACGCTCACACCACCGTATGCTCAGCTGAGTGACTCACACCGCTCATACTTACCCTCCACTCTGCGTTTTAACCACCTTCAGCCAGGCTATAGAGATGAAGACGTATCTTAATAGAGATGAGGATATATCTCTATAGAGATATCCATCTAGCTCTGTAGAGATGAGGATATATCTCTATAGAGATATCCAGCTAGCTCTGTAGAAATGAGGATATATCTACAGATGAAGATATGTTTATATAGAGATTAAGTTATATCTCTATAGAAATAAATATTTAGATCTGTAGAGATGAAGATATGTTTATATAGAGATTAAGTTATATCTCTATAGAGATAAATATTTAGATCTGTAGAGATGAAGATGTGTTTATATAGAGATTAAGTTATATCTCTATAGAGATAATGTATCCCTATATAGATGAATATATATCTATAGAGATATCTATATCTGCAGCGATGAAGACATGTCTCTATAGATATGAAGATATTTATGCCATTTGGTAGAAACTACAAGGATCTTGATCATCAATTCTATGCGAATAAATCGAAAATGTAGATGAAACACAAACGCTTTTCCAGAATTCAGGGTTCCGGAAAGACCTTAGATGACCTCTAATCAAACTCTTATGAAACACCCTCAGAATCCATAAAGGTCTGAAATATTCTGTCTCATCTCATCCGTCTCTTGTATTAATATTGATATTCAAATGTATGCCCAGTCTTCGGTGAGATAATTGGCTTTTAATTCTCTGTGCTGCCAGCGAGCGTTCCCTGGCCTGCTCCCGCCTCTTCATCTATATTCTCCAAGGCAACCTCGGCCGGAGAGAGACCAGTATGGACGTGTGTTTATTACATTAAAACTACAAACTGACATCGCTGCGCCTGTGTGTGGTTGTAGTCTTTTTTCTAAAAATTTTATATATATATATATATATATATATATATATATATATATATATATATATATATATATATATATATATATATATATATATATATGCAGTTAAACTCCTTCGACAGCCAGGGGCCAGGCCACGACTGGTTAGTCTACCAATCATGTCCAGATGGTGTGTAGTACAGGTGTTGACCGCTTGGTGTCGCCCTGAGTCCCTTCACCTGTGTTCTTCGTGGATACAATTATCCGTTTATCTTTACTACTTTATTCTTCTACTTCGACTTCCTTGTGACTGAGCTTATGTACACCTGCTTTTGTTTTCCGTAAGTAAACTATTAAAATACTCAGTCTTCTCCTGTACTAAAAGTAAACTATTGTGGTTTGTCTCCTATGTGACAGCAGAGCTAACCTAGCTCGTTCCTAGTCTAGCTCGTTCCTAGCCTAGCTTAATCCTAGTCAGACCGACGGGGGTAAGGGTGATGTTGTTTACCCGTAGTGCTCCTGTTCCATTAAAGGAGAAGCTGGTAATGGAGGAGGTGGAAGATAGGGTGGAGGAGGAGCTTGGTAGGGGAGGTGGTAGAACAGAAGGAGGAGGAGGAGGAGAAGATCTGATGATGAGGAGGAGGATGAGGAAACAGGCTCTCCTCCTCCATCACCACCTCTTCCTCCTTCACCACCACCACCTCCTCCACTCCCACCACCTCCTCCTCCCACTACCGTCTCCTCCACCCCCCTTCTCCTCCTACACCATCCCCACCTCCTCCTCATCTTTCACCCCCACCAGCTCCACCAGCTCCTCCTCCTCCTCCACCACCTCTTATATTTAATGTTTCCTATCTATCATGAAATATGTATTAGATTATAAATATGTATTCATCTTGGAGTACACATTTGTTTCCTTCAAACCACTTCTGCCACAACGTCTTCCATTAAATCTTTCTACCTGTGTGTGTGTGTGTGTGTGTGTGTGTGTGTGTGTGTGTGTGTGTGTGTGTGTGTGCGTGCGCGCGCGTGTGTGTGCGTGTGTGTGTGTGTGCGCGTGTGTCGTGCGTGTTTCTGTGCGTGTGGGTTCCGAGCGTTCCTATTGGCTGTCCGAAGGTAACCACCAACGATCAGCAGCAGCGGAGGTCGGAGGTCATGTGGAGTGAGGTAACAAATGGAGAGCAGAATCACATCTGTCTTTTAATACGAGTCGGAACGCTTAGTCTGACAAATGGCTGCTGGGTTTCCCCGGCCAAGTTGTAAACGATATGTCTTTTTTATTGAACTTACTTACTGCAGCACTCCACCTTAACCTCTGTTTTACCATGCCGGTAAATCACAAAACGCCTCGAAAGCTAAAGAGAATTCATGTTCATATGCAGAGAAGAGGCTACAGACTGGAGAGAAGAGGTTACAGTCTGAAGAGCTACAGTCTGAAGATAAGAGGCTACAGACTGGAGAGAAGAGGCTACAGACTGGAGAGAAGAGGCTACAGACTGGAGAGAAGAGGCTACAGTCTGAAGATAAGAGGCTACAGACTGGAGAGAAGAGGCTACAGTCTGAAGATAAGAGGTTACAGTCTGAAGATAAGAGGCTACAGACTGGAGAGAAGAGGCTACAGTCTGAAGAGCTACAGACTGGAGAGAAGAGGCTACAGTCTGAAGAGCTACAGACTGGAGAGAAGAGGCTACAGTCTGAAGAGAAGAGGCTACAGACTGGAGAGAAGAGGCTACAGTCTGAAGAGAAGAAGCTACAGACTGGAGATAAGAGGCTAAAGTCTGAAGAGAAGAGGCTACAGACTGGAGAGAAGAGCCTACAGTCTGAAGAGCTACAGACTGGAGAGAAGAGGCTACAGTCTGAAGAGAAGAGGCTACAGTCTGAAGCCATATTAACCACTACTAGCCATGCTAACACAGATTAGCAGCCACTAGCTGTGCTAACACAGATTAGCAGCCACTAGTCGTGCTAACACAGATTAACAGCCGCTAGCCATGCTAACAAAGGTTAGCAGCTGCTATGTGTGAGCCATGTTGCAGGTTAAAGACATTAATGCTACTTTAGCGTGCCTGTTGAGCGATATTAGATTGATAAAAAATAATGATATCGGCTAGAGATCTGAGAGATGCTGCCCCTCTCTCGCAATAGCGGCTAATTAGCTTCAAGCTCATTAAGCTCCTCTTCTCAGAGCACTCCCCTCTTTCCAATCAGGTCTTCAATTATGTTCTTTGTAAAATAAAAGTGCAATCATAACTCACTTCAATAAAACCATAAAGTTATCTCAGGACGTAGCAGATATTAATCAGAAAGGAGAATGTTTCACAGACTGAACAACTGTGGAGTCCTTACTGTGGTTGTTCAACAGACCTTCATATGATACACACTATCCACACACCCACACACACACACACACACACCATGTTGAGTAATAACCATAAAAGTCCTTTATTGCCCATTGCTCCATGGTAAAAGCTTCAGCTAACTTACGCATCGACCTAGAAACATTAGTGAGCGAACACTATAGAAAACAACGTTTATTGAAGGTAGTGTAGGTTGAATTTTTACATGTCTTGCTTGGTGAGACCGCTTCTTCAACACCAGGAATACCTAGCCTGATGGGGCAGCGAGCAGGGCTAGGGTTAGCAGGGCTAGGGTTACCAGGGCTAGGGTTACCAGGGCCAGGGTTACCAGGGCTATGGTTAGCAGGGTTGTTGGCCGGTGTGCTTCTCTGCGTTCCCGGGTGTGTCACAGCCTGTTCCCCTCAAGATCCGACCTGCGCTCCAGGGAGGTGTACACCCCTGGAGTGGGCATGTGACTTCACCCCAGACTGTGAGGACGGCAGCGATGAGCTGGACTGTGAGTACACCTGGTTAAAATACACCTGGTTAAAACGCACCTGGTTAAAATACACCTGGTTAAAATACACCTGGTTAAAATGCACCTGGTTAAAATACACCTGAATTAAATACACCTGGTTAAAATACACCTGGTTAAAACGCACCTGGTTAAAATACACCTGGTTAAAATACACCTGAGTAGAAGTATACCATGGACGATAATTTACCTGATTGATTTTTTAAAATGTTTGCTTGTGTTACTTCTGTGAATGTAAACTTTGGCCCCCATTGCACTCCTCACCATCCCTGGAAGGAGGGATCCCCCACTCTGCGTTCCTTCTCAAGATTTATTCCTTGTTAATTAAGAGTTTTTTCCTGTGATTTGAGGGGGCTAGGGTTGGGGGGGGGGGGGGGGGGGGGGTCATGAATATGTGGCCTGTTAAGCCCTTTGAGACTGTACCTGTGATTAAGGGCTATACAAATAAAATCGACCTGACTTGACTTGGTTCAAAATACACCTGGTAAAAATACACCTGGTAAAATACACATGAAGTTTACCTGGTTCAAAATGCACCTGATAAAAATACACCTGGTTAAAAATACACCTGAATTAAATACACCTGGTTTGAAGTTTATCTGGTTAAAAATACACATGGAGAAATACACCTGATTACAAGTATATGTGGTTAAAGTACCCCTGGTTTGAAGTTTATCTGGTTAAAGTACCCCTGGTTTGAAGTTTATCTGGTTAAAGTATCCCTGGTTTGAAGTTTATCTGGTTAAAGTACCCCTGGTTTGAAGTTTATCTGGTTAAAGTACCCCTGGTTTGAAGTTTATCTGGTTAAAGTACCCCTGGTTTGAAGTTTATCTGGTTAAAGTACCCCTGGTTTGACACACTGTAACATCATGTCACAGATATTCACTGGACTTATCGGTTCATTACATATTGGCAAACCCCAGAAAATAAGTACACATTATTTTGAACTAGTGGTTAGTTTGGTGTGAAGAGGTAGATGATGTTGAGGTTGTTAGAGCCCCAATAGGTTGGACTAAACCAAACTCTCTCTGTCTCCTCTCTGTGTTAGAGGACTAGTAGACCTCTCTCTCTGTGTTAGAGGACTAGTAGACCTCTCTCTCTGTGTTAGAGGACTAGAAGACCTCTCTCTCTCTCTGTTAGAGGACTAGTAGACCTCTCTCTCTGTGTTAGAGGACTAGTAGACCTCTCTCTCTGTGTTAGAGGACTAGTAGACCTCTCTCTCTGTGTTAGAGGACTAGTAGACCTCTCTCTCTGTGTTAGAGGACTAGTAGACCTCTCTCTCTGTGTTAGAGGACTAGTAGACCTCTCTCTCTGTGTTAGAGGACTAGTAGACCTCTCTCTCTGTGTTAGAGGACTAGTAGACCTCTCTCTCTGTGTTAGAGGACTAGAAGACCTCTCTCTCTGTGTTAGAGGACTAGTAGACCTCTCTCT
Organism: Lota lota; assembly: GCA_026745465.1. Classification (NCBI taxonomy): domain Eukaryota; kingdom Metazoa; phylum Chordata; class Actinopteri; order Gadiformes; family Lotidae; genus Lota; species Lota lota. The sequence continues at coordinate 980,110 of JACYXH010000536.1, forward strand.
GTGTTAGAGGACTAGTAGACCTCTCTCTCTGTGTTAGAGGACTAGTAGACCTCTCTCTCTGTGTTAGAGGACTAGTAGACCTCTCTCTCTGTGTTAGAGGACTAGTAGACCTCTCTCTCTGTGTTAGAGGACTAGTAGACCTCTCTCTCTGTGTTAGAGGACTAGAAGACCTCTCTCTCTGTGTTAGAGGACTAGTAGACCTCTCTCTGTGTTAGAGGACTAGTAGACCTCTCTCTCTGTGTTAGAGGACTAGTAGACCTCTCTCTCTGTGTTAGAGGACTAGTAGACCTCTCTCTCTGTGTTAGAGGACTAGTAGACCTCTCTCTCTGTGTTAGAGGACTAGTAGACCTCTCTCTCTGTGTTAGAGGACTAGAAGACCTCTCTCTCTGTGTTAGAGGACTAGTAGACCTCTCTCTCTCTCTGTTAGAGGACTAGTAGACCAACCTCTCTCTCTCGCTCTCTCGCTCTCTCTCACTCTCTCACTCTCTCTCTCGCTCTCTCACTCTCTCTCTCGCTCTCTCGCTCTCTCACTCTCTCTCTCTCTCGCTCTCTCTCTCTCTCTCTCGCTCTCGCTCTCTCTCTCTCTCTCGCTCTCTCTCTCTCTCTCTCTCACTCTCTCTCTCTCTCTCTCACTCTCTCTCTCTCGCTCTCTCTCTCTCTCTCTCTCTCTCTCTCTCGCTCGCTCTCTCGCTCTCGCTCTCTCGCTCTCTCTCGCTCTCTCACTCTCTCTGGGTGCAGGCGAGGTGTACCAGCGCTGTGACTTCCAGGACGGGTTCTGTGACCTGGTCCAGTCCTCCGAGACGGTGCCAGGATGGACCAGGCGACCCGGTGGTCCCACAATCAAACACGACCACACCAACAACCAATCAGGTAGTAGGAGGTCAGATGTAACCATGTGTGATCCAATATGCAATTCATACAGGTTTCATTTAAAATTAAAGGCCTACACATTCAATATGAGCTAGGAAATAGTTCTTAAATTAAATACTCATTGGCCCTAAATATACTGCTCAAAAAAATAAAGGGAACACTTAAACAACACAATGTAACTCCAAGTGTTCCCTTTATTATTTTGAGCAGTATATTTTCTCCTGTCTCCTTTCTTAGGCCGTTAAAATATTAAAAATTCTCTCTCTCTCTCTCTCTCTCTCTCTCTCTCTCTCTCTCTCTCTCTCTCCAGCCTACTTCCTGTTTCTAGAGCCAATCAGCGGTCAGGGATCTGCAGCAGAGCTGAGGAGTCCTGTCTTCCTCCCCTCCCTCACCTGCCAGGTGAAGCTTCATTGGTTAATTGGTTAAATGACAAACTGGTTAAATTGTTACTTATTTGTTTACCTGATTAATTGGTTAATTTGCGTTGATGAGAGGTTGGACCTTCCCCATGACAACAGTCTGTTCTCCTCCTGGACCAGGTGAGGTTCTACCACTACACTGAGACCAGCGATGGAGACCTCCAGGTGCTGGTCCGGGACCATCTGTCGGGCCAGACCACCCTGCTGTGGAATGCCTCAGCAGCCAGGGAACCATGGCAACCAAGCCCGGTCACGGAGCCATGGCGACGAACCATGGTCCAGGTCACCAGTGACCGACAGTTCCAGGTAGCCACCTCCAGCTGGTGTGTAGCCGTGTGTCGTGGCGATGTGTGACGTTGTTAGCACAATAGTGGGTAGTTCTGGTCAAGCTGTTGTAGTAAAGTGATGGAGAAGACCTGAAGGACCCAGCACTGCACGTCACCATGTTGGAGACAGATGGCGTACCCATAGCAACAGATGGTGTCTCCGTGGTGAGGAGGCGGCGAGGTCAAGGACAAACCATGGTGGCCAGAAGGGGCGTGTCTGGCGCATCTGACCGTCTGTAACCAGATGAGTCCTGCTGTTCACTGTCCTTCCAGATACAGGAAGACAGCATCAAGTCGCTGTCCTGCACCACCACACCCCAATCCTCCCCACCACCTCTGTTTATACTCGTACAGTGTCCGTACAACAAGTTAAAGTGTAAAACAGCTGTCCTGGACTCTGACCGCAGAGATTAGATTATTGTGATACGGCACACACACATACACACTGATCTCTCTCTCTCTCTCTCTCTCTCTCTCTCTCTCTCTCTCTCTCTCTCTCTCTCTCTCTCTCTCTCTCTCTCTCTCTCTCTCTCTCTCTCTCTCCAGGTGCTGATTGGAGGACAGCTATCAGCAGGTGATGGGTCCTGGCAGGTTGTTGCCGTCGACGACGTCTCCTTCGATCCAGGGTGTCGGCCCGCGCACGGTACCAACACATGCCTCTAGCTAGAAGACACATACACAACACTAGGCCAGCAGCTCTCTTGGAAGTGTGAAGGTGATCTATAGGTTGTCAGCAGACCACTGGCTCTGTACATTCTGTTGCCTTGGAGGCCTGCTGTACAACCTGTTGCCTTGGAGACAGGCTGTTCAACCTGTTCCCTTGGAGACAGGCTGTAGATGGTGAGGTAGCGAGCTTCATTCTAATGCATGTTGACTGACCCACCCGCGAGGGTTTGAAGTTTCTCAAAGACTAATGTGAAGTATCTCAGTGTAAATAAAGTTGTGTTTGATTGATGCAGAGTGTAAATAAAGTTGTGTTTGATTGATGCAGAGTGTGAATAAAGTTGTGTTTGTTTGACGCAGAGTGTAAATAAAGTTGTGTTTGTTTCACACAGAGTGTAAATAAAGTTGTGTTTGTTTCACACAGAGTGTAAATAAAGTTGTGTTTGTTTCACACAGAGTGTAAATAAAGTTGTGTTTGTTTCATGCAGAGAGCGTGAAGCCCTCGCCCCCCCCCTGCCCCCCCGGCTGGGTCCCGTGTGGGGGAGGAGAGGGAGGAGGGGGGTGTGTCAAGGCCAGCCAGGTGTGTGACTTCACCCCCCACTGTCCCCATGGCGACGATGAGAAACGCTGCCGTAAGCGCACACATCCACTCCCTCTTCACGTGTGTGGTCTCTGATTGGCTGATGGTGTAAATTAATAATGTGAGACATGATGAGATGTGATGAGATGTGATTAGATGTGAGATGTGATGAGATGTGATTAGATGTGAGATGTGATTAGATGTGATTAGATGTGAGATGTGATGAGATGTGATTAGATGTGAGATGTGATGAGATGTGATTAGATGTGAGATGTGATTAGATGTGATTAGATGTGAACAGATGTGATGAGATGTGATTGGATGTGATGAGATGTGATATTTGATGAGATGTGATTAGATGTGAGATGTGATGAGATGTGATTGGATGTGATGAGATGTGATATTTGATGAGATGTGATTAGATGTGAGATGTGATTGGATGTGATTAGATGTGATTAGATGTGATTAGATGTGATTAGATGTGATTAGATGTGAACAGATGTGATGAGATGTGATTGGATGTGATGAGATGTGATGTGATGAGATGTGATGAGATGTGATGTGATTGTCCAGCGGCGCACTGTGACTTCGAGGCCGACGGCTGTGGCTGGTATGAGGTCACACCAGGCGATGGATTTGATTGGGTGAGAGGATCAACGGAGGACGTCCCCCCAGACTACCAGGGTCACCCCGAACTCCTTGACCACTCCACCAACACTACTGATGGTACACACACACACACACACACACACACACACACACACACACACACACACACACACACACACACACACACACACACACACACACACACACACACACACACTCACTCACTCACTCACTCACTCACTCACTCACTCACTCACTCACTCACACACAGTAAATAAGGAGACATCAAGAACACTTCCTGTCTCTTCCAGGTCACTTCCTGTTTGTGGTACGGAACAGCAGCAGTCTGTCTCCCCGCGCCGTGCTGAGAGGACCTCAGTTCCAGCACTCCTCCTCCTCCTGCACCATGACCTTCTGGTGAGGACAGCTCCTTACTCCTTTAATACCTACTTCCTCCTCCTTCTCCTTCTCCTTCTCCTTCTCCTCCCCCTTCTCCTCCTCCTCCTCTTCCTCCTACAACATGACCTTCTGGTGAAGAACACACCTCTAGTTCGTTCTCTCCTTTCATTTTCTCTCTCTCTCTCTTTCTCTCTTTCTCTTTCTCTCTCTCTTTCTCTCTCTTTCTCTCTTTCTCTCTCTCTGTAACATTATATCAGTTACTGCCAGGCTTGTCAGAAACCTGACAGAGTTTCTCAATTAAGCTGAAAGCGTGAATGAGCATTCCTCTTGCTGGGCTGTGACTGAAGTGCAATATACAGAGGTGGATTACTCTGGATCTGGAACACCATGGGATGGACTGCTGTCCTGGCAGACCAGAGTAGAGGAGACCAGAGTAGAGGAGACCAGAGTAGAGGAGACCAGAGTAGAGTAGACCAGAGTAGAGGAGACCAGAGTAGAGTAGACCAGACTAGAGTAGATCAGAGGAGTGACCAGAGTAGAGACCAGACTAGAGTAGACCAGAGTAGTGACCAGACTAGAGTAGACCAGAGTAGAGACCAGTGTAGAGGAGACTAGAGTAGAGTAGACCAGAGTAGAGACCAGACTAGAGTAGACCAGAGTAGTGACCAGACTAGAGTAGACCAGAGTAGAGACCAGTGTAGAGGAGACTAGAGTAGAGTAGACCAGAGTAGAGTAGAGATCAGAGTAGAGACCAGGGTAAAGACCAGTGTAGAGGAGACCAGAGTAGAGACCAGACTAGAGTAGACCAGAGGAGAGACCAGAGTAGAGACCAGTGCAGAGGAGACCAGAGTAGAGTCCAGAGTAGAGGAGACCAGAGTAGAGAGTAGAGGAGACCAGAGTAGAGTCCAGAGTAGAGGAGACCAGAGTAGAGACCAGAGTAGAGACCAGAGTAGAAGAGACCAGAGTAGAGACCAGAATAGAGACCAGAGTAGAGGAGACCAGAGTAGAGTCCAGAGTAGAGGAGACCAGAGTAGAGACCAGAGTAGAGGAGACCAGAGTAGAGACCAGTGCAGAGGAGACCAGAGTAGAGTCCAGAGTAGAGGAGACCAGAGTAGAGGAGACCAGAGTAGAGAGTAGAGGAGACTAGAGTAGAGTAGACCAGAGTAGAGACCAGACTAGAGTAGACCAGAGTAGAGGAGACCAGAGTAGAGGAGACCAGAGTAGAGGAGACCAGAGTAGAGTCCACAGCAGGTTAGACCAGAGCAGGCCAGACTAAAGGATCCCAGAGCTGTACTCGACAGCAGTGTCTCCCTCCCCAGGCACTACAACTCCGGCGTCTCCGTGGGGGCGGTGGACATGTACCTGCGTGTTTCCGGTTCTGACAACAACACGGTGCTGTGGAGAACCTTCTACAACCAGGGGCCCCGCTGGAACCGGGTCGTGGTGCAGCTGGGCCGCATCGCGCGGCCCTTCCACCTCCTGCTGGCCAAGCTCAGCCTGGGCATGTTCGACGGCGTCTCCGCCCTCGACGACGTCGTGTTCCAGAACTGCTCGTTGCCCCCGGCGACGGAGGCGTGTCCCAAGGCCACCCAGTTCCACTGCGGCCGCAGCCGGGCCTGCGTGGACCACCTGGTGGTCTGCGACCTGACGGACGACTGTGGCGACGGGTCAGACGAGGAGGGATGCTGTGAGTTCACTCCTTTGACTTATCTTACCTTGCTTTAAGATAAGTATATATCGTTTATACCTGTGGTTCCTCAGCTCCAGAGCTCCAGTGTGACTTTGAGGAGGGCATGTGCAGCTGGTCTCAGGACGTCAGCGGGGACGATGTGTTTGATTGGACGAGGGTGCGGGGCCCCACCCCCACCTTGAGCACGGGGCCCTGGAAGGACCACACGCTGGGCCAGGCCGCCGGCCACTACCTGTACATCGAGTCCTCGGCGCCCCAGGAGTTCGGGGACACCGCGGTGCTGCTCAGCCCGGTGTTCCGGCCCACCGTGTCGCGGGGGCCGTTCCCGGGGAGCCCCCACCCCTGCGTCTTCCGTTTCCACTACCACATGTTCGGCCCCCAGGTGTTCCGCCTGGCCGTCTACATGAGGACCGCCGCCGCCGGCCGCGGTCACATGCTGTGGGTGCGGTACGGTAACCGCGGCAACCTGTGGCACAGGAAGACCCTCTACCTCAACAGCGGCCGACCCTTTCAGGTGAGAGGGGGAGGAGAGACCCTCCGTAGAGATGAATGTTCTCCTTTAGAGGAATGTTCTCCTTTAGAGGAATGTTCTCCTTTAGCTGAATGTTCTCCTTTAGAGGAATGTTCTCCTTTAGTTGAATGTTCTCCTTTAGAGGAATGTTCTCCTTTAGAGGAATGTTCTCCTTTAGAGGAATGTTCTCCTTTAGAGGAATGTTCTCCTTTAGCTGAATGTTCTCCTTTAGAGGAATGTTCTCCTTTAGAGGAATGTTCTCCTTCAGATGAATGTTCTCCTTTAGATGAATGTTCTCCTTTAGATGAATGTTCTCCTTTAGAGGAATGTTCTCCTTTAGCTGAATGTTCTCCTTTAGAGGAATGTTCTCCTTCAGATGAATGTTCTCCTTCAGAGGAATGTTCTCCTTTAGAGGAATGTTCTCCTTTAGAGGAAGGTTCTCCTTTAGATGAATGTTCTCCTTTAGCTGAATGTTCTCCTTTAGAGGAATGTTCTCCTTTAGCTGAATGTTCTCCTTTAGAGGAATGTTCTCCTTTAGAGGAATGTTCTCCTTTAGAGGAATGTTCTCCTTTAGATGAATGTTCTCCTTTAGATGAATGTTCTCCTTTAGCTGAATGTTCTCCTTTAGAGGAATGTTCTCCTTTAGAGGAATGTTCTCCTTTAGAGGAATGTTCTCCTTTAGATGAATGTTCTCCTTTAGAGGAATGTTCTCCTTTAGATGAATGTTCTCCTTTAGAGGAATGTTCTCCTTTAGAGGAATGTTCTCCTTTAGCTGAATGTTCTCCTTTAGAGGAATGTTCTCCTTTAGCTGAATGTTCTCCTTTAGAGGAATGTTCTCCTTTAGAGGAGTGTTCTAAATGTTTTCTGTGTTTGTCCTTTTAAGTGACTCTGAAGATGTTCAGACTTATCTTAATGATGTGTGTTGTTGTTTTAAATTCTGTCAGCACACCTATGGGAACAACAGCGTTTCTCATTTCCTTGTAAACACAAATAGAACAGCACAGAAGGAGGTTTTATTGTCCAACAAGACTGGAAAGATATCTCAGGTCTGAGCTTGGAAACTACAGGCTAGTTTCCAATAAGGTTGCAACACAAACGAAAAAAGATACACAAACCAAACACACATCTCTGGTCCAAACCTGAGTTCATCATATCTTCCTAGCAAGCTACAGAGACATTAACATGATCCAAGGAATCTTTTAAATCTGCAGGAAGTTCATTGTCTGATTATGCAAATATTCTTCCGACCATGTTAGCAAACGGGGTTGCTAATGCTAATTCCTTATTCTATTAGCCTAGCATGAATAGCATGGATTAGCCTAGCATAGATCATTAGCCCCAGCTCGTGAAGACCTTGTCTGAATCATCATCTTGTCACCCACAAACATAATTTGTTTGTTTCATATACCTGTTCTCATGTAGAATGTAATGCTGAACGTGGTACTGTCTGTAGTAGTGACTGTCTGTCTGCCTGTCTGCCTGTCTGTCTGTCTGTCTGTCTGCAGATCCTGGTGGAGGGGACGGTGGGAGACGACTTCAACGGGGACATCGCCATCGACGACCTGTCTTTCCTTGACTGTTCCCTGTACAATGGTAGGTGAGACAGGTGTAGGATGGTAGGTGAGACAGGTGTAGGATGGTAGGTGAGACAGGTGTAGGATGTTAGGTGAGACATGTGTAGGATGTTACGTTAGACAGGTGTTGGATGTTAGGTGAGACAGGTGTTGTGAGACAGGTGTTGTGAGACAGGTTCACAACATGGTTCTCTGATTAGAGCAGTAGTGTAGGATGGTAGGTGAGACAGGTGTTGTGAGACAGGTGTTGGATGTTAGGTGAGACAGGTGTTGGATGTTAGGTGAGACAGGTGTTGGATGTTAGGTGAGACAGGTGTTGTGAGACAGGTTCACAACATGGTTCTCTGATTAGAGCAGTAGTGTAGGATGGTAGGTGAGACAGGTGTTGTGAGACAGGTATTGTGAGACAGGTTCACAACATGGTTCTCTGATTAGAGCAGTAGTGTAGGATGGTAGGTGAGACAGGTGTTGTGAGACAGGTGTTGGATGTTAGGTGAGACAGGTGTTGTGAGACAGGTGTTGGATGTTAGGTGAGACAGGTGTTGGATGTTAGGTGAGACAGGTGTTGGATGTTAGGTGAGACAGGTGTTGTGAGACAGGTTCACAACATGGTTCTCTGATTAGAGCAGTAGTGTAGGATGGTAGGTGAGACAGGTGTTGGATGTTAGGTGAGACAGGTGTAGGTAGTTAGGTGAGACATGTGTTGGATGTTAGGTGAGACAGGTGTTGTGAGACAGGTGTTGTGAGACAGGTTTACAACATGGTTCTCTGATTAGAGCAGCAGTGTAGGATGGTAGGTGAGACAGGTGTTGGATGTTAGGTGAGACAGGTGTTGTGAGACAGGTTTACAACATGATTCTCTGATTAGAGCAGCAGTGTAGGATGGTAGGTGAGACAGGTGTTGGATGTTAGGTGAGACAGGTGTAGGATGTTAGGTGAGACAGGTGTTGTGAGACAGGTGTTGTGGGACAGGTTTACAACATGATTCTCTGATTAGAGCAGCAGTGTAGGATAGCAGGTGAGACAGGTGTTGTGAGACAGGTTGCCTCTGCCTTGCTCCAGGGCCGCTGCCCTCGGTTCGGCCCACCGCCCCCCCGCTGAGCACCACGTCCCCCAGCACCCCCGCCAACCGCTGCCCCCCCGGCCTGGTGGCCTGCAGCACCCCCCCAGGGTGTGTCTCCCAGCAGGCGCTCTGTGACTTCACACACGACTGCAGCGACGGCTCGGACGAGGAGGACTGTGGTGAGGACCTTCTCTCCCCAGGAGGATCATGGGAACTGTAGTCTAGTGCAGGGGTTCCCTAACTTTTCAGCCTGCCAGAGACTCGCCACCCCCACTATCCCCCGGAGGGGCTTTACGAATGAAAGCGTTTGCTGGCACACGCAGTAACAGGCGGGTAACAGGCAGTAACAGGCAGTAGCACGCAGTAACAGGCAGTAACAGGCGGTAACAGGCAGTAACAGGCAGTAACAGGCAGTAACAAGCAGTAACACGCAGTAACAGTCAGTAACAGGCAGTAACAGGCGGTAACACACAGTAACAGGCAGTAACACACAGTAACAGGCAGTAGCACGCAGTAACAGGCAGTAACAGGCGGTAACAGGCAGTAACAGGCAGTAACACGCAGTAACAGGCGGTAACAGGCAGTAACACGCGGTAACAGGCGGTAACAGGCAGTAACAGGCAGTAACACACAGTAACAGGCGGTAACAGGCAGTAACAGGCAGTAACACACAGTAACAGGCAGTAACACACAGTAACAGGCAGTAGCACGCAGTAACAGGCAGTAACAGGCAGTAGCACGCAGTAACAGGCAGTAGCACGCAGTAACAGGCAGTAGCACGCAGTAACAGGCAGTAACAAGCAGTAACAGGCAGTAACACGCAGTAGCAGGCGGTAACAGGCGGTAACAGGCAGTAACAGGTAGTAACAGGCGGTAACAGGCAGTAACACGCGGTAACAGGCAGTAACAGGCAGTAACACGCAGTAACAGGCAGTAACAGGCAGTAATCGTATCGTTTTGATGTTGCTATAGGGAGAGTGGGCCTGTTAGCAATCACAGTAAGCAAAGTTCAACCCACCTAATGAGAAGGGTGGGAGCACAACAAGTCACGTCTGGGTTTCATTTCAGAGATGTCCACGTTTAGTCGCCATCTGTATTTCTTTTGACTGTCCGTTTGTTATGGATCTCAGAGTGTAGGAAGGTGATGGTGTCCAATCATTTCGTTTCCTCTGGGAAATGCCGCTTACACATTCATGGGAACACACGCGCACACACACACACACACACACACACACACGCTCACTATTCGGCCGTTACCATTCCGCGATAGCTTATATGAAATACATATAGTATAATTAGAGTCTGGGATAACAAGACAGCAGCCATCTCGTTAAGGACTTTCTTCACGGTGTAAAACACGCTAACGGTTGACCCAGGTCTCCCTCCATGAATCCATCGAGCTCTGGAAGTATATCAGCCATTTAAACTCGCTCAGTCCAATGTTTTCTATTTCCTTCCTAGTTTATGATTCAGCGGCTCTCCACTCGTTAGGGGTGGAGTTAGGGGTGGGTTCTCCACTCGTTAGGGGTGGGTTCTCCACTCATTAGGGGTGGAGTTAGGGGTGGGTTCTCCACTCGTTAGGGGTGGAGTTAGGGGTGGAGTCTCCACTCGTTAGGGGTGGAGTTAGGGGTGGGTTCTCCACTCGTTAGGGGTGGAGTTAGGGGTGGGTTCTCCACTCGTTAGGGGTGGAGTTAGGGGTGGGTTCTCCACTCGTTAGGGGTGGAGTTAGGGATGGAGTCTCCACTCGTTAGGGGTGGAGTTAGGGATGGAGTCTCCACTCGTTAGGGGTGGAGTTAGGGGTGGAGTCTCCACTCGTTAGGGGTGGAGTTAGGGGTGGAGTCTCCACTCGTTAGGGATGGAGTTAGGGGTGGGCTCTCCACTCGTTAGGGATGGAGTTAGGGGTGGAGTCTCCACTCGTTAGGGGTGGGCTCTCCACTCGTTAGGGATGGAGTTAGGGGTGGGCTCTCCACTCGTTAGGGATGGAGTTAGGGGTGGAGTCTCCACTCGTTAGGGCACATTAATGGCGTTCAGCTTGTCCAACACGCGAGACGCCCACGCGCCAATCAGCTGCGTTCACCTCGTCCTTTCTCACGCCGCTCAGTGGCGCAGATTGACTTGATTGACAGATGCTGTCGGCAGCTGTGGTAATCACCTCAGGGGCGGGACAAAGGAAAAGGCTGATACGTTTATCAGCATTATATTATTTATAATGTCACTTCAATTATACTTCAAATATCCAATTTTTAATTGGTTTCAATTTGATTTCTGAAAGAAAAAGAATGTACATTTTTGGAGTTGAATTTTTGAACGTGTGTGCTCTCAGTGCGGGAGGTGTGTGACTTCGAGGGTGGAGACCTGTGTGGGTGGAGGGGGGGGTCCTCCCTGGCTCCCTCCCACGCCTTCCAGTGGTCCCCTGAGCAGGGAGAGAGCATCCACGATGGAGAACAGAACCACAGACCGGTCCAGGACCACACGCTGTGAGTCCTGCTCAGCTCTCACTCACATGAGACCAGTAGAGCTCTACCCACCTAACTCTGTCTGTCTGTCTGTCTGTCTGTCTGTCTGTCTGTCTGTCTGTCTGTCTCTGTCTGTCTGTCTGTCTGTCTCTGTCTGTCTGTCTGTCTGTCTCTCTGTCTGTCTCTCTACCTGTCTGTCTGTCTGTCTGTCTGTCTGTCTCTCTGTCTGTCTCTCTACCTGTCTGTCTCTCTTCCTGTCTCTCTCTCTCCCTGTCTCTCTCTACCTGTCTCTCTCTCTCTCTCCCTGTCTCTCTCCCTGTCTCTCTCTCTCTCTCTCTCTCTCTCCGTCTCTCTCCCTGTCTCTCTCTCTCTCTCTCTCCCTGTCTCTCTCCCTGTCTCTCTCTCTCTCTCCCTGCCTCTCTCTCTCTCTCTCCCTGTCTCTCTCTCTCTCTCTGTCTCTCTCCCTGTCTCTCTCTCTCCCTGTCTCTCTCTCTCTCTCTCTCTCCCTGTCTCTCTCTCTCTCTCTCCCTGTCTCTCTCTCTCTCTCTCTCTCTCTCCCTGTCTCTCTCTCTCTCTCTCTCTCTCTCCCTATCTCTCTCTCTCTCTCTCCCTGTCTCTCTCTCTCCCTGTCTCTCTGTCCCGGGTCTCCAGGGGGCGTCCAGAGGGATGGTACATGTGTGCAGACAGTTCCAAGGGAAGCTACGGCCACACCAGCGACCTGCAGACCCCCCTCATCTCCTCCACCGGTCCACAATGCACCCTGGTCTTCTGGTACCACATGGGAGGATTCACTGTGGGCTCACTTCAGGTACACACACGGGTAAACAGACAGACAGGCAGACAGACAGACAGACAGACAGACAGACAGACAGGCAGGCAGGCAGGCAGGTAGAGAGACAGACGGCTTGAGAGAACCACAGGTAGAGAGATAGAGACAGGCATAGAGGTAGACAGACATACAGACAGGTAGAAAGACAGACAGGTAGACAGACAGACAGGCAGGTAGAGAGACAGACGGCTAGAGAGAACGACAGATAGATGGACGGACAAGCAGAAAGACAGACAGATAATGAACTCTACACTCTCACATGTAGAGAAAAAGAGAGTTCATTGTATTTCTTTATCGGTTGTGTTGTGAGTTGAGGTTGTTGTGTTGTTTCCAGGTGTTGCTAAGAAACGAGAACGTCACACACGTGGTGTGGTCCCAGACCGGTAACCAGGGCAACCGGTGGAGGCGGGGCGAGGTGTTTATCGGGATCGCCAATAGATTCCAGGTCACTGTCATACCACTTCCTGTTCTACATCTATATATAGATATAGATATAGATATAGATATAGATACATAGATCTATGTATATTATACAACCTGTTATATATCTATATAGAGATATATAACAGGTCACTGTCATGCCACTTCCTGGTATACATCTGTATATAGATATAGAAATAGCTACATAGATATATCTATAGATCTATGTACATTGCACTTCCTGTTCTACATCTGTATATAGATATAGATATAGAAATAGCTACATAGATCTATCTATAGATCTATGTACATTGCACTTCCTGTTCTACATCTGTATATAGATATAGATACATAGATCTGTCTATAGCTCTATGTACATTATACACCCTGTTAGATATCTATATAGAGATGTGTACCAGGTCTATAGAAATAGAGAGATGTGTGGTGGTGTGTGAGGCAGGTGGTGTTCCGGGCGTGGCGGGGGGTCAGCTACACGGGGGACCTGGTGGTGGACGACGTGAGCTTCCAGCGGTGCGCCGGCCCCCCGGGCCCCGTAGAGCCGTGCGGCCCCGAGGAGTTCCCCTGCTCCAACGGCCGCTGCGTCCCGCAGCAGCTCCTCTGTGACTTCGTAGACCACTGTGGGGACGGCTCGGACGAGGACCCCTACTTCTGCAGTGAGCCGGCCCGCCCCCTGCCTGATCACAAAGACGTCCTGAGACATCTTTTGTTTTTTAAAGTTCACGTTTAAGGTTTCCCCGTGCAAGGGGAAAGCTCTCCAGTGAAACACGATGTTGGCGTGTGTGTACACATGCAACACGTCCAACCGGAATCAAGAGTACAAAAAGGAGAAAAATAAACAGGCAGACAACGAAGTAACCGCTCTGCTCCGAGGCCCGGGTTTGACCGGTCGTCGTGACAACGTTTCTACTTCCTGTGTCCAGGGGGCTTCCGGGGTCGCTGTAACTTCGAGTTCGACCTCTGCTCCTGGCGCCAGAGCCGTCTGGATGATTTTGATTGGCTGATCAAGGCAGGAAGTACCCCGGCGGACGGAGCGGGCCCCTCCACGGACCACACGATGCGGACCCCGGATGGTCACTACCTGTACCTGGACGGCTCCTTCCCTCGGGCCCTCGGAGACACCGCGCGCATCAGAGGACCCGAGTGGAGCCGCCAAAGCACACACTGCACGGTCAGAGGGCTTTATATCATCCGTGCACATTTAGTCATTATCATAATCAATACATCCTATTATCTAACAATACATCATGGATCCATGTTGTAACGTTGTTAAATCGCCTGGACACCCGCACACAGCTTGGCGATGGAATTTAGTTACTGGGGCGTTATTGATCTGCTACATCTGTAAACCTTCTCACAACCAATCACAGATCAACATCTTTACATCTTTACAACATCGGATGTGTTAGTAAATGTAACGTGTTGTAGAGCTACATAACTAGAGAGGATGTGTTAGTAAATGTAACGTGTTGTAGAGCTACATAACTAGAGAGGGATGTGTTAGTAAATGTAACGTGTTGTAGAGCTACATAACTAGAGAGGGTGTGTTAGTAAATGTAACGTGTTGTAGAGCTACATAACTAGAGAGGATGTGTTAGTAAATGTAACGTGTTGTAGAGCTACATAACTAGAGAGGGTGTGTTAGTAAATGTAACGTGTTGTAGAGCTACATAACTAGAGAGGATGTGTTAGTAAATGTAACGTGTTGTAGAGCTACATAACTAGAGAGGATGTGTTAGTAAATGTAACGTGTTGTAGAGCTACATAACTAGAGAGGATGTGTTAATAAATTTTACATAATGTAGACCTGAATAACTAGAGAGGATGTGTTAAGAAATGTTACGTAATGTAGAGCTTCAGATCAGATCTAGAGCAGGTGTGTGTGTAGATGCGTATAGATCTAGAGTGTAGGTCAGACTAGACCAGCTCGGTGTTCCAGTGGTTGGCAGATGGAGACGCAGATGTGTAGAGCTGTGTTCTTGGTTGTGGTCTCTCCAGATGTGTAGAGCTGTGTTCTTGGTTGTGGTCTCTCCAGATGTGTAGAGCTGTGTTCTTGGTTGTGGTCTCGCCAGATGTGTAGAGCTGTGTTCTTGGTTGTGGTCTCTCCAGATGTGTAGAGCTGTGTTCTTGGTTGTGGTCTCGCCAGATGTGTAGAGCTGTGTTCTTGGTTGTGGTCTCGCCAGATGTGTAGAGCTGTGTTCTTGGTTGTGGTCTCCCCAGATGTGTAGAGCTGTGTTCTTGGTTGTGGTCTCGCCAGATGTGTAGAGCTGTGTTCTTGGTTGTGGTCTCGCCAGATGTGTAGAGCTGTGTTCTTGGTTGTGGTCTCGCCAGATGTGTAGAGCTGTGTTCTTGGTTCTTTAGATGCGTTTCTTCCTCCACATGTCGGGCGATGGCGTCGGGACGCTGGCTGTGTCCCTGCGGAGCGGTGAGGCCGTGCGGACGCTGCTCAACCTGACGGGGAACCAGGGACACTACTGGCAGAGCCGCGAGCTCGCCCTGGCCTCGCCAGCAGACTTCCAGGTGGAGTTCACCGGCACGGTGGGACGCAACCCCAAGAGGGAAATCTGCCTGGACGACATCGTGTTCTCCCCAGGGTGCCTCCTCGCCTCGCCGGCAGAGACCATCAACCCTCTGCCCCCCGCAGGTACATTTAGCCCTAGACTCCCCAACCCTAACCCTCCTCTAACCCTAACCCTCCTCTAACCCTAACCCCAACCCTAACCCTAACCCTCCCCTAACCCTAACCCTCCTCTAACCCTAACCCTCCTCTAACCCTAACCCCAACCCTAACCCTAACCCTCCTCTAACCCTAACCCTCCTCTAACCCTAACCCTCCTCTAACCCTAACCCTCCTCTAACCCTAACCCCAACCCTAACCCTAACCCTCCCCTAACCCTAACCCTCCTCTAACCCTAACCCTCCCCTAACCCTAACCCTCCCCTAACCCTAACCCCCCCTAACCTACATATATATACATAAAATATATATACATATATACAGTGTGTGTACTCTAGATCATTCAGGCCTGGTGTGTTATATTGTGTTATATTGTGTTACATTGTGTACATTGTGTTTTTCCCCAGGCTTGTGCCCAGCAGGGTTCCTCCAGTGTTGGGGCGGCGGCTGTGTGTCGGAGGACCGGCTGTGTGACTTCAGGGACGACTGCGGCGACGGCAGCGACGAGGTGCATTGTGGGACATCGTGTTCGCTGGAGGCGGGCCGATGCGGCTGGAGGCGCTGCCCGGCCGACACCCTGGACTGGACCCTGGGGTCCGGGACCCCCAATAGTATCAGACCCCCTCACGACCACACCCTCAACACCCAGCAGGGTATACTCCTCCCCCCCCCCCCCCCCCAGGAACACTATAGTATGAGCTTATCTTACTAGTATAATGGATTTGACTTTTCTCTCTTTCTGTCTCTCTCTCTCTCTCTCTCTCTCTCTCTCTCTCTCTCTCTCGCTCTCCCCCCCCCCCCCCCCCCCCCCCCCCCCCCCAGGTCACTTCCTGTTCCTGGCGTCCACCCCGGTGGGTCAGCGTGGAGATAAAGCCCACATGAGGAGCTCTGTGTGGAGGGCTTCAGGCCCCCTCTGCAGGCTCTCCTTCTGGTACTACATCTCCCATCAGGCCTCAGGAACCATCCGCCTGCTGGTCAAGGTGACGGAGGACGTGATGTCATCATGAGGGGACGTGGGGGCATTTAAGATCTGCCCCTAACTGATCTTTAAGACACACACACACACACACACACACACACACACACACACAGACACACTGTTATGGTGTGTGTTATGATGTGTGTTATGGTGTATATTGTGTGTGTAACAGTGTGTGTTATGATGTGTGTTGTAGTGTGTGTTATGGTGTGTATAACAGTGTGTGTAACGGTGTGTGTTACGGTGTGTGTTATGATGTGTGTAACAGTGTGTGTTATGGTGTGTGTAACAGTGTGTGTTACGGTGTGTGTTATGGTGTGTGTGACAGTGTGTGTTATGGTGTGTGTAACAGTGTGTGTAACGGTGTGTGTTACGGTGTGTGTTACGGTGTGTGTTATGCCTGACCAGACGGAGGAGGTTCTGCAGGAGTTGTGGAGGAGCTCTGAGGAGCAGGGCAGCAGGTGGAGGAAGGCGGAGGTTCTGCTGGGCAGCAGGAGGAACTTTGAGGTGATCTTCGAGGGGATCCGAACCCAGGACGTAGAGGGGGGAGCCGCCCTGGACGACCTGGAGTACACACACTGTAAGACCAACACAATATACACAATATAACACAATATAACACAATACAACACAATACAACACAATATAACACAATATAACACAATATAACACAACATAACACAGCAGGCCTGGACGACCTGGAGTACACACACTGTAAGACCAACACAATGTACACAATATAACACAATATAACACAATACAACACAATACAACACAATATAACACAATATAACACAATATAACACAACATAACACAGCAGGCCTGGACGACCTGGAGTACACACACTGTAAGACCAACACAATGTACACAATATAACACAATATAACACAATATAACACAACACACCAGGCCTGGACGACCTAGAGTACACACACTGTAAGACCAACACAATGTACACAATACTACAATATACTTCAATACATAATCCAATACATAAGAGAGACTAGTGTATCTGTATGTGCGTGTGTGTGTGTGTGTGTGTGTGTGTTTGTGTATGTGTGTGCTCCAGGTGCTGTTGGCCCATCCAGCTGTCCGTCAGCCTCAGACTTTGTGTGTGTGAGCGGAGAGTGCATTGAGTCCCGCCTCCGCTGTGACAGCAAACCCGACTGTCTCGACCAATCAGATGAGGCCGCGTGTAGTGAGTAGAGAAGATATAGATCTTGATTTATTTGTTTGTTTTTAATATTTTGTAATACACTGTATATTTACTGTGTATATACACTATTATATATATATATATACTGCTCAAAAAAATAAAGGGAACACTTGGAGTTACATTGTGTTGTTTAAGTGTTCCCTTTATTTTTTTGAGCAGTATATATATTATATATTATATATATATACTATTATATATAGTATATACACTAGCGTAGACACTACACTGTGTATATACTCTCTCTCTCTCTCTCTCTTCTCTCTCTCTCTCTCTCTCTCTCTCTCTCTCTCTCTCTCTCTCTCTCTCTCTCTCTCAGACCATATCCTCAGCATGCCAGGGGCGTGTAACTTCAACATGCCAGCCGACCAATGGGAAGAGGTCTGCCAGCTCACCCAGGACAAGGACGACGACTGTGATTGGACGATCGCCCGGATGAGTCACACACCAGGAAGTGGACCTCCTGGTGATCACAGCCCAGGTGTGTCTGTTTGGTATCAGTGTTCTGATTGGTCAACTTCCTCCACACACTCATTCCTCTAGAACTTTCTAAACGGACTAATGGCTCCTAAAGTCCATAAAAATAACATTTACAATGTAAAGAGGGGTGTGACCACACAGTAAAGGTGTGTGTGTGTGTGTCTGTGTGTGTGTGTGTGTGTGTGTGTGTGTGTCTGTGTGTGGGCTCGCATGGGTTTGTGTGTATGCGTGCGTTTGTGTGTGTGTGTTTGTGTATATGCGTGCGTGTGTGCGTGTGTGCGTGCGTGTGTGCGTACGTGTGTGTGGGTGTGTGTGTGTCCAGGAGGTGGAGGAGGGTTCCTCTACTTGAACTCAGCTGTGCAGAGGGAAGGGGATGTTGCCATGGTGACGACCAGTAGCCCGTTCCCAGCCAGCAGGGGGCGATGTCACCTCCGCTTCTGGTTCTACATGCACGGCTCCGACCGCATGGGCGCCCTCAAGGTTGGGATATAATATCGTATATCATGTATCATATCATGTAATGTGGTCTGATACATCTCATCCAATGGGATCAATGCCACCATTTAGATTCGAACGTCACGTCGTGCACACTATGTTTTGTGTGCGCAATCCAACACGTGACATCACTTCCTGTCCCCCAGGTGTACACGGTGGGGTCGAGCGGCGTCCGCCTCCTGATGTGGGCGGCCGCCGGTAACCACGGCGACCACTGGAGCTACGCCAGCGTGGTCCTGTCCAATCCCGCGCCCTACAGGGTGACCTTCCAGGCCCAAGTGGGCGGCGACATGTGGACCGACGTCGCCCTCGATGACATCACATACACACCAGAGTGCATCATGGGAGGTATGACATCACATTCACACCAGAGTGCATGATGGGAAGTATGACATCACATCTTCACACCAAAGCGTGTGAATGTGAAAGAACAAATGGTGTGTTCGTTAAGGCACCATCAGTGTATTAATCAACACTTTCACTAGATGCATGACTACTGTTATTTACACTTTCTGTCTGCCTCATCCTCTTTACACCTTTCCTCATGAACCGAAGCAACTTGCCTGTACTCTCTCCCCTCTCCTCGCCTTCTCTCTCCCCTCTGCTCGCCTTCTCTCTCCCCTCTCCCCTCTCCTTCTCTCCCCTCTCCTTCCCTTCTCTCTCCCCTCTCCTCGCCTTCTCTCTCCCCTCTGCTCGCCTTCTCTCTCCCCTCTCCCCTCTCCTCGCCTTCTCTCTCCCCTTTCCTCGCCTTCTCTCTCCCCTCTGCTCGCCTTCTCTCTCCCCTCTCCCCTCTCCTCTCCTTCTCTCCCCTCTCCTTCCCTTCTCTCTCCCCTCTCCTCGCCTTCTCTCTCCCCTCTCCTCTCCTTCTCTCTCCCCTCTCCTTCTCTCTCCCCTCTCCCCTCTCCTTCTCTCTCCCCTCTCCTTCTCTCTCCCCTCTCCTTCTCTCTCCCCTCTCCTCTCCTTCTCTCTCCCCTCTCCTTCTCTCTCCCCTCTCCCCTCTCCTCTCCTTCTCTCTCCCCTCTCCTTCTCTCTCCCCTCTCCTTCTCTCTCCCCTCTCCTCTCCTTCTCTCTCCCCTCTCCTTCTCTCTCCCCTCTCCCCTCTCCTATCCCTCTCTCCTTCCCTCAACTCTCTTTTTATCCACTCGCCCCCTTCTATCCTTCCCTCTGGTTCTCCATCCATTTCCTCCTCCCTCCCTCCTCCTCTCTCTCTACCGCCCTCCCTCCTCTCTCTCTCTCCCTCCCCCTCTCCCTCTCTCTAACGGGTCCAGGGAGAGAGGGAGTTAGAGAGAGAGGGGGAGGTACAGAGATAGGAGGAGGAGGAGGGAGAGAGGGACTAAGAGAGGAGTATAATGGAGGTGCCCTGGGGAAGGTATTCATTTACTCCAGGGTCAGGGTCACTCAGATATCTGCAGGAAGCAATTCCACCTTCCCTCTCCCTCTCCTGCCCTCCTCCCCACCCCTTCTCTCTCCTCTCCTCCTCTTCTCCCCTCCTCCCCACCCCTTTTCTCTCCTCTCCTCCTCTCTCTCCTCTCCCCTCTCCTCCTCTCCTCCCCACCCCTTATCTCTCCTCTCCTCCTCTCTCTCTCCTCTCCTCTAAGTGCGTTGTTAAAGTGTCTGTATGAGATTGTGTACGGGTGTTAAAGTGTGTGTGAGAGTGTATATGCATATAAAAGTGTGTGTCAGCGCACTAATGTGCGGTGACCCCGTGACCCCAGGTGATGCGACCCCAGCGCCTCCCCCATGCGGTCCAGGTGAGTTCCAGTGTTCCCACTCCTCCCAGTGCATCCCGCTCAGCTGGCTCTGTGACGGACAGACGGACTGTGTTGACCAGTCAGACGAGCAGAGCTGTCCGGCGATGGTGCCCGGGACTCCGCCCCCCCAGGAGGGGTGTCTCCCGGGTCACTTCCGCTGTTCCAACAGCTGCCTCCCCTCCCTCCTCCGCTGTGACGGGGTCCCGGACTGTCCCGGCGCAGAGGACGAGGCCGCCTGCCGTGAGTCTGTGTGTGTGTGTGTGTGTGTGTGTCTGTGTGTGTGTGTCTGTTTGTGTGTGTGTGTGTGTGTGTGTTTTTGTGTGTGTGTTTG
Organism: Lota lota; assembly: GCA_026745465.1. Lineage (NCBI taxonomy): Eukaryota > Metazoa > Chordata > Actinopteri > Gadiformes > Lotidae > Lota > Lota lota. The sequence continues at coordinate 1,000,463 of JACYXH010000536.1, forward strand.
TGTGTGTGTGTGTGTGTGTTTGTGTGTGTGTGTTTGCGTGCGTGTGTCTGTGTTCTTTTGTGTGTCTTTGCGCGCGTGTGTGTGTGTGTTTGCATGTGTGTGTGTGTGTGTGTTTGTCTGTGTTTGTGTGTGTGTCTTTGCATGCGTTGTCGTGGCAATTTCTTTATGAGATATTGCGTCTAGGACAGATGAGACTTGTAAATGCAAAAAAAGCACACAATAGCTGCATTTGTTGTGTGCACACACCAGCCTCCTCTCTAGCAGAGTGAGCCCAGAATACAGTTTCACACAGCTATTTAAACAGTTTCACCCCCTCTCCACAGTGCAATTGTCAATGGTCAAATCAGGGAAATGTTTACCTAAAGGACAGAGTTGCCTGTGTTCTCATCAAGCAGATGAATGCATAAGGGGGTCACCGCTTCCTTCTGACCGGGTTACTAGTTTACAGATGAGATGGCTAGACAATACAAGGAATATAAAACTAAACTTCAATGATTAAAACAAACCAACATATGCATTTTTCCATTACACTGTGTTTGTGTGTGTGTGTGTGTGTGTGTGTGTGTGTGTGTGTGTTTGCGTGTGTGTGTGCATGATGTGGATTGGTTTGTGTTACAGCTGTGTGTGTATATGTAGTGGATATATTCTGTGTGTGTGTGTGAGTGTGTGTGTGTGTGTGTGTGTGTGTGTGTGTTGCAGTGATGAGTGTGTATATACGTATATACTCTGTGTGTGTATGTGTGTGTGTTGTAGCAGTGAGTGTGTATATACGTATATACTCTGTGTGTGTATGTGTGTGTGTGTGTTGTAGCAGTGAGTGTGTATATATATACTCTGTGTGTGTGTGTGTGTGTGTTGTAGCAGTGAGTGTATATATATATACTCTGTGTGTGTGTGTGTGTGTGTGTGTGTTGTAGCAGTGAGTGTGTATATATATACTCTGTGTGTGTGTTTGTGTGTGTTGTCGCGGTGAGTGTGTATATACGTATATACTCTGTGTGTGTATGTGTGTGTGTGTTGTAGCAGTGAGTGTGTATATATATACTCTGTGTGTGTGTGTGTGTGTGTTGCAGCGGTGCGTAGGTGTATGTCGGGGTCTCTGGTGTGTGAGACCTCGTCCTCCTGCCTCCCTCTGGACCTCCGATGTGACCACACCCCCCACTGCCCCCCCTACCTCCCCGACGAGTCCAGCTGCCATGGTAACCAACACCAAATACTACACACACGCACACGCACACACACACACGCGCTTCATGCACTACATTTACATTTATTTAAGAGTCCCATATATACGGTATCGTTTATATATACCTTCTCCTCTCCTCTCCTCTCCTCTCCTCTCCTCTCCTCTCCTCTCCTCTCCTCTCCTCTCCTCTCCTCTCCTCTCCTCTCCTCTCCTCTCCTCTCCTCTTTCTTCCTCTCCTCCTCTCCTCTTTCCTCTCCTCCTCTCCTCTCTCCTCCTCTCCTCCTCTCCTCTCTCTCTCTCCTCCTCTCCTCTCTTGTCCTCTCCTCTCTCCTCCTCTCTCCTCTCTCCTCCTCTCCTCCTCTCCTCTCTCCTCTCCTCTCCTCTCCTCTCCTCTCTCCTCCTCTCTCCTCCTCTCCTCTCTCCTCCTCTCCTCTCCTCAGAGTGTCCTCAGTCGTTTTGTCTCTCAGGAGGAGCGTGCTCAGTGGAGAGACATGGGCCAACGTGCACGTGAGTACACAACAACACAGAGTACTAATACATAAGTACTAATACATGTATTAGTACTACATGTATTACTAATACATAAGTACTAATACATGTAGTACTAATACATGTAGTACTACATGTATTAGTACTACATGTATTAGTACTTATGTATTAGTACTACATGTATTAGTACTACATGTATTACTAATACATAAGTACCATTACATGTAGTACTAATACATAAGTACTAATACACGTATTAGTACTTATGTATTAGTACTACATGTATTAGTACTACATGTATTAGTACTACATGTATTACTAATACATAAGTACCATTACATGTAGTACTAATACATAAGTACT
>JACYXH010000536.1:1007500-1175000 GCA_026745465.1 Lota lota
GCCAGAGGAACCCTTTGAATCCGTGGTGTAACTCGGGGACATGGCGGCTTTGAAGGCGGCGGAGCTCGCCCTGGGACTTGTAATGCTTCTCCGGTGTTTGGGGAATGTTCTCCTGGCGCCGAGCGACCCTCCAGTCCACGGTAAGACCGACCGCTGCGCTCCTCCTCTCCGGTGGCAGTGTGCTTATTGCACATTGTGCTCTGTAACTTTCGGACCCGTTTGATCCCCAAACACTTTGTTGCTATGACACTGTAGAACGTTTTAATTTAACTTTAAAACATAAAGTGATCAGGCGGTCCCCCCCCCCCCCCCCCCCCCCCCCCCCATGTCAATAAAGCTCTTCTTGGAATCAAACGAGAGGAAGAAACGGAGAGAGACAAAAGAGGAAGAGGAGAGAAAGAGAAAGAGGAGCTGTTGTTCAGGGACCATTCTGACTGTCAGCGGTTGCTTTGTAATGCGTTGACTAACCAGCGGAGTCAAATCCTCCGTTTAAAACAGCACCTCCTCTAGTCTCCCCCTGCACCTCCTCTAGTCTCCTCCCTGCACCTCCTCTAGTCTCCTCCCTGCACCTCCTCCTAGTCTCCTCCCTGCACCTCCTCTAGTGTCCTCCCTGCACCTCCTCCTTTAGGCCAGGTGTGTAGAGGTGTGTGTATTTTGGTGTTTTTGCAGGTTATTTTGTGTATTTGTGTGTGTGTGTGTGTGTCATTCCCTTCCAGTCCTACAGTATGTAGGACAGTATTTTTAGCCCGCGACACCTCTCCTCTGCTCCTCTTCTCCTCCTCCTCGTCTGCTCCTCTTCTCCTCTCCTGGTAGAAGGAGCTGCCATGTTCTCCTATTAATAGTACGGGAGAGATGGAGGGGCAGAGGGGGGAGAGGGAGAGGGGAGAGATGGTGTTAGAGGGGGGGAGAGAGAGAGAGAGAGAGAAAGGGGTAGAGGAGAGATTGTGGGGGAGGACGAGAGAGGGGGAGAGAGGAGGAGAGGGGAGAGGGGGAGAGAGGAGGAGAGGGACTTTAGGAGCTATCACAATATTAATGTAAACAATATTTATAAAAACATGTTTTTATTCAGAATGACCTCACTTTCCAGTAAGGAAACACACACACACACACACACACACACACACACACACACACACACACACACACACACACACACACACACACACACACACACACACACACACACACACACACACACGTTGTTCCATGGGTTCGCTGGAACTACCAGAAGCACCGTCACCCCTGACCCCTGACCCCATCTTCTGTCTGCCTGGTCTTTTCAGACTTATCAGGCTGTGTGTGTGTGTGTGTGTGTGTGTGTGTGTGTGTGTGTGTGTGTGTGTGTGTGTGTGTGTGTGTGTGTGTGTGTGTGTGTGTGTGTGTGTGTGTGTGTGTGTGTGTGTGTGTGTGTAAGACGGTGAGAGTATCATTGTGTGTAAGTGAAAGTGTGTGTGTGTGTGTGTGTGTGTGTGTGTGTGTGTGTGTGTGTGTGTGTGTGTGTGTGTGTGTGTGGGGGGGGGGGGCACCTCCTTGTCTCTGACACAACACATTCTGGAAGACTGAGTGAGCGAAGCTCTCAGTGGGCTGAAAGAACCGGCTATGAATGGGGGGGTGGGGGGGGGGGGGGGGGGGGGGTATTGTCTTGTCCCAGTAGGGGGTCTCTGAGCCGTAGCATCTTAAGGAGGCAGGATACAGACTCCCTCAGGTCATAGGAACAGGTGTTTTAAATGATCCCAAGGAGCCTTATCTTGTCGTGCTAAATGTACGAATAAAGTTGAAACGCATAATATAACACAACATTAAACAATCCAACACAACACAACATTACACAACACCAAATCACATGACACAATATAATGTAATATAAGGAGAGTTGGAGACAAGAGGCGAAAGGGTGAAGGAGCTTTTGCAGGAGGGGGAGGAGAAAGGGGAGGAGAGGACATGAATAGCAGAGCAGGGGACAAAAGAGGGTCCACTAAGCTCCTCTCCAGGACCAGAGTGGCTCTAAATCAGTGGCCCGTTTAGGACCAGTACCCCAGCCCAGGAAGAGCAGAACCAGTAGAGCAGTACCACTCCCATAGCATGCTGGTTCCCACCCAGGTTATGAATCAATGTATTGCCTTCTGTAGCTGCATGAGAAGACATGATTCACAACATCACGAGATGTCTTGCATCAGTTCCTAGTTCTTGCTCACTACTCTCGGGGCATATCTGCAGGTTAGCGGGACAGTGCTAACATGAAGCTAACATGACATGACACGCGTGTTAAATCTCAACATGTAAAGAATAACACGCTTCCCAGACGGCCCACATCCTCTCTCCTCTCCTCTCTCCTCTCTCCTCTCTCCTCTCCACTCGTCCTCCTCTCTCGTCCAGTTCTCTCATGATAGTTGTGTGGTTTGAAGCAAGCAGCAACACGTCTCTAAATGCCCAGGATCATTTCTGTCTGCCTGTCTGTAGTCTGCCTGTCTGTAGTCTGCCTGTCTGTAGTCTGCCTGTCTGTAGTCTGCCTGTCTGCCTGTCTGTAGTCTGCCTGTCTGCCTGTCACTGTTTCTGGTTTTGTGAGTTTCGTTTGTTGCTGTATTTTGGGTTTTTGCATTATTGGATACCAGTAACTTGGTAGTAATCTTATAAAGTAGTCATTTGGCGGTAGTAGTCACATAGTTGTCTAGTCTCTTTCATCCAAAGTGACTTACAGGCTGAGAACAATCAGCATACGCTCAATACTGGAGTAACTACCTAACTCCTTGATCTCTCTCTCGCTTTCTCCCCACACGTCACTCGTTCTCCCCCGTCCCTCCCTCTCTCTCACCCTCCTGTCCAGACATGTCTGTTGTTCAGCTGTTGACGGTGTTTTGACCGTGATGTCACTTCCTATCAGGAAGGTCATGACAGAGTCTAATATCAGCGTGACAATGTCCTCATGCTCCTGGCTGGAAACCAGTTTCACCCTAGCCTCAACTCAACTACCTACCCTGACCAACCCTAAGTAACCCTGACCAACCCTAAGTAACCCTGACCAACCCTAAGTAACCCTGACCAACCCTAAGTAACCCTGACCAACCCTAACTAACCCTGACTAACCCTGACCAACCCTAAGTAACCCTGACCAACCCTAAGTAACCCTGACCAACCCTAATTAACCCTGACCAACCCTAATTAACCCTGACTTACCCTAACTAGCCCTGACTCACCCAATTAACCCTGACCAAGCCTAACCAGCCCTGACCAAGCCTAACTAACCCTGACCAAGCCTAACTAACCCTGACTTACCCTAACTAGCCCTGACTCACCCAACTAGCCCTGACTAACCCTGACCAACCCTAAGTAACCCTGACCAACCCTAAGTAACCCTGACCAACCCTAACTAACCCTGACCAACCCTAATTAACCCTGACTTACCCTAACTAGCCCTGACTCACCCAATTAACCCTGACCAAGCCTAACCAGCCCTGACCAAGCCTAAATAACCCTGACCAAGCCTAACTAACCCTGACTTACCCTAACTAGCCCTGACTCACCCAACTAGCCCTGACTAACCCTGACCAACCCTAACTAACCCTGACCAACCCTAACTAACCCTGACCAACCCTAATTAACCCTGACTTACCCTAACTAGCCCTGACTCACCCAACTAACCCTGACCAAGCCTAACCAGCCCTGACCAAGCCTAACCAACCCTGACCAAGCCTAACTAACCCTGACCAAGCCTAACTAACCCTGACCAAGCCTAACTTCCCCTGAAGACTGTGATGTAAGCTGAAGTTGTGGTGTCCTGCCCTTATGTGACGTGTATATATAATGAAAGGAGATGTATGTAACAAATAAATAAGTAAGAAAAGTTTTCTGGGTTTTTTAGCCTGTGTTTTATGATTCCCTGTATGCCGTGTACCACGGGTTGCCAGACATGAGACTAATTGGCCCACAAACACAGCGTGCTGCAGTCATGGACACAAGCAAACAAACTGGAACAACTGAGATGTGCTAGATTCTACCCGACCTAAAAAGCCTCGTCCTCTCTCGAAGAGAGAAGGATTTCCAGACAGATGCCACATGGGCTGGTTTATAATTTGCATACAAATCACAAACGTATACATGGGCTGATCAGCTTACAGTGTAGCAGTCTTCATCGTCGTAACAGAGTAATTGCGCTCGTTCCAAAAATCGAATGTTGCGCTCGGCTCGTCTTGCGTTCGTGTTCGTCTTAATGTCCTCAACCTGGCAACCCGCGTGAGCCTCTCTGCTCTCCGACGTTGGGAACTTGGACCGCGGTACCCGTTTTAAACACTCGGTGTCAACGTAACAACGCTGTACCTTTTTTAAGTAAGCAAGAGGGCGCTGCTGTCGAGGCGCGCTCCGACGTTGATGTGAAGGTCGGATGAAGACTTCAGTGAGGCGTCCGTCACAATGACGAACAGCTACTGTCCGTCCTGTGAGAGATGGCGCTAACATCTCCAGAGGGGTGTGTAGCACGCGTACACCGTGCTCCATCTCATTAAAGGCTGACAGGCGAGGAGAGCAGAGGCATTTATCTTCAGGGCCGTGAACCTGCACTGTCTGCCTGCTTCTCTGATGTCACAAATCAGGCCCCAAAATAGTGTGTGTGTGTGTGTGTGTGTGTGTGTGTGTGTGTGTGTGTGTGTGTGTGTGTGTGTGTGTGTGTGTGTGTGTGTGTGTGTGTGTGTGTGTGTGTGTGTGTGTGTGTGTGTGTGTGTGTGTGTGTGTGTGTTTGTATACATGGTATACGAGGTCAAAAGACAAGGTTACCCACCAGCATTAGGAGGACTCTCGGATTACGAGGACAATTGCCTTGTCCTCGTAAACCTTGGTGAACAAAGCATGTTATTTGACTGTAGAACACAAAATGTAATGAAAAGAAGGTTCAATTCAGAAATATATGAAGATAGGGTCGCACTCATGTTTATGTGAAAACTGATAGAACACCCCTCATGAAGTTATAGACGTTTAAGAAATTGACCTTTTAAACCATGATGTGTATGTGTATCATAATGATACGCCCCCTCAGGCACCTTTTGGTAGTGCAGAATTTATACACAATGGCGGGAGATTATACACAATTTCGCGCGAGATTTTTTTTTGCTTGCAAAGAAGGCGTTCCCCGGAGCTTCACGTCTCGCATTTGGTGTGGAGCGAACAGCTGATGGAGTATTAACCATAAGCAATTCAAAAGTAAGTCCTTAATTTACTTCAAGTCTATATTAAATGTTGATTTACTGCATGAGTACATGATTATATCTCTGTGTTATTGGTATTATATTATGTTTGGTTGAAATTGGTCTAACATTAGCAATGTTCGATTTGCGATATATGTTGCGATTTGCTTGGCTGCACAATACAGTGTCTTTACATGCGTATGTATTACATGAGTACATAACTATATCTCAGTGGTATTCATAGAACTGTATTATTTGTATTAAAATCAGCAAATGCATGTTACTGTGCATTGAAGGTTAAGTCGTCGGCGCATTACATAGCTAGTTATGTGTTCGTTAGATGCGAAAACTAACGTTAGCAATTACACAGCAGTCTAGGCTGGAAAACGATAGCAAGTTGACTTTTATAAATGAATGATTACGCTATTTGACCGATTTACTTGGTTGTATAGTACAGGCTGTCTTAACATATGCGTAAGCATTGAACAGTGAAAAAGATCGCTACGTTATAGATTCAGACCATGTTGTATGGTCAAGCTTCTTAAAGGCGATCTATCATCATCCCGAACCTAATATCCTAATAATCATCAAAGTAAAAAGGCTCCACAATTATTTCCAACACGAAAAAGGTACCTAATCAAATGCAATGTTTTGTTTTTATTACTTTGTATTACTTTTGATGGCACTCTGTCTTAGTGGACCAAAGCATCAGCCCTCATACCCAGCCAACAGGTTGAACCTGTACTAAATGGGTTGCACCTGATCCTTTTCCATTAGTTGGCTTACAGTAGCCTAGATGATCAGTTGCGGACAGTTCACCCATTACATCATTCGTTTAATCTAATATTTCAACAAACTTGGTCAGTCGGGGCTGTCTTAATACATTTATTTTTCCTATAAACGGGAGCTTTAAGCAATAGACTCACGCAATGGCCAGATTCATAATCCTACAGCAACAACAGCTAATGGAATGAACAGCACAAGCTATCATTTGCATGTGAAACAAAAACTGTCTATTACAGCCTCTTGTACCCGGTGTTTATAGATACAGAGAGCTACAGTAGCATGCCACATGAGCCAGGATATTAATGTTTTGTGGATGTTTTTTAAGACGAGATTATCTGTGCACACTGCTCCCTGCCTGCTATTATCACAATCCAAATAGTATGTTGGTTTGTTGGTTTTGTTGATTTTGTTGCTTTTTCTTTGTGACTGTGTTATATTTCTTTACTTTAGTGAATAGAAGAATTCGGACCAGGGGTCAGGGACTGACTCCTATCCAGGATGCGGAATTGCATATCAAGTTAGGGAGAGACAAGGAAAACATTTATTCAAAATGGATAAATGACACCAAAGGTAAGTGTGTGTCTATAACCTGATCTGCAGTAGTATCAAGACCTCTTGAACTGTACACATATGCACCTCCTGATTTGTGTCCTACATTTTACATGATGCCCCAGGGCTAACATCTTTATTATCCAATCAGATTCAATTTAAACCTATGACACCACCAAAAGCCAAGCCATTGCAGCTCACCACTACAATCTGCATGTATTTTTACTAATTTACTTTATTTCTGTTTGTGGTCTCTTCCATAGCCCTTATGTAAGATTATTCCATTGTAGATTATATTCATAATTATTGGCCGATACCAATGTGGTCACCATTACATTGTTCACCCCTAAAGTATGCATTGTGTACGCTCAGACAATATCAGACAACGGTAATGTGAATACTGTCTGACTTCCATTGCACATGATTGAACACTTCTGTTTAAGAAGACATGGTTTTGTGAACTAGGATTGGCTAATATATTTGAGAGGATGCACTAATGTGACTCTCATTTAATGTTGTTTTAGTAATTGACTGTATTATTGTCTTGTCTGTATTCTATATCTAAGCTGTTCTCGTTGTAGAATAGATATTACAGTAGAACTGCATATGGTTTCTGTATAATCTATATTTTTGTGAGAAAACCAACTGTTTTTAATTGTAATGTCTACATGTATATGCAATGTGTACGCCCAGAATATCAATTTTTCCCTTCAGAGCATGATGTCTGGATCTCAACAACATATCAAGTGGACCTCTGGTGTGATTGACAACCCCATGGAAGACTGTGAGGTAGGCTGTATAGACTGCTATGTGTACTGAAATTTAGGATTTTACATAGTTAATCCACATCAAATAGATGGACCCTCAGATCTCTGTTTTACCATGGTTTGATTTAGGAGGAGTTCATGTAGTTAACACTATGGCCTGTGTATGTCAGACTGCATCATGTTTGTGTATATTTGATTATGGTTTATTAGGACATGGTTGGGGTTAGGAGGACTTCATGTAGTTAACTCTATGGCCTGTGTATGTCAGACTGCATCATGTTTGTGTATATTTGATTATGGTTTATTAGGACATGGTTGGGGTTAGGAGGACTTCATGTAGTTAACACTATGGCCTGTGTGTCAGACTGCATCATGTTTGTGTAAATCCTATTATGGTTTAACAGGACATTGGTTAATTTACTAGGAATAAATGTACTTAACGCTATGGGCAAAAGAGAGGGCAATAATTATGTAACTGCTGGTGTAGTGCTGTGTTACAACGGTAATGTGAATACTGTCTGACTTCCATGGCACACGATTGAATACTTATGTTTAAGAAGACATGGTTTTATGAACTAGGATTGGCTAATATATTTGAGAGAATGCACTAATGTGACTCATTTAATGTTGTTTTAGTAATTGACTATTATTGTCTTGTCTGTATTCTATATGTAAGCTGTTCTCATTGTAGAATAGATATTACAGTAGAACTGCATATGGTTTCTGTATAATCTATATTTTTGTGAGAAAACCAAATGTTTTTAATTGTAATGTCTGCATGTATATGCAATGTGTACACTCAGAATATACATTTTTCCCTTCAGAGCATGATGTCTGGATCTCAACAACATATCAAGTGGACCTCTGGTGTGATTGACACCCCCATGGAAGACTGTGAGGTAGGCTGTATAGACTGCTATGTGTACTGGAGTTTAGGATTTTACATAGTTAATCCACATCAAATAGATGGACCCTCAGATCTCTGTTTTACCATGGTTTGATTTAGGAGGAGTTCATGTAGTTAACACTATGGCCTGTGTATGTCAGACTGCATCATGTTTGTGTATATTTGATTATGGTTTATTAGGACATGGTTGGGGTTAGGAGGACTTCATGTAGTTAACTCTATGGCCTGTGTATGTCAGACTGCATCATGTTTGTGTATATTTGATTATGGTTTATTAGGACATGGTTGGGGTTAGGAGGACTTCATGTAGTTAACACTATGGCCTGTGTGTCAGACTGCATCATGTTTGTGTAAATCCTATTATGGTTTAACAGGACATTGGTTAATTTACTAGGAATAAATGTACTTAACGCTATGGGCAAAAGAGAGGGCAATAATTATGTAACTGCTGGTGTAGTGCTGTGTTACAACGGTAATGTGAATACTGTCTGACTTCCATGGCACACGATTGAATACTTATGTTTAAGAAGACATGGTTTTATGAACTAGGATTGGCTAATATATTTGAGAGAATGCACTAATGTGACTCATTTAATGTTGTTTTAGTAATTGACTATTATTGTCTTGTCTGTATTCTATATGTAAGCTGTTCTCATTGTAGAATAGATATTACAGTAGAACTGCATATGGTTTCTGTATAATCTATATTTTTGTGAGAAAACCAAATGTTTTTAATTGTAATGTCTGCATGTATATGCAATGTGTACACTCAGAATATCAATGTTTCCCTTCAGAGCATGATGTCTGGATCTCAACAACATATCAAGTGGACCTCTGGTGTGATTGACACCCCCATGGAAGACTGTGAGGTAGGCTGTATAGACTGCTATGTGTACTGGAGTTTAGGATTTTACATACTTAATCCACATCAAATAGATGGACCCTCAGATCTCTGTTTAACCATGGTTTGATTTAGGAGGAGTTCATGTAGTTAACACTATGGCCTGTGTATGTCAGACTGCATAATGTTTGTGTATATTTGATTATGGTTTATTAGGACATGGTTGGGGTTAGGAGGACTTCATGTAGTTAACACTATGGCCTGTGAGTCAGACTGCATCATGTTTGTGTATATTTGATTATGGTTTATTAGGACATGGTTGGGGTTAGGATGACTTCATGTAGTTAACACTATGGCCTGTGTATGTCAGACTGCATCACGTTTGTGTGTATTTGATCATGGTTTATTAGGACATGGTTTGGTTTAGGAAGAATTCATTCAGTTAACACTATGGCCGTATGTCAGACGTATGCTTGTGTAAAGCAGATTATGGTTTAAGAGGACATTGGTTAGTTGACTAGGACTTAATGTACTATACATACTTTACAATATTGCCTATGTGTAATCTACAGTCCATGACTACCTATATCATCTTTAATGTATACAGTTATGGGTTTAGACCAGTGGTATCCATATGTGTGCCATGGAGGTCTGAGTACATTCATGTTATCATTCCAACACAAGTATACACCAGCTGATTTCACCTATTGGCTCACTCTCAACCAGAAAAAGAGAGGGAAATAATTAGTTAACAATGCTTGTGTAGTGTTGTTACAATGGTCATGTGAATACTGTCTGACTTCCATGATGCAATACTGCTATTTTAGAAGACATGGTTTTGTGAACTAGGATTGGCTGATATATTTGAGAGGATACCCTAATCAGAAACTCATTGAATGTCGTTTTAGTAATTTTTTACTATATTATTGTCTTGTCTGTATTCCATATGTTAGCTTTTCTCATTGTAGAATAGATATTACAATAGAAGAAAATATGATTTCTGTAACATTTCTACAGTATTTTTTATGTCAAAATGTAAATGGATTGTGTATGCTCAGACAATCTCTTTTTCCCTTCAGAACATGATGTCTGGATCTCAACAGCATGTTGAGGGGACCTCTGGTGTGATTGACACCCCCATGGAAGACTGTGAGGTAGGCTGTATAGACTTATAGGTGTGCTGGAGTTTAGGAGTTTATCTACTTACTCCACATCAAATAGACGGCCCCTCAGATTTCTCTGTTTTACCATTTCAAGGCTTTGTCACAGTTTATTTGTGTGTTAACAGTGTGCAAAACCTATAAATCAGTATACATTGATTAGGGCATATTGTTTTGTGAAAGCACAAACATTTCTTAAAATCTTTTTGTTACTGCTCAAGAAATGCTTAAAATGTGTTTGTTAAATTAATTACATACAAGACATTCTGTTTTAAACTAATTATTTCCCTTCCTGATATTAGGAAACCGTTTCAAGATTTTGGAGGATTCATTTATGCGGACAGAACAGAATAGCAACCATTAAAACCATGTTTGTAATTTACAAAAGAATTTACAAGCAAAAGTAAATCGTACATTTATACCCTTTTGTGCATTTCTAAGCATATCTGATAGTAATGCTTAAACAAAACATTTATTTAAATTACAACCGCAAGTATTAGCAATCTGAATTAAATATTTCAGGGATGTATATCTAATTCAGAAGATTCGAATGCAATTTAACTACATCAAACCAAATTTAATTTTGTGTTCAGTTGGGAAGCATTGAATCATGATCTCACTTGTTAAAAGGGAAAATATTTCTTACACAAAGATTAATTTTTACCAATAGGAAGTGCAGAAAATGTTTAACTGAATCGGTCAGCCATTTAGACTTTAAAGAGGAAATGAAGCAAAATCAGAAGTGAATGTGCTATTACAGATGTTTTATCCATCATAGTCTTGTGCCCATAGTCAAAACTGCCAAAGTAGCGAGCGATGTGGGAGAACTGAGAATAGTTTGTTGTTTTATAACTAGGGCGCAGCCATTTTGAGCTACGTCTCGAGAATGGTACGGTCTATCTGACAGCTACAGCGGTGAAGATTCTCAGAATAGTTAACATTAGGAGGTACAGATAATAGTCCTAGCGCATTGATCCGGGCTATATCGTAAATAGCAGCATACAGGCATTCGTCAATATTCTACCTATCGTCCTGCTAACATAGTAGGGCACCTGAGCACGGGTGGCCCGAGAATAACTTGTAAAGCATAACAGATCACCCAGCAGGCTAACGTCAGCTACTGCTCTACAAAAGAAAATCTACTTGGTTGTGGTTTGATTGTCCTTATTGCGTTCATAGATCAAGCAGATCGGTCAATTGCTATTGACTAGTTCAAGACAATTATTGTAACTGTCTATCTTGCCACATCCCACAATACAGCAGGTTGTGAATGCAATGAGGCTAACCTTATTCAGCCTAGCTTGCTGATGTCTGATGTGATGGCCATGTAAGATGGTTCTTATCTAATATATCGAAATGGCATCATTCTTACCTTAGTGTGCAGTGTACTTGTTGCACAGGTGATGGTACCTCAAATGTTGTATTCAGTTGCAACTTTTTTGGAGGTAAAAGTGAAATCATCTGAGTTACCTCAGACTAAAGTATTTTGAAAAAAGACAGCTAGAAATAACTATTTACATTACCCAAGTTATCATCCACAAAATCTGTATCTTTTGAAGGTATTTTTTGAATCATCCATTGCATGGATTAGGATTGTAAATAAGCACTATAGGACAACAAAAAACAACAATGCAAAAGTTAGCCGCGTGTTTGGCGATTGTTTTGTTTTTCATTCTTTGTTGGATTTAATCACCTTATTAACACATTTTGATATCATGTTTCCTTTAGAGCCTGTCAGAGTCACAAAGAAGGCCTATGTCAAAAAGTCATGGACTGCTGGGGAGGTCAACGCTATCATGAAGCACTTCAGACACTACATCAGGCGTTGACATTTGGCTACCATATTAGAGTGTGAGGCCTGCAGAAAGGCAGAGCAACCGATTTTAAAGAGACGGACAATTCAACATATAAGAGACTTTGTCCGGAACAAAGGAATGGCAATCAAACTGAAAACTGCTCATTAGATGGAATGTCATGTAAATTAAAGAAAAGAGGAAGGAGAGCAGAGAGGAAGGAGACAGGAGAATGAAAGTAGAGCAGAGAGAGGAAATAGAGAGGAGAGATGAAGGAGAGGAGAGATGAAGGAGAGGAGAGATGAAGGAGAGGAGAGAGATGAAAGGAGAGGAGAGGATGGAGGAGAGAGAGAGGAAGAAGAGGAGAGAGGAAGTAGATAGGAAGGAGCAGAGAGGAAGGAGATATTAAGGAGCAGAGAGAGGAAGGGGAGAGGAAGTAGATAGGAAAGAGCAGAGAGGAAGGAGAGAGGAAGTAGATAGGAAGGAGCAGAGAGAGGAAGTAGATAGGAAGGAACAGAGAGGAAGGAGAGAGGAAGTAGATAGGAAGGAGAGAAGTAGATAGGAAGGAGAGAAGATAATGGAAATAGAGAGGAAGGAGAGCAGAAAAACCCAAGGAGAGGAGAAAAGGAGAGAAGAGAGGAAGGATTTTGTTATTGCTTGTTATATGCTTAAGAATAAGCATGTTATTCTTAGTGCATTGGATTTTATTTAATTAAAATAATCTGCACCGATAATACAGTGTCTTTCATGTGTGATGTGGAATTGGTCTTGTAAAACACGTGTCCTCAACACAGGAATTGTTTGTGTGTATGTGTATAGTCCCTGTAAACCCATGTGTCCTCATTATACAGGATCTGGTTGTGTGTATGTGTATTGTCCCTGTAACCCTATGTGTCCCCCTAAACACTAATCGTGAGGTGTCCCTGTAAAACTGTACCATGTCAGGTGTGTCATTTGATCATGATCCCATCAATAATAATGCATTTTGAAGTGAGATGTATCTTATTGAGATCAAATCAGATTTTTTGATGTATTTATTTCATTGATAGGACATTGGGAAAGGGGTGTCCCCGTAAACCATGATTCTGCTGGTCTGTCCTCGTAAACACTATATACCTGTATGTGTGTGTGTGTGTGTGTGTGTGTGTGTGTGTGTGTGTGTGTGTGTGTGTGTGTGTGTGTGTGTGTGTGTGTGTGTGTGTGTGTGTGTGTGTGTGTGTGTGTGTGTGTGTGTGTGGATGGGGGGGTCACTTGTGTTCGTGATCTTAGTCTTTTCACCGAGCGAGAGGAGCTGTTGAGAGCAGACCTCTGTTCATCCACCTTTCCTCTCGCTCTCTGAGCCAGCTTGTGTCAGACGGCCCTCCACAGAGACAGCCAATCACAGGGGATAAAGTGTCCAATCAATAAAGAGATGACTGGCAGCCAGCACACCGGACCACCCGCCCCCGGAGAGGAGTCGATATTATGGATCTCTTCATACTTCTTTGCAAACCCCGGATGGCCTTTCAGAACCGGAACGGACTCATAACACTTTTTAATGTTTGCTTCCCACAACCAAACACACGGAACAGATCACAACATCTACGTAGGATATATGTATATATCTCTGGATGTTTACATTTATTTAGTACTTTGTTACCTTTATGTGGGTATTAAGTGACACCATAACCCAGACGGCGATGCGTTTGTCTGTACGTATATATTTAGCAATGCTTTCTCTAGCTGTCTCTCTCTTTCTTTCTCTCTCTCTGTCAAACTGTCTTGGCTAGTCTCAGCCGTCTCAATCAGGGGTCAGTGAGGCAACCATGTTGTTTTTCAGCTTTCCATTCCTCTTTTACACGTGTGTGTGTGTGTGTGTGTGTGTGTGTGTGTGTGTGTGTGTGTGTGTGTGTGTGTGTGTGTGTGTGTGTGTCCTAGTTTTGCAGGCTAATGGATCGTAAACAGGGTGCAGTACAGATTACGTTAAGGACATGTCTTTATAGTAAAACACGTCATTATTCTGTTACCACATGCAGGTACTGGTATAACCACACCTTTACCTGGTGGTGTAACCACACCTTTACCTGGTGGTGTAACCACACCTTTACCTGGTGGTGTAACCACATGTTGACCTGGTGGGATACAGGTCCTCTTCCTCTGGGTGTCCTCTGGTCCTGGTCCTAGTTCTGGTCCTAGTCCTGGCTCTGGTCCTGGTTCTGGTCCTGGTCCAGTTGGTCCGGATTTCCCAGAGGTTAATCCGGACATTGGTCTCATTCATTATTAATCAATAATCATTCATCAATAATAAGTAACGTGTTGACCCAGTAGACCCTGAGAATCCCAGCAGCCACTCAGTCAGTGTGTGAGTTCCGCAGGACAAACTCTATCCATGAGTCTCTCCATGTATCAATCTCTTTCTCCCAGAGTTCAAACACTCTGACCACCGTCTGACCCCAGTCTGACCACCGTCTGACCACCGTCTGACCACTGCGGTGGTCAGACCCCCCCCCCACCAATCCCAAGACGCATAGCTGCTACCCTCCTTTCCCTCCACTGGTCTCTCCTCCTCCAGTCTCTCCTCCTGTCTACCGTCCTACCTCTCCTCCTGCCTCTCCCCCTGTCTCTTCTGTGGATTCCACTAGAGAGGAGAGAGAGAGAGAGAGAGGGTGGGAGAGGGAAGGTTGGTGAGAGAGAGAGAGAGAGAGAGTCTCCAGAGCATCTTGTTGCTGTACCCATGGCTGCATGTGGAAGAAGTTGTGGAACATGGTCAACATTGAACCGAATGTTGTGCTTTGCGCTCCGGGAGGTCCAAACAGACGTGGGGGCGACTGGGAAGTTTGGAAAGTGAAGTCAGTTCCCTGATAATGCGTTCGGGACAGGCCCGTTCCTTCTAGAGCAATAACGTCATGTCCTCCTGAAGGTCAAGGTTCACAGCGATGACGACGGCTGCGTGTTCCCGCCGGTCTGAGGTGTGTGTTCAGACTGGCGGTGAAACGGCACGGCTCTCCAGTAATGACAGTCATCTGTGTAGTAATGACGGCCTGTGTTTAGGTGCTGCCGTCTGCTCTACCGCCAGCACGTTGGCCACTGAGCTGGTGCTAATTGTATTTACCTCCTGTACCGCATCAACTGTATATACTGCACTGTCAGCTATGCTGTACTTGTTTGTATGTTATTATCTAAATTTATTCTCTGAACTGTATATACTGTACTACTCTGTACTATAATATACTATTGTGTTCGCACATGGTTGTCTTCGGTTAAGCTGAATATTTGATCTGCTCGTTGCACAATAACAGATAGTCGGCCTATCTAGAATCCAGACTGGGGCTTTGTCTGGTGCTGGAACAGTGAGCTGTGGTTGGTTTGCAGATAGATTGATGGATATAATATCATGATTTGCTCTTAGCTCTTGGAGACAGACAATTTGACAGTCTCGCTGGGTTTTTGGCTTTACATGTTTTCTTTCAGTTAATTCTCTCTCTCTCTCTCTCTCTCTCTCTCTCTCTCTCTCTCTCTCTCTCTCTCTCTCTCTCTCTCTCTCTCTCTCTCTCTCTCTCTCTCTCTCTCTCTCTCTCTCTCTCTCTCTCTCTCTCTCTCTCTCTCTCTCTCTCTCTCCCCCCCCCCACCAGTTGATCTTCTACTCTCTCTCTCTCTCTCTCTCTCTTCCCCCCCCCCCCACCAGTTGATCTTCTACTTTGAAGTAGATGAATCAGATTAATGAAGCCCGATGGATCAGGAGTCATGTGATGTCACGGTTGAACATGAAAGACGAGGTCATCGCCATGGCGTTCAATTCACACATTACCAGCCCCTCCTCTCTGAGATCCATCACCTTCTGTCCTTTGATGAGGGATTTGAGGACCTACTAGAGGACCGTCATTATCTCCTTGACCTGGTAGACCGGTTAGGGGTTGTCAAGAGGAGTCCGTTTACAGATCAAACTCACAGGTTTGGACTGTTTGTACGGACAAAACGAGTGTATGCTGAGGCAAACGAGTCAAACATTTCGCTCTCACTCACTCACTCACTCACTCACTGACACTTTCGCTCTCACACTCACTCACTCCCTCACTCACTCTGTGCCAGGGTGTGAGAGATGGAGTGGAGGCAGTGACGGAGCTCTGGAGTTGAAGTGAGCCGACACAATGCTAATTAGAGAGACGGAGAGATAATCAAAGAGGCATCGTAGAGCTGTCCTCAGTCCCACCTGCTCCTGTAGACATGATATCTGTTGGACAACTCAATCTTTCATAGTATTGGTTACTGAATGCAAGGTTGAATCATTTCAATGGGTTGACCTTATCATGACACTGCTGATCTACTTTAAATAATACGATATTAATGTCTATAATTGGACTCTAAATAACTAGATTATGATATGAATGTTGGCCTTCAGCAGGTCTTAGCCTAGCGTTTATTTAAGGACTCTTCTGTGGTCTCCAGGGGTCTCCTACGGCTACGTCCAGGGGCTGCCGGAGGAGGAGGTGGCGGTGAGGTTCTCCACCTCGCGGTGGAGACGCTCGTTGGAGCCACAACCCAGGAGCCTGGACCCGGACCAGGACCCGGACCACGGGGACCAAGACCACCAGGACCCCGCTGACCAGGAGCAGGACGAGGAGGGCGTCCCTGGGCTGCTGTCGCCTGAACAGCCTGACAACAGCTCCCAGATCCAGGTACTGATGGGGAGAGTGAAGACCTGGCTTGATGTTTGGATGCTAGGCAATGCTAAGCTAGGCTAAGCTAGGCCATTCCTGTCCTCTTTCAGGTCCTCATTCAGGTCCTCATTCAGGTCCTCTGTCAGGTTCTGTACTCTCTGGGTGGCTGTTGGAGAACCTTCCTATTATCTTCAGTTAGTTATAAATCCTTCAGCAGAAGATCTCTTCATGTCAGATTAGATCCAGCAACATTGGGACCAGAACTCTCGCTGATGAAGTATTTATACTTCAGACTCAGGGTCCCATCCTGCCCCCTTCATTGAAGACTTCACTCTGTCCATGTGTTTCCTGCTTCTGATTGTTCCCACTCACCTTGGTTGTTTTCACCTGTCCCTCATTAACATTCCCCTCCTAGTGGATTTAGTCTGCGTGTTTCCCTTCCTCTGTGCCAGATCGTCTTTGTTCCTCCGTGTCAAACGGGCCAGCATTACTCCTAGCGATTTATACGATTCCTGTTTTTTTATTTTATTCCTGCCTGTTATTCCCGCCTACGCCTTTGCCTTCTCCCTGACGGATTGTTTGCCTGATCTCCAACTGATTACCCGTGTACCGACCCTTGTTTCTTAGGAAAGACCATTCTTACTATCCAGACTGTTACCTCCGAGTCGTGCTTTTGAGTCCTTTTTTCCCTGTGGTTCACCTAGTTCTTACACCTAGTTCTTACACCTAGTTCTTACACCAGAACCTGGTATGTTCAACATGTTCAGCATTCCTTCGAGGATATGTCCCAGAACCATCGGTGGATCCCTTGTCCTGTTTCACCTTTGCAGGAATTCCTGAATTTCCTGTCTGGGATCAGTGAAGTAATCTCATGTGAAGCACATTTTAACAACATTTAAGGGAGCAATAAAAGACATTGAAAGGTAAAATAAAAGAGTGCAGAGGCAACATTTCTGTCTCCCACAGCTACGTGTTATATCCATGTAATTAAAAACAGAAGTTATTAAAAAATAGAAAGTGTTGACGTGGAGAGAGCTTGTACATTTCTGGTAACTATTCAGTCATCATATCTGTTATATAATATGTCTATATTATATAACAGTATATAGTATATATTAAACACAGCCACTTACACTTCTATTTACTATTTAGTATCTAGCAGTATATTATCTATTAATTCAATTCAATTTCAATTCCATTTTCTTAGTATAGCCCTTAATCACAGGTACAGTCTCAAAGGGCTTAACAGGCCATATATTTATGACTTTCCCCCCCCACCTAGCCCCCCAGAGGGCAAGAAAAAAAAGTCCTTAATTAGCAAGGAAGAATCATTGAGAAGGAACGCAGAGTGGGGGATCTCTCCTTCCAGGGATGGTGAGGAGTGCAATGGGTGCAGAGACAGGTCATTAAGGAGCAGGTAGGGGTTAGACAGTACAGAGACAGGTCATTAAGGAGCAGGTAGGGGTTAGACAGTACAGAGACAGGTCATTAAGGAGCAGGTAGGGGTTAGACAGTACAGAGACAGGTCATTAAGGAGCAGGTAGGGGTTAGACAGTACAGAGACAGGTCATTAAGGAGCAGGTAGGGGTTAGACAGTACAGAGACAGGTCATTAAGGAGCAGGTAGGGGTTGGACAGTACAGATACAGGTCATTAAGGAGCAGGTAGGGGTTAGACAGTACAGAGACAGGTCAAGAAGGAGCAGGTAGGGGTTAGACAGTACAGAGACAGGTCATTAAGGAGCAGGTAGGGGTTAGACAGTACAGAGACAGGTCATTAAGGAGCAGGTAGGGGTTAGACAGTACAGAGACAGGTCATTAAGGAGCAGGTAGGGGTTAGACAGTACAGACAGGTCATTAAGGAGCAGGTAGGGGTTAGACAGTACAGAGACAGGTCATTAAGGAGCAGGTAGGGGTTAGACAGTACAGAGACAGGTCATTAAGGAGCAGGTAGGGGTTAGACAGTACAGAGACAGGTCATTAAGGAGCAGGTAGGGGTTGGACAGTACAGATACAGGTCATTAAGGAGCAGGTAGGGGTTAGACAGTACAGAGACAGGTCATTAAGGAGCAGGTAGGGGTTAGACAGTACAGAGACAGGTCATTAAGGAGCAGGTAGGGGTTAGACAGTACAGAGACAGGTCATTAAGGAGCAGGTAGGGGTTAGACAGTACAGAGACAGGTCATTAAGGAGCAGGTAGGGGTTAGACATTACAGGGACAGGTCATTGAAGAGCAGGTAGGGGTTAGACAGTACACAGACAGGTCATTAAGGAGCAGGTAGGGGTTAGACATTACAGGGACAGGTCATTAGGAGCAGGTAGGGGTTAAGGGTCATCTTGCTCTAGGATGCGTACAGGCAGACTGAACACTGCATATCGAACCCAGACCCTTTCGGCTGGGAGTCAAACACCTTGACTATCCTGCCCGCGCTAGGCTATCGTTCGTTGGAGTAATTTTAACTGCTAACAGTATTAGCATAGTTAAGTTGCAGTGTTGGTGATAGTGATAATAGCAGTACAGGTTTGGTAACAGTGTGTTGGGTGGTCTTAAAGTTTTCCTGAGCATCAAGCTTGTCATCAAGCTGGTCCTGGCTCTCCATGCTGTGTATATGTGGTGTCTTCAGGACGTCTGTCTGCAGTCTGGTTCTGGTCCAGGATGTCTCCTGTGGTTTAACCACTGTGTGTCTGGGTACTTAAAACAACATGCTACATGCTGTTAGCCAGCGGCGCCAATGGCTAAGCTGCTGTTTACCTTTAACAAGGGTTCTCCTGATTGACAGAGCGTGGAGTTTGGCACAGTATAAAAGTGATTTCCTGTTTCCTGCTCGCTTATATAACCACTGGAGACGGCTATTTTTAAAATCACAGAATGGAACCAGGAGGAGGCATGGAGACGGTTTTGGACTTCTTTAGGACCAACAGATGAGCTGTTTCTGAACACCTTTTGTGAATAACAGCACACATGAGCATATCATGTTTTATTATGTAAGTTATTAAATAAAGAAACATCTAAACATCTTATCTGGGTGAGACGAAGTAGAAGGAGAGGTAATCAAATGCCATAGTGTTATTCCAGTCCCAACAGCCAATTAAATTGTTGATTAGAAACCAGGTGACCAGGTGACCAGACTCGCAGCCATGCACGCACACACAGACACACATCAAACCTCTAATCATGTGGTAGGTAGCTGCCAATTTCTTGCATGGCTTAATGACGGACAAACACTCACCTTGTTTTATAAATCGACATTCAGAACGACAGCTCTGGGTGTTGCCATAGCGACAGCCATGCTGGGCTGAGATACAAGACATGAACATCATCAGCGCGGACATCAGAATACAGGAACGAATAACAACTGTTACAATTGTGTAGAACTGCGTTTCCTAAACTACGGGTCGCGATCCAGTAGGAGGTGGGTCGCAGACCCCTGACAATGCTCAACACTATCTGAACACTCCAAACATATAGAACACTCCGAACACTCCAAACATATAGAACACTCCAAACATATAGAACACTCCAAACACTCCGAACATATAGAACACTCCAAACATATAGAACACTCCAAACACTCCGAACATATAGAACACTCCAAACATATAGAACACTCCAAACACTCCAAACATATAGAACACTCCAAACATATAGAACACTCCAAACATATAGAACACTCCAAACACTCCGAACATATAGAACACTCCAAACATATAGAACACTCCAAACACTCCGAACATATAGAACACTCCAAACATATAGAACACTCCAAACACTCCAAACATATAGAACACTCCAAACATATAGAACACTCCAAACATATAGAACACTCCAAACACTCTGAACACTCCGAACATATAGAACACTCCAAACATATAGAACACTCCGAACATATAGAACACTCCGAACACTCCAAACATAGAACACTCCAAACATATAGAACACTCCGAACATATAGAACACTCCAAACATATAGAAC
The DNA here is from genome assembly GCA_026745465.1 of Lota lota. Taxonomy (NCBI): domain Eukaryota; kingdom Metazoa; phylum Chordata; class Actinopteri; order Gadiformes; family Lotidae; genus Lota; species Lota lota. The sequence goes on from JACYXH010000536.1 coordinate 1,028,087, forward strand.
ACTCCGAACATATAGAACACTCCGAACACTCCAAACATAGAACACTCCAAACACTCCGAACACTCCAAACATATAGAACACTCCAAACATATAAACTCAGCTCACTCTGAACACTCAGCTCACTCTGAACACTCAGCTCACTCTGAACACTATGAACACTCTGAACACTCTGCTCACTCTTAACACACATAAACTGTCCTTTGGGTCCTGAGATAAGCCTCACACTGCCTCTATAACTGACGGTACTATCTCTTGTTTGGTTTTGTGTTGTCCAATAGGAAGACACGGATCATAACTACTACACATCGAAGACGTACGGCCCCACAGACCCCCTGAGCAAAGACTTCTGGGTAAACATCGAGCAAATGGACAAGGGGAAGGTGAAGATCCATGGAATCCTCTCGAACACGCACAGACAAGCTGCGGTAAGACTACACACACACACACACACACACACACACACACACACACACACACACACACACACACACACACACACACACACACACACACACACACACACACACACACACACACACACACACACACACACACACACACACACACCCATAAACACGCACGCACGCAGGCAGGCAGACACACACACACACACACACGCAGGCAGGCACAGACTAGCTGGAACTAGCTAGTCTGGTCAGGGAGCAGCTAGTCTGGTCTGGGAGCAGCAATTCTGATCTGGGAGCAGCTAGTCAGGTATGTGGCGCATACTGATGAGGTCACACTGCAGGGATGGGGTGACAGAGTGTCCACGTGAGTGATGGATGAGGACCTAGAGGAGAGCTTCTTCTCATTCAGCATTGAGATCCTCTCGGCTCCACTAGCCCATGATGGATGCTGGGTGGGAGGTGGGGGAGGCAGATGGTTCCCCCCTTCAGACGGTGCAGGGTTCATGCCTAAGCTCAGATCACGTGATGGATCAGTAAGTGTGAGTGCTGCTCTGTGGGAGAAGATGATGTGGATATTGAAGTGTAACAGACGAAGGCCCCTCCACCATCACACAGATGATTCAATGGATTATCAAACTGCTTCGCTTTCCGTGAAGGAGGTCCTGGAGGTGTTGATTTGGTTCCGCTTTCTAATCGTCTCAAATGCAATGACCCAGGAGTATTAGTGATGCTTTACGGTGTGGAAAATACTGAGGAGTACAGAATACAGGCTATATGCTACTGTCCAAATGTATTAGTCTTTCTTTAACACGTGTCTGTCTTTCTGTGTCTGTCTGTCTGTCTGTCTCAGAGGGTGAATCTATCCTTTGATTTCCCCTTCTATGGACATTACCTGCGTGAAATTACCGTGGCAACTGGCGGTAAGTGAGCAGTCTTCATGACTTCTCTGTCTTTGTCTCTCTCTCTCTCTCTCTCTCTCTCTCTCTCTCTCTCTCTTTCCCTGTCTCTCTCTCGCTCTGTCGCTCTCTTTCTCTGTCTCTCTTGCTCTGTCTCTCTCTTTCTCTGTCTCTCTTGCTCTGTCTCTCTCTCACTCTGTTTCTCTCTCTGTCTCTGTCTCTCTCTCGCTCTGCCTCTCACTGTCTCTCTCTCTCATTTTCCTCTCCTCTCTTTCCCCATACTCTCCATACTACTACAGAGGAGGAGGAGGAGGAGGAGGAGGAGGACGCAGCTATTGGTCTTCTTCAGACCTTCAGTGTCAGAAATACCTTTAGTCCCCTCCCCCGCTCCAGACATTCTGCTCCGTCAGCCATCCTCTGTTTAACAAACACATTCCCTTCATCTTCATCCTCCTCCTCCTCCTCCTCCTCCTCCTCCCTTGAAGAAACCAGAGCAGCTGAGTTTGAGATCTACCCGTGTGTGTTTGTGTGTGTCGGCGCTTGAATGAGGTGTGTACAGACAGCAGATCAGTATAAACCAGTATAGACCAGTCTGAACCAGTATAGACCAGTCTGAAACAGTTTGAACCAGTATAGACCAGTATAGACCTGTCTGAACCAGTATAGACCAGTTAAGACCAGTATAGGTAAGTATAGATAGGTATAGACCAGTCTGAACCAGTACAACCCAATTCCAACCACACACACACACACACACACGTGCGCTAACTAAGCTAGGCTACAGACACAGTTTGTGTACTGCTGTCCGCTGACTCACGGCCGGGTCGTGTTTGCCAGAGAATTCAACTGAAATTACCTCGGAAAAGACTCACTCACACACACACACACACACACACACACACACACACACACACACACACACACACACACACACACACACACACACACACACACACACACACACACACACACACACACACACACACACACACACAAGTCATCAAGTCACAAGTTGAAGTCATAAACACGACCTTGAACCCCAGACCTAGTCTTTGCGTCTGCGCTTGCCTCCCTTCTTGGCCCAAGCCAAGCGGCTGATCTGGGGTCTGATATCAGAGCAGAGTGGCTGATCTGGGGTCTGATATCATAGCAGAATGGCTGATCTGGGGTCTGATATCAGACCAGAGGGGCTGATCTGGGGTCTGATATCATAGCAGAGTGGCTGATCTGGGGTCTGATATCAGACCATAGGGGCTGATCTGGGGTCTGACATCAGACCAGAGGGGCTGATCTGGGGTCTGATATCAGACCAGAGGGGCTGATCTGGGTTTGATATCAGAGCAGAGTGGCTGACCTGGGGTCTGATATCATAGCAGAGTGGCTGATCTGGGGTCTGATATCATAGCAGAGTGGCTGATCTGGGGTCTGACATCAGACCAGAGGGGCTGATCTGGGGTCTGACATCAGACCAGAGGGGCTGATCTGGGGTCAGACCAGAGGGGTCTCTGGCTCCCCTCACTCTGCTGCCCAACCTTTAGATGTTTCCCCTCTGATGAGACGTGGAAACATATCACCTTGTGAACTCACACTGTCAAAATATTTGTTTGTTTTGTTTTTCATCAAAATATACTTTGATGAAAGATGAAACTTTTCCTGAGGGATTTCAACACCTTTAGCTTCAGACGCGTCTCGGAGCGACTGGATGTGTTGGTTTGGGAGTGAAGGGTTCTGACTTTGGGAATATAAATGTGAGCGTCTGGTACTCATCAATACGTCCTCTTCTGGAGACCATTCACAGCAGGCCTGGTGCCTGCTAGCAGCTAATGGCTAGTAACAGCTAGCGGCTAATGTCTGCTAATGGCTAGGGGCTAAAGGACTGCTAGTGCTAACGGCTAGCCTGGTCTCAAGCAACTACAAAATACTTTTGGTTCTCAGTGTTGCTGTACACACACACACACACACACACACACACACACACACACACACACACACACACACACACACACACACACACACACACACACACACACACACACACACACACACACACACACACACAGCAACACACACTATGTAATATGACAGTATATAATATACTACATCACATTATTTAATATATTTGGATGATATGTTGGATATATGTTATTTATAACAGCTGAATCTGCAGATCCTCCTTCAAATTCTGTTTTTTATCAAAACAACAACTCAAAACTAGAGATGGAGACGGGGAGAGGGAGGGTCAATGTTCAACATCGGTTTAATATGATCACTTATTATTTATTATCCGCTATGAGTTCATATCCGTTATGAGTTACTCGTTTTTGTGTCTTTTTCTACACCTGTTGTGTTTGTATTTTGTAGCAATGTCCATGCCACACGCCACCTGGGGGGGCTTTTACTGGCTCCTCCAGAACAAGGAGGCAGGGTGCTGGTGTTGGAACTGGTTTATTGCCAAGGTCGAGTATAAAGATACCCAGCAGGGGGCGCAACGTGCTGCCGTGCAGGAGCTCTCCCGGTGTGTGTGTGTGTGTGTGTATGTGTGTGGGGATGTCTGGCTTAACCTGTGCGCCTTGATTGCTCAATGCGCAACAGGTGTGCAGGGGCCAGGTGACACTGCTGAACAGCCACACACACTCCACAGTGCAGTGGAAACGTATTTCTGTCCAGTCTGTCAGATAAATGATCTGTGTCATGTCTTAGAGATTGTGTGGATGAACCCTTCATGCCAATGCAGCATTTAGGATTTAGCATTGAACCAAGAGAGAGATTAAACGTGTGTGTGTGTGTGTGTGTGTGTGTGTGTGTGTGTGTGTGTGTGTGTGTGTGTGTGTGTGTGTGTGTGTGTGTGTGTGTGTGTGTGTGTGTGTGTGTGTGTGTGTGTGTGTGTGTGTGTGTGTGTGTGCAGGGTTCATCTATACCGGTGATGTCGTCCACAGGATGCTAACGGCTACTCAGTACATCGCTCCTCTCATGGCGAACTTTGACCCCAGCGTCTCACGGAACTCAACCGTCATCTACTTTGACAACGGTAAATAAAGTTTTATGGTATAGTTATGTGGTTTAAAGTTGTAGTATAAAGTTATAAGGCAAAGTTTTATAGTATAAAGTTATGTGGTTTAAAGGTGTACTATAAAGTTATAATGTAAAGTTATATGGTATAAATAGTTATATACAATAGAGAGCATATAGAGCAATATACATAGTTATGAGAGACAGAGAGAGAACTTTAATGTTTATTTTCCATGCAAATAAAGCTGTTTTGTAGACAGTACTACAGCCACAGAGTATTAAGTACTACAGCCACAGAGTATTAAGTACTACAGCCACAGAGTATTTAGTACTACAGCCACAGAGTATTTAGTACTACAGCCACAGAGTATTTAGTACTACAGCCACAGAGTATTAAGTACTATAGCCACAGAGTATTTAGTTTTAAGTACTACAGCCACAGAGTATTTAGTTTTAAGTACTACAGCCACAGATTATTTCGTTTTTAGTACTACAGCCACAGATTATTTCGTTTTTAGTACTATAGCCACAGAGTATTTAGTCGACAGTACTACAGGCAGAGCATAAAGTGTAGTGTACCTCTCTGTGTGGTGTTGGGCTAAGCTCCATCAGAGCTATTGATCGGTCGTGTGAACAATTTTCTGAGCCTGGAGCAACAGCCAGTCACCTGATAGGACCAGGGCCATCCCATCCATCATGTCCTCTGTGAGCTCCGGAGTAATTCAAACACCGGGATCACTGTCTGAAACATGAGCGATGGAGTACACAGCATGTGTGGGGTTGTAGTTTAATTGTTCTGTTTGGTTCTACAAAGGCCAGAGTGTGTGTGTGTGTGTGTGTGTGTGTGTGTGTGTGTGTGTGTGTGTGTGTGTGTGTGTGTGTGTGTGTGTGTGTGTGTGTGTGTGTGTGTGTGTGTTTGGGTCTATGTGGTCAGACCAGAGTGTGTGTGTGTGTCTGTGTCTATGTGGTAGCACCAGCCTGTGTGTGTGTGTGTGTGTGTGTGTGTGTGTGTGTGTGTGTGTGTGTGTGTGTGTGCGGTTTATTGAGTGTGTTCTGTGGTTGTGAACAGGGACTGCCCTGGTGGTGCAGTGGGACCATGTCCACCTGCAGGACCTCAACCACCTGGGCAGCTTCACCTTCCAGGCCTCGCTGCACCGCGACGGGAGGATCGTCTTCGCCTACCGAGAGGTCAGAGGTCGTCTCTGACACCAGCGCTGTACGCTTTAAGTGTCAGAACCAGAGAAACATCAACACACACATAAGGAGTGTACGAGTGGTGTTCATGTAGAAGTACACCAATGATGTAGAATTATACTTTTGCACGTGGAACATGAACCATCACTAGTAGTTAAACATGTTGAATATAGAAATGATATATTGCACACATAATATTGCGGGGTTACAGTTGAAAAGAGTACATTTCCAGTAAAGCAGGGAACTAGAGCGTGCTGCCTTGCACGTGGTTACGTTAGCAGCATTGATTGGTCACGGCTTGCAAACTAGTGTGCTGTTGGAATGTAGTGAGACAGGTAGTAAGACTGACAGTGAGACAGTTAGACAGTGAGACAGTTACCCAGACAGACAGTTAGACAATGAGTCAGGTAGTAACACAGACAGACGGTGAGTCGTCATGACAGGATGAGATCCATTGACATTCCTTGATAAATTCCAGATGTGGGGCTTAGCTGTTGGTTGAGAAGATAAATTATGTTTACAGCGTAAGTAGCGTGGGAACAGACATGGTAACACATGGGCGAATGTTATAACAGTAGCCCAGACGGACAGATGTAATATACAGGTGTGATTGACACAGGTGTGTTATAAATACAGGTGTGTCCAGGTGTGTCTGTGCTGACGGTCCGTCTCTCCTCCAGATCCCAGTGGACGTGTCTCAGATCAGCTCGGTCAACCATCCGGTGAAGGTGGGTCTCTCCGACGCCTTCGTGGTCCTCCACCGTGTCCAGCAGATCCCCAGTGAGTCTCACGCTACACCCTCCCTCCACCTCGCTAACCTGCTAAGCTCCACTTACCTCCTCCACCCAACTTACCTCCTCCACCCAACTTACCTCCTCCACCACACACTAACCTCCTCCACCTCACTAACCTCCTCCACCTCGCTAACCTGTTAAGCTCCACTTACCTCCTCCACCCAACTTACCTCCTCCACCCAACTTACCTCCTCCACCTCACTAACCTCCTCCACCTCACTAACCTCCTACACCCAACTTACATCCTCCACCTCACTTACCTCCTCCACCTCGCTAACCTGTTAAGCTCCACTTACCTCCTCCACCCAACTTACCTCCTCCACCCAACTTACCTCCTCCACCTCACTTACCTCCTCCACCCAACTTACCTCCTCCAACTCACTAACCTCCTCCACCTCACTAACCTCCTTTACCTCACTAACCTCCTCCACCTCACTAACCTCCTTTACCTCACTAACCTCCTCCACCTCACTAACCTCCTCCACCACACACTAACCTCCTCCATCACACTAACCTCCACCCAACTTACCTCCTTCTTCCTCACTAACCACCTCCATCTCACTAACCTCCTTTACCTCAATAACCTCCTCCACCTCATTAACCTCCTCCACCTCTCTTATGCTCTCTCTCCCTCTTGCCCTCTCTTTCCTCACACTCTCCATGGTTTATTGTTGGCAGTGGAATGCTGCCCACCGTCCTGTCTGCCACCATTTCACCAGTGAAATGCTTTCTCACCGTCCTGTCTGCCACCATTTCACCAGTGAAATGCTTTCTCACCGTCCTGTCTGCCACCATTTCACCAGTGAAATGCTTCTCACCGTCCTGTCTGCCACCATTTCACCAGTGGAATGAAGCTAGTGTTTCTATGTCACTCTCAATATCGATGAAGAGTTATCCATCATATCCGAAGCACCTCGGTGGCAGGAGTCTTTCATCCGAGTGGAAGTTCAAACCGCTCAGCTCTGCTGATCCTGACTTTTAAGTAAGGGAGCCCCTTCAGAGGAGCAGCTTCGGAGGAGCAGCTTCGGAGGAGCAGCTTCGGAGGAGCAGCTTCGGAGGAGCCGCGGAGGGCTGGGCATTCAGAAGCATGTCTGTCTCTGTTCCGAGAGCTTACTCGCAGATTGTTTATTGAGCGGCTACGCGCTGGATGAAGATCGAACCAAAGGAACACAGACGGTGCAGTGGGAGCCAGGCTGTTTGTCGTGGACGGAGGGGATGTGATCTTTACACGTTCAAACACTCTCTCCCCCTCTTCTGAAGATGAAGGTCAACATTAGCATCCTGGAGCAGCTGTCCATCAAACGCTCCTGATGCCCCTAGAAAGCAAGGCCTCAACAATATAGGTTCTAGACCTCTAGGACAGGGTTCTAGGCTCTAGACCGAGAGTACAGTAGGACAGGGTTCTAGGTTCTAGACCGAGAGTACAGTAGGACAGGGTTCTAGGTTCTAGACCTGAAGGACAGGGTTCTAGGTTCTATCTTCTCTCTACAGTAGGACATGGTTCTAGGTTCTAACCTCTCTGCAGTAGGACATGGTTCTAGGTTCTAACCTCTCTGCAGTAGGACATGGTTCTAGGTTCTAACTTCTCTCTACAGTAGGACATGGTTCTAGGTTCTAACCTCTCTGCAGTAGGACATGGTTCTAGGTTCTAACCTCTGCAGTAGGACATGGTTCTAGGCTCTAACCTCTCTGCAGTAGGACATGGTTCTAGGTTCTAACCTCTCTGCAGTAGGACATGGTTCTAGGTTCTAACCTCTCTGCAGTAGGACATGGTTCTAGGTTCTAACCTCTCTGCAGTAGGACATGGTTCTAGGTTCTAACCTCTCTGCAGTAGGACATGGTTCTAGGTTCTAACCTCTCTGCAGTAGCCACTAAACGTGATTCATTCAGTAATCTGTCTGTAATCGATGCACTAGTCGAACGTAGGTACAATTTATTTATTATCATTATGATTCATATCTGTAACCTCGGTAGCAGAAGTGTCTAGTCTGTGCTATGGAGCAGCCCAGGGCATGACCACAACACGTAATGTATACCAGTACTACCAGTTTCTACACAGCTGTGACGGTCTGGTTCCATCAGGTCTGAAAGGAGAGGGGGTCCCCCGCATGGTTCTGACGGCAATTGGCCTAACGACCTGAACACAGCGGGAAACAGGAGCTGGTTCCCTCAGCCCTCCCGTCCCTCCCCTCTCTCTCCTCCCTCACCACGCTCTCTGCTCCCCCTCCCTACCCCCTCACCACTCCTGCCCCTGGGGAACAGGTGTGTGTGTGTGTGTGTGTGTGTGTGTGTGTGTGTGTGTGTGTGTGTGTGTGTGTGTGTGTGTGTGTGTGTGTGTGTGTGTGTGTGTGTGTGTGTGTGTGTGTGTGTGTGTGTGTGTGGTCATGGTGTATGTAAGGGGAGGAGTCGTACTTCCTGTGTTAAGACCGGTGACGTCAGCGTGTTTTAAAAACCAACACACAAATACTTCCTGCTGCTTACCTCCAATTCGGAAAAGTTGCGAGTGTCTAAAAATCAGGTCCTTTTGGACTTTTGCTTTCCATCGAGAATAAATATACTCATTCCAAATGTGATGCCTCCAACATGTTTCAACCAAGCTGTGCATAAAATCCACTATACAAAGCTGGAATCAGCCACTGGAATCCAGCCATGCTGGCAGAATCTTGTGTTGAGTGTGTGTTTTTTTTTCTCCTGATGAGCAGACAGGATCAGTTTTGTTTGGTATTATTTTCCAGCTCAGTGGTCGTGTTTAGAAAGTGTTTTAGAAAGTGTTGTAATGTGAAGATGGACTAGCTTCATGCTATGCTGAAGCCTGCTGGTACAGCCTCACTAACGGCTCTTGTACAAGTTCACATCATTGAGTTTCTAGACACGGAGAAAGAGGAGATATTGAAATCGATTTCTGGTCTTTTATAGGGATCATAAGTGTCGGGAAGCTATGAGAACCAGTTATGTCATATTAATCATTCACTTCCTCTCCTCCTTTTCTCCCATCCTCTCCACCTCCTCTCCTCTCCTCTCCTCTCCTCTCCTCTCCTCCAGATGTCCGGAGGAGAACTATCTATGAGTATCACCGTGTTGAGCTCAGTAAGACCAGGATCACCAACTCCACTGCTGTGGAGATCAGCCCCCTGCCCAGTAAGAACTCACCATACTACTGCTAATACTGCACTGTAGTACCAACCCCTTCCCAGTAAGAACTCACCATACTACTGCTAATACTGCACTGTAGTACCAACCCCTTCCCAGTAAGAACTCACCATACTACTGCTAATACTGCACTGTAGTACCAACCCCTTCCCAGTAAGAACTCACCATACTACTGCTAATACTGCACTGTAGTACCAACCCCTTCCCAGTAAGAACTCACCATACTACAGCTAATACTGCACTGTAGGACTAACCCCTTCCCAGTAAGAACTCACCATAGTACTACTACTGCAGTAGTAAATGTGTATGTATGTTAGCTGTTAGTGTGTGTGTGTGTGTGTGTGTGTGTGTGTGTTAGCTGTATGTGTGTGTTAGCTGTATGTGTGTGTGTTAGTTAGCTGTATGTGTGTTAGTTGTTAGAGTGTGTGTTAGCTGTATGTGTGTGTGTTAGTGTGTGTGTGTGTGTGTGTAAGCTGTATGTGTGTGCTAGTTAGCTGTGTGTGTGTGTGTGTGTAAGCTGTATGTGTTAGCTGTATGTGTGTGCTAGTTAGCTCTGTGTGTGTGTGTGTGTGTTAGCTGTATGTGTGTGTTAGTTAGCTCTGTGTATTTGTGTGTATGTGTGTGTTAGCTGTATGTGTGTGTTAGCTGTGTGTATGTGTGTGTTAGCTGTATGTGTGTGTTAGTTAGCTCTGTGTGTGTGTGTGTGTGTTAGCTGTATGTGTGTGCTAGTTAGCTGTGTGTGTGTTTGTATGTGTGTTAGTGTGTGTGTGTGTGTGTTAGCTGTATGTGTGTGCTAGTTAGCTGTGTGTATGTGTGTGTTAGCTGTATGTGTGTGTTAGTTAGCTGTGTGTGTGTGTGTGTGTATGTGTGTGTTAGCTGTATGTGTGTGCTAGTTAGCTGTGTGTGTGTGTGTGTGTGTGTGTGTGTTAGCTGTATGTGTGTGCTAGTTAGCTGTATGTGTTAGTGTGTGTGTGTGTTAGCTGTATGTGTGTGCTAGTTAGCTGTGTGTGTGTGTGTTAGCTGTATGTGTGTGCTAGTTAGCTGTATGTGTTAGTGTGTGTGTGAGTGTGTGTTAGCTGTATGTGTGTGCTAGTTAGCTGTATGTGTTAGTGTGTGTGAGTGTGTGTTAGCTGTATGTGTGTGCTAGTTAGCTGTATGTGTTAGTATGTGTGTGTGTTAGCTGTATGTGTGTGTTAGTTAGCTATGTGTGTGTTAGCTGTATGTGCTAGCTGTGGTCCTGACCAGATGTCTCCTGTCTCTCCAGCTTGTCTTCAGTTCTCCGACTGCTCCAGCTGCATCTCCTCTCAGATCAACTTCAACTGCACCTGGTGTCACCGACTACACCGGTAAGGGGACCAGTACGGAGTGAACTGGTCCGCCCCTCCACAGGGGGTACCAGTCGGAGACAGAACCAGGGGTGTGTACTGCATAGTGACGTGTGTGTGTGTGTGTGAACAAAGTTGTGTTTTTAATGTTTTCCAGGTGTTCCAGTGGTTTTGACCGCCATCGGCAGGACTGGGTGGACAACAGCTGTCCAGACGAGGTGAGGTCCTCATCACGCGATGAAGGTTCTGGGTTCGATTCCCGACGTCCATAAGCTAACCTGTAGAGGTCCCCTAACTCCTACCTGCTGCTTAATGACATGTATCTGAATTGTGTGTGTGTGTGTGTGTGTGTGTGTGTGTGTGTGTGTGTGTGTGTGTGTGTGTGTGTGTGTGTGTGTGTGTGTGTGTGTGTGTGTGTGTGTGTGTGTGTGTGTGTGTGTGTGTGTGTGTGTGTTTTTTCTCAGACCAAGGATAAAAGCTGTGACATCATCCTCACCACCGCGCGGCCCTCGATCACCACGAAGACCGTTGTCAGGACAACATCCCGGAGCCAAGAGACCACCGCTGGCCAGAGTGTCCGGTCCTCCACATACACACCCACTAGTGTCCCTACCGAAGGTACACAACTATGCTACACACTACATACACACCCACTAGTGTCCCTACCGAAGGTACACAACTATACTACACACTACATACACACCCACTAGTGTCCCCACCAAAGGTACACAACTATGCTACACACTACATACACACCCACTAGTGTCCCTACCAAAGGTACACAACTATACTACACACTACATACACACCCACTAGTGTCCCCACCAAAGGTACACAACTATACTACACACTACATACACACCCACTAGTGTCCCTACCGAAGGTACACAACTATACTACACACTACATACACACCCACTAGTGTCCCCACCAAAGGTACACAACTATACTACACACTACATACACACCCACTAGTGTCCCCACCAAAGGTACACAACTATACTACACACTACATACACACCCACTAGTGTCCCCACCAAAGGTACACAACTATACTACATACACATAACAACATAAGCCCCAACACAACACAGCTGGTGTATTTAGACAGGAAGTGACACGTGTGTTTTCTGGAAGCGTCAGGTTTCCTGGTTGAGGTAACCCTCTCCAGATGTCCCGCCAGCAACATCCTCCCAACCAATAAGAACAGGTCTCCTCACCAGGAGTTTCTCCACTCATCCTCCTTAACACAAAATCACCCTAAATCTTAAACCCTTAACCCTAAATCTTAAACCCTGAACCCTAAACCGAAAATAAATAATAAACCGTAATATATATATACTCATCATGTATGTATGTTTGTGATAATAGCATATATATATATATATGAGCTCAGATGCCAAACTGAACACCGGAACCTGAGACTCAGAACTACCTGCAGCGTAACCTTGGTTACCTGCAGCGTAACCTTGGTTACCTGCTGGCGGTCTCCGACGGCCATAGGCTGTTTCTGCTGAGCTAGCAGGAAGCATCTCTCTGTCCTTTGAACTGAGCCATCGTCCCCTGCTTATCGTCCATCTTGCTCTCTTTATTGTCTCTCTATCGTCCCCTCCTGTCTTCTCTTCTCCGCGGGGGAGAGAGGGGACACAGAGGCAGCTCTCACCTCCATCCTTCCTTCGTGTGTTTGACCAAACTGATGTCTCATCCTCCATGGGAACCGTGCCTCCCTGGATCTGTGTAGCGCCCTCCATACACACTGCCCACCAAGAGAGACCATGATGCATGCTGGGAGATGTAGTCCACTCAGGGCCACTCGGCATGTCGACCTTATTCACCTAGCCACAATGTTGTCATGGTACCCAGATAATCTAGGTTCCCTCACCCCTCTAAGCAGGACGGTCGCTAGGTGATGCTGGGTAACGGTAGCATTCAGACATTAGGGTGGGATCTGTATTATCCAAGGTTAACATATTCTGCGCACTCAGGGAAAATGTTCAAGTCCTCTCCACGATGTCTCTAAACTGTAAACAGTGTGTCTGAGCGCTCCCCAAATCAGCACACTGCAAGACTCGAGGAGAACTCCGTGTTCTGATGACAGAAGCAGATGTTTCCACAGCCGTGTCCTTCATCACCACCTTGATGTGATGATGATGAAGGCAGCAGATGTACCCCTCTGAGGATCCCTCCTGTTGGTCTCAGACTCTGGTGGGTCTGGAGAGAGAGAGAGAGAGAGAGAGAGAGAGAGAGAGAGAGAGAGAGAGAGAGAGAGAGAGAGAGAGAGAGAGAGAGAGAGAGAGAGAGAGAGAGAGAGAGAGAGAGAGAGAGAGAGAGAGAGAGAGAGAGAGAGAGAGAGAGAGAGAGAGAGAGAGAGAGAGAGAGAGAGAGAGAGAGAGAGAGATTCCAAGATCTCAAGATCTGAGGAATGGTGTTCTACAGACCATGTGATCCGAGTCGTTCCCTTGATTCCTAACTCTCCAGATGTTCTCCATCCGCCCAGATCGTCCACGGTAGTGTTGGAGCACATTCCTGAGTCTCCCGTCCACACCGTTACATATCCAGCTCTCTGGCTGGTGTTGAGTTCTCCACTTGCTTGTGCTCCGTGAGGACCAGGTTCTGGTCTGGGTGGTTCTGATCTCACAGAGACTTCTGGTGTGCAGCAAGTCTAAAGTCTCTGAGAAGTGGGTGGAAGCCACCAGCCAAAGCCGGTCCCTGACTGCTCTCTGTTGAATTATACATGCAGAACCTTATTTAGAAATGCCGTAATTAATTGATCTCTCTCTCTCTTCACACACCCCCCCCCCCCCCCCCTCACAGATGACACCAAGATTGCCCTACACCTCAAAGACACTGGAGATGGGCGATCAGAGAACACATTACCCGGTAACTTTAGATTTCGATGCAAATTGGCTATTTGTGTTGCTGTGTTTTGTGAGACTCAGGCGTCATGAGTGAGAGGACAGTGACTATTTATATGTAAATGTTTTGCCAGACATTCCCCGAAGATCTCTACAGAAAATGGTGGGGGGGGGAGAGAGGGGGGGGTGGCGGGGGTGGCGGTGTTCTGAAATCAGATTATCTGACCGCCAACATGTCGCTCTCGCCGCTGGGATGCAACGCTTCAGCGTTTCCAAGGAAACCACCGCTGCATACTAGCATCATCTCAACAATGTCCCACGGTTTCCTTTCAAACCCAGGGTGTCGTCCAGGTGTGAAGATGGATGGATGGATAGATCTATCTGTCATGAACTGAAGAGAAACTAATGTACACGCCAGCATTTAGAATATTTAAACTACTATACAAGCAGACAACCCTCAGGATGGTTTCCCTGGGACTCTGTACTCTTTCACTCCGGGTTGGCTCTATAGACCCAGACCAGACCTCTATAGACCCAGACCAGACCTCTATAGACCCAGACCTCTATAGACCCAGACCAGACCTCTATAGACCCAGACCAGACCTCTATAGACCCAGACCTCTATAGACCCAGACCAGACCTCTATAGACCCAGACCAGACCCTCCACCAGACCTCTATAGACCCAGACCAGACCTCTATAGACCCAGACCAGACCTCTATAGACCCAGACCTCTATAGACCCAGACCAGACCTCTATAGACCCAGACCAGACCCTCCACCAGACCTCTATAGACCCAGACCAGACCTCTATAGACCCAGATCAGAACCTCCACCAGACCTCTATAGACCCAGACCAGACCTCTATAGACCCAGACCAGAACCTCCACAAGTCCCATAAAATATTCACATTCCCAATACTTTATTAATCCCATGGGAATAGTTTGTTAAATAAAATACAAATACAAAATATGACCACAGAAATACAGTTAGGAATATAAACTTGCAATAACTTTTTAGAACCCAAAAGCAGGACACCAAAACGATCAGGTAAGTTCAAAGGGGAATCCACAAGGTTTAATCGATGAACAGGCAAGGGTCAAAACCAGAAGATCAATCCAATCAGGCAGACCAAACAGGCAGACCAAACAGGCAGACCAATCAGGCAGACCAAACAGGCAGAGAAACAGGCAGACCAAACAGGCAGAGGATCAGAGTCCAGAGAATCCGGTGAAGACTCAACTTGGTTTATCAAGGCAGGAGTTCAGAAGCCGAGGAGAAATGCGGGAAAGCTGAGCGTGATTCAGAAGGACAATCTGGCAGAGAAGATAAATGGCTAGTATATATGCTGGGCAACCCATAAGGAACTGGTGGAATAATGCAGGGTGGGGTAGACAGTTAGGACTGCAAGTGAAGTCTCTGAAAGGAGGACAGAGCTGAGGACAGCAAAATAAACAGGAAATGATGAATATCTTCAATACGCTCCAACGCGCTCAGAGAGGTTTCATGACACAAACATTTTAAAGTGGCAGTTTCCCCTGGTTGAGAGAATGCTAACAGACGGGCTGCATTTCCATTTCGCAGCGTGGCTAAAACACAGCAGAGATTGGATGGGGTTTCTTGCGCGGTTTAAATGTATTTTATGTAAATGCAGAGCAAGTTGCCTCTACATTGCTTTGTTTCCAACCGCTGTGTGCACACCCAACCTGGGGGGATAGATCATAGACCCCCGACGGGGAGGCTGACTGCATGCTCCTAGTGTGGGGGGGGGGGGGGGGGGGGGGGGGGGTGCAGATCAATAAGCCCCCGGGAGCCAACCAACCAGGAGCCGAGGAGAGGAGGGGGAGAGGAGAGGAGAATGAGGGGGAGGGAAGGATTAGAGGAGAGGAGAATGAGGGGGAGGGGGGAGGAGGGGAGAGATGGGGGGAGGAGAAGAGAGGAGGAAGATGGGGGGGAGGAGGAGAATAGGGGGGAGGAGAAGAGAGAAGGAAGAGGGGGGGAGGAGGAGAATAGGGGCAAGGAGAGGAGGAGGAGGGGAAGAAGAGGAGGAGGGCGAGAGTAGGGGAGGAGGAGGGCAGGGCTTCATTTGGGAGCTCTTAGGCTGAAAGCCAGCCAGATAAATATTACGGAGCTTATGAAATCCCTGAGAAATGTGTAGGTGACTAACAGTTCAAAGCTCAGTGCTTGTGCATGTTTCATTTTTTCACCCGTGAAGAGAACAGGTCAGCTCACGGAAGTGAAAACAGACGGTTAAACTGAACTCCTGTGTAATGGCCTCCCGGCCACGGTCACCTGACTTCCTCCTCGGCTTGCAGCAACACAACGGCTTACGTCTGCCAAGTCGAGCTCCGAGAGAGCTCAGGAAACACCCTGAACCCCGAACCCCGGGCACCGAACCCCGAGCACCGAACCCCGAGATGAGAACACTGTTTCTGCTGCTTTTATTCGGACGGGGAGCACAATCCTTTCTTAACACCCTTCATGTTTTCTCAAACAGCAATTTCATCTAACCCGCAGTACAAGGAACTTCTGTAATGAGTTTACATGACAAACGTCAGTAGAGCAGTGGAAGAACCGTAGAACCAGAACCAGCCGTTCCTGGATTAGGAGTGCCCCCTATTGGCCATTAGAGGCACTACTCTGAAAATATGAAGACCAGTGTGTCACCGCCTTCCTGTGTGTGTGTGTGTGTGTGTGTGCGCGTGTGTGTGCGTGCGTGTGTGTGCGCGCGCGTGCGTGTGTGTCTCTGTGCGTGTGCGTGTGTGTGTGTGCGTGTGTGTGTGTGCGTGTGTGTGTCAGCAGCACCTGCTGACGGTGCGGTGGCGCGAGTGTCCGGGACACGCCCCCTCCACACAGGGCTGATCCTGGGCGTCGTCACGGTGATGGTCATCATGGTGGCGGTGGTGGTGCTCAGCCTGTACGTCTACCACCACCCCACCTCGACCACCGGACTGTTCTTCATCGAGGTCAGACACCACCCTCCTCCTCTTTGTCTCACACACACACACACACACACACACACACACACACACACACACACACACACACACACACACACACACACACACACACACACACACACACACACACACACACACACACACACACACACACAATCCTCATTCTCTATTTAAAAACCCACTAAATGTTTCATTTCATTAGGATCTGTAAGAGTTTTCAGATTGTGTGTGTGTGTGTGTGTGTGTGTGTCTCCCTCACCGTGACACTGACCCCCTCCTTCCAGAGGCGTCCCAGACGATGGCCGGCGATGAAGTTCTACCGCGGGTCAGGGCATCCGGCTTACACCGAGGTGGAACCCACCGGACTAGTGAAGGAGGTCTTCATGGACAACGACCAGTTCTGAGACCCTGCCTCCCCTCCCCCCCCCAGGACCAGCAAAGACCAGGACCAGCGGAGACCATGATCAGTCTGCTGCTTACTCGGTTCAACCTCTCGGTTTCCATAGCAATCGAAGAAGGGTTGTTATGGACTAGTTGACCTGGTCTCTCATCTGGACCAGCCGGAGACCCGGGTACTGTTGCTAAGACGACCAGCTCTGTACCGGGGACGATGGCGTGGAGGAGAGGGTGATGGTGACATCATCAGTACCCCGGGTAGAGTTCTATATGATCTATATTTTCACAAACAATAAGCATCCCACTACTTCGAGAGGGGCGAACGGCTTTCCTATATTCATTCAATGCATTTTTTTCGATTTGTTTCCTCTTTTAACTTTAGACAGTTCTTGCACGGGGGGGGGGGGGGGGGGCGCTGATATATTACATTGAATTGCGCTTTCCGGGAACTCATCTAGGCTAGGTGAAGCTACATTGCAGTGGTGTCAAGTTACAATACTGTATTTCACAGCCACAACTAGCTTCAAAACCTATAAAACGTATCGTACGAACTAGCTATTACGATCAAACATAGCTAAAAGTAGTTATTACGATCATACATACAGCTAAAAGTAGTTATTACAATCAAACCTAGCTTAAACTAGCTCTTACAATCGTACGTACCTGCTAAAACTAGCTATTACGATCATAAGTAGCTTAAACTAGCGATTATGATCATAAGTAGCTTAAACTAGCGATTATGATCATGCATAGTTACGAGCTATTTTGATCATAGCTCAAACTGGCTTCAAAATACCTTGTGTACCAACTATAACTAGCTTATACCAGTCCGTACCAGCTAAAACTAGCAATTATGATTGGACGTAAAAGCTAGATCTAGAATATTTTAAAGTGGTAATCTCAAAAATCTCCAAAAATATTAATTGGACATTTTAGTTCAATCACTATTGCAGAATAAAGGTAACACTACGGTGATTGAGCCTATGGCCCCACTAATGAAAGCCCTTGCATTTGCAGTTGCTGATATGGTAACATTATGGACGTTACAAAAGTGGGGGTCGGTGGCGACTTTTCGGCCATGCATTCAAATCACAAGCGACGCGTTTCGCATCACCCAGCAGTATTCTTCCTTCCAGTAGGTGGTGCCAAAGAGGCCGAAACAGATGTTTGAGCTTGGCACTTTAACAGCATTCACAACACCATGAGTGTGTTTACACGTGGTCGGTGCAGATTGATTTACTGTCTCGACTCATCCCTGCAGTCCTATTTGAGTTGGTTTATGAAAAATGTGCCATTTCGTCCTTCGACTAGAGTTTGCACAAAGTTGTCCCTGCACATATAGTTTCTCATTTGACATGTGGTACTAACGCAACGTCACAAGGCGTTGTGAATGTGCGCACAGCGTGTGTGTAACGTGTGTGTGTGTGTTATGCCTGGGATTCATTGGTTTTATTTGTGTCACGCACCCGTGTGCGCGCGTATATTTGAGCTGGCTCTGTGCGGTTGATTCTTATTGGTTGATCTGATAGGTGACTTATTTGACGGGCTTCGTATCCCATAATGCCTTTCTGCCCTCATTTGCCCTCATTGAGCTAATGATTAGCGTACTCGAATAATTAGGGTGCAAGGATTAGAGTTGGGATAAGTGAAACCGCCAAAACTTTTAGAATCACTTAGCTAACGGCTAACCTAGCATACCACTGTGGGGTTACTTTTTACATTTTTAATTTTGTGGCCTTTTTATTCTCAACTTTTTATCAAAATGTGAATATTTCTGGTCATCGCTAGCAGTTCAGCCTGATCATCAAAAATACATTTAAATGATTTCAGTAAAAAAATGCTTTCACAGACAAACATTATTATTAATATTACAGAATGTATCAGATTGTCTGATATTTAACAATTTCAATGAAAAAGAAAATCAGTACAATATTACATCAATATTACACCTCTCCAGTGTTGTATTTAATAATACATACCATAATTCACCTTGTTTCCATGGTAACGAGACCAAAGACTCAGCCAAAAGGTGTACCTCAACCGTTAAACCATCCCATCCCATCTCTGTACCGTGTATAACCATACATGACCCCATAAATATAATACCTGTATCTACGTCTGACATTTCAAAGTTAAAGCGTTTACGGTGTGGCAGTGATTTCCAGGTGAATATTCAGGATGCTGTTGAACACAGGAGGGAAGGGTTTTGGTTTATTTTATTGGTTATTTGCTGAGCGGGCCACGGCGTGACTTTTACTTTGAAGCCCTGAGTTTTCTGGAATTGCTTGGGGTGCGTTTGTTTTACTGTGACTGACGGAGCGATGCGTTGCCTCCACATGTTTCTTGAGGTTTGAGAGTTGGAAGCCGACATTTATTCCCTGCTTTGCTTCTCTGAACCTTGATGCTCTGTCATCTGACTTGTGGCCGTGAGGCTGTGGAGGAACATGGGTGGTACGGTGAGGAGGGAGGTTAAACATTACATCCCGATGACAAGACGAGGACTTAGAGAGGGAGGAGAGTGGCGAGGGATGTTGAGAGAGGAGAGGAGGAGGGAGTGAGGAGAGGAGAGGGGAGGTGCAGGGAGAAGAGGGGAGAGAGGAAAGGAGTAGAGAGGGAGGGGCGAGGAAATAGGGGAGAGAGTAGTAGAGAGCAAAGGAGGGAGGAGGAGCTGTGTTGATCTCAGTAGTCCAGTATCGCATCGTTCTGTATCCTCTAATTTCTGGTGTTTTGATTACATTTGAAATAATAAAGAACATAGTTTAAAGAGCCTTCGCTGAATATTCCTACACACACACACACACACACACACACACACACACACACACACACACACACACAGTGTAAGAGTGCCTACATTTGTAGTAATCTATATTGTTTATCCAAATGTACGCCATTTTATGTTCCACAACATAAAATATAATATCCATTATCTCCAGCATGTGGTCCAATACTAAAGAATAAATTAACATGATTTATCAATTATATTTAACATGATTTATCAATTATATTTAAACTATCGTGAAGCGCAGCCAGAAGACTTTTGTTATGCGAAGAGTAGGACCTCCTTTACCTCCTAGTGAGAGTGATGGGTGGTGACAAATGACATTGCTTCCCCGAGGTCATCCTGCTACAGACCATGATGGCATTACTAGCTAGCGATGCGAGCTAGCATAGCAATCCTAACCCTGTTGCTAGACAAGCAGCTATGTGTGTCGGAGGTGTAGGAAATATTGGTACTACTTGTACTATTACGACCATGGATGTAGTCTACTACTACTACTCTAAACTGACAAGCGTTTTCACCTGGCACAATACCGCCCTCTAGTGGAACCGCTGGAAATGGCTGCTTAGTTTTGTATAAAAGATGGATAAATTAATATTCACAAATAACATTGCGAATAATGATGTTCTCTAATTGCAATGATAAAGTAGGGTTTTAACATAATGACCTCAGGCTGTTGCTTCAGCATTATAGTTTGAAAGGCTTAATGTCTTGTTTGACCAGAAGTGACGTTTCTTCTGTAACTGGACACCCAAAGTATCTTATCAGGAAAACAAACCCACACAGCCCGCACTCAGCACGTTTACACCACGACAAATAAAGATACCGTTTATTACAGGAAACACCAGTTTATTTCTGTAGAACTGCAGTTGAGTGGATCCTGTTTAAGAGAATAAGTGGAGTAACCAATAACCAGTAACCAATAGGAGTGAAAACCTTTTTCATTATAATAAATTATCATACCACCTATACGCCAACTCAGTAACTTACATGGACTTCTATAATTTCTTTATAGCTACTTTATATAAGGTAGGGCCTGCTATGGTCATAAGTCTAGTGCATTGTTTTACTAATGTATCGTAGCCATGTCAGAACTGTCAGAAAACATTTGAAGGTAACATTTTCAAAGGATAGTTCACATTGTTTGTTATACCAGTAGAACAGGTGTTTCTGCTGTACTGGACTGAACACACAGATAAATCTGGAATTTCTGTAGCTCTTGGTGGGCAACATAGACAACCGATGAAAACAGGAAGCTTAAGTTAGTGCAGCGAGCTTCAGGAAACATGCTGTCTTCAATCTTTGGTCACGATACATGGGAATCGTTTAGAACCACTCGTCTAAACGTGTCAGCAATAAGTGCACTTCTGCCCCGAGAGCAGACATACAGGAGGACACTTAACATACGAGACCAGGAGGACACTTTACATACGTGA
The DNA here is from genome assembly GCA_026745465.1 of Lota lota. NCBI lineage: Eukaryota > Metazoa > Chordata > Actinopteri > Gadiformes > Lotidae > Lota > Lota lota. The sequence goes on from JACYXH010000536.1 coordinate 1,049,289, forward strand.
CCAGGAGGACACTTTACATACGAGACCAGGAGGACACTTAACATACGAGACCAGGAGGACACTTAACATACGTGACTAGGCAGAGACCAGTCAGGAACAGGTTTTGTCTTCCTGAGTAATGTGTTTCCTTGTTAAATGCACGAAACCATGAAATACACAAAACAAACAAACTAAAACCACCCAACCATCCCATGTCTGGCCTTAAAGGTTCAGAGGTCTCCAGGCTTTAAGCAGGACAGAAGGTAATGATATTATGTCATTTCAGAGTCCAAAGTAGTAACATGAAAGCATCCTCCTAAACACGCAGTACACCTCCCAGGACAATCCAAACTATTAAGAGGCGCTCATTCAGCTGACTTCAGTAGTCTGTGGGCGGAGGAGGTGTTTAGAAGATGTGTCAGGTGGAGGAGGCTGAACACAAAACATAAAATAAAAACCAACGATGTCTATCATAGAGATACACAATACAGCTAACTTGAATATGAAAATTGTTCTATTAAATATGAATAGTTTTATTCATAAAATATTAATATCTCGACATGAAGGACAGCAATAACTGGGCTATTTGCGACATCAAACACAACCAAAACATTATACATAATGTAAGATGTTGGACATGTATGATGTATAACTTACTTCTGAATATTACGCTATGAATAATATGAGTAATAATGGGTCTCAGATCGAATGCTAAACTTCCCACTACTCCCTGTACTGCTAAACCAGTCTGACAGACGAGACGGTTTTTCTGAACTACTATATACTATATGTCACATGTATTTTCCTCTGAATTGTATTGCCTTGCTGTACTTGTGTTAACTTCTATTTGTTTTATTTCTATTTTCCTAAAAACACAACAGTCCTTTCTATCTAGAGGAGAGTTTTTGAGGTTGAAAGATTTTCCACCAGGACGATTAAAGTACTGGTAATGTATTGATAACGTACTGATGAAGTATTGATAATGTATGAACAAATTATTGATGAAGACCTGATGTGGTTTTAACAAAGTATTGATCAAGTAATGATCAAGTATTGATTTAGTATTAACAACTGATTGTACTGGGGAGTGTATTGATAAAGCAGCGGTGAATGAACGGGAATCAGAGCGACTCACTGCACAGTCTGGGGGCCGAGTTCTGTTTAGGTCGCGCCCCGAGGTCACGCCCCCCCACCAGACCCTCCTGGGGGATCTCTTTCTCATCCGGCGGACTCCTGGCCTCCTCCTCCTTCTTCCCCCCCCCCTCGGGGAGGTACACCCCCCCCACCTCCGCCACCAACTTCTCCACCGCCTCCAGCAGCTGGCCCAGCTGTGGGTGCTCGCCCCAGATGTTGTTGTTGATCACAAAGAACCTCTTCCCGCAGCGCTCCAGCACCCACTTGAGGTCGCGACCCTCCCGGCGGATGTAGCGCTCGATGGAGATGTCCTTCAGCACCTCGGACCACGTGAACACCACCAGGGTGTGCTGCCACGCCCGCTCCCCGAACAGAGCCATGTGCTCCTGGATGCGCCCGCGGTCCACGTCCGAGAACATGCCCACGGGGATCACCAGGAGGAAGGCGTGGGGGCCCGGCGGGCACATGGACGCCCCCTTAAGGATCTCCTGCTGGTAGGAGGGCGGGGTGTTCTGGGAGGAGAACCAGCCCGGGGTGTCCACCACCACCACCTGCCGCCCCTCCACCTCCGTCTGCCGCTTCACGCAGAACTCTGCGGCGCGCTCCAGCCGGAACTCCTCCCGGCCCAGGATGGTGTTCCCGGTCAGGCTCTTCCCGGGCCAGCGCCAGCCCAGCAGGACCAGACGCAGCTCCGCCAGGCGGTTAGCCGCCGCCGCGCGCCGCTCCTCCTCCGGGTCCGGACCGTCCTCTAGCCACACGGAGGAGGTGGGAGGAGAAATGTTACATATCTCACTGTGTCCCAGAGGATAGAATAATGTTACATATCTCACTGTGTCCCAGAGGATAGAATAATGTTACATATCTCACTGTGTCCCAGAGGATAGAATAATGTTACATATCTCACTGTGTCCCAGAGGATATAATAATGTTACATATCTCACTGTGTCCCAGAGGATAGAATAATGTTACATATCTCACTGTGCCCCAGAGGATAGAATAATGTTACATATCTCACTGTGCCCCAGAGGATAGAATAATGTTACATATCTCACTGTGTCCCAGAGGATAGAATAATGTTACATATCTCACTGTGTCCCAGAGGATAGAATAATGTTACATATCTCACTGTGTCCCAGAGGATATAATAATGTTACATATCTCACTGTGTCCCAGAGGATAGAATAATGTTACATATCTCACTGTGTCCCAGAGGATAGAATAATGTTACATATCTCACTGTGCCCCAGAGGATAGAATAATGTTACATATCTCACTGTGTCCCAGAGGATAGAATAATGTTACATATCTCACTGTGTCCCAGAGGATAGAATAATGTTACATATCTCACTGTGTCCCAGAGGATAGAATAATGTTACATATCTCACTGTGTCCCAGAGGATAGAATAATGTTACATATCTCACTGTGTCCCAGAGGATAGAATAATGTTACATATCTCACTGTGCCCCAGAGGATAGAATAATGTTACATATCTCACTGTGCCCCAGAGGATAGAATAATGTTACATATCTCACTGTGCCCCAGAGGATAGAATAATGTTACATATCTCACTGTGTCCCAGAGGATAGAACAATGTTACATATCTCACTGTGTCCCAGAGGATAGAATAATGTTACATATCTCACTGTGTCCCAGAGGATAGAATAATGTTACATATCTCACTGTGTCCCAGAGGATAGAATAATGTTACATATCTCACTGTGTCCCAGAGGATAGAATAATGTTACATATCTCACTGTGTCCCAGAGGATAGAATAATGTTACATATCTCACTGTGTCCCAGAGGAAAGAATAATGTTACATATCTCACTGTGTCCCAGAGGATAGAATAATGTTACATATCTCACTGTGCCCCAGAGGATAGAATAATGTTACATATCTCACTGCTTCTAGCTGTCTATTTATTTATGTATTTATATAGCACCTTTTAAAAGTGCCACAGTTTACTAAGTGCTTTAACAGACAACAAACATTTATCGTGTAGATATTAAAAACTATATATATATATATATAACTATGCAAAATGGTAGGGAAGGAGCATAATCAGTCCATCCACAGGCCTACACGCCAAAGTACTACAAATAAGCATGTAAGAGATCATTCATAAAATAGAGGTAGTATAAAACATGGACCAGTGGTCAACAGAGTGCCTTACTTCCAGTACGGTTGTAAGTCCAACTTATTTAATCAGTAAAGTGATATGATGCGTGAAGCCAGGTTAATAACCCACCCATCCGCCAGCGCATAATTAAGTTATGGGACTTCTTAAAGCTTCGTGGTCATTTTACTGGGGTGTCTGGTCTTGCCGGTACAGTCATCTTAAAGCTATGTGTAACTATACAGCTGTGTTCCCGTCTCGCCACAGTGACCGTACAGTCGGTCAAGACCTGACGTCACATTCGGTAACTTACTCCGGTAACAATAGACCGACCAGCAATGTATTACATTTACATTATCCGACATGTATTACGTTAGCCGAGTAATGGGAGACCAAGCGGCCACGTATTCCATGTACGTGATTCTACATGTATTACAACACAGCGAGGTAACGATATGTAACTAGACATTCATTACAATAATACAAACCTGCGTACCGAAACGGGACGAAAGTTACTGAGAAGCTCACCTGATTCCTGTCTCTTCGGTGTCTTGCTCATCTTTCAGTTGTAGGTCTGTGGTCTATTAATGTGTTACTTTAGGTGTATTTCTTTGTAGTAAGTTAACTGGGCATTAGTTTGGAGCAGGTTGGTTTCTGGAGGAGGATTTCCTGCCTCTCGATCAGCAGGCGGGGCTAGAACCCTGGAGGACCGGACTCCTATTGGTCAGCTGTGGTACTCCAGCAGGCGGGACCAGAACCCTGGGGGACCGGACTCCTATTGGTCAGCTGTGGTACTCCAGCAGGCGGGAACCAGAACCCCGGAGGACCGGACTCCTAGTAGTCAGCTGTGGTACTCCAGCAGGCGGGAACCAGAACCCTGGAGGACCGGACTCCTAGTGGTTAGGGTTAGGGTTTAAACAATAACCTGAACCCTGCTCAGAATGTACTGTTATGTTGTAGAATTATTAAACATTTTTAAACATACTTTCACCCAAAGCCATGGAACGTAATGTTAGTTTGTGTGACGCAACGTCATCACAAGGTCCGAGCCCACGAGTTGGGTGCATGGAGAGTGCATGATGGCCGCATGTGGCGGGAACGCGCAGACAGCTCGGGTGTCCATGACAACTTTTCTGTTCGTCAGCCATTAACACAACCAGCTTTTATTATTATTAATGTAATTTACACACATTAAACATGTTTTATTTCCCATAGCGTCTAACTCTTTCACAGAATGTTTACGAATTCCTTCATTTAATCCTCTTTATTCTCAACAGCGCTCTTAACTAGTCATATTTTGTTGATTTGAATGCAAATTTTCAAATGTATTTACAGCAGTTATGGCATCATGTTCACAACGTTAAATAATTTAAATGTTTTCCATATTGAGAACATTGTATCATAAAAAAAGGTTGATGTACAGGTTATTCCTTCATTTATTTTGATGAATTAATGCTGTTAATAATAATGTACTAGCATGCCTTCAAAACAATCAAAGCCTTCATAGTCCCTGGCAACACTACTGCATAGTATAGAAAGACTTCATTAAAGAATGTATTATATAAATTATATCCAACTATTTATGTATCTCTATATATATGTCTGTCTGTCTGTGTCTGTCTCTTATGTAGCCCAGGAAGCCAGTCTCTTCATATCCGCATCATCCTCCACCCTCTTCTTGGACTCTGGAAAAACAAGAAGTTCAATAAAATGTAAGATAAATCCCAGCCACAGTCCCATACCTGACGAAAACACCATCTGCCGTCGGCTAGACCCCTAAACTCAGCTGTGTTGTTTCATTACAGAAACAACACAGCACTGATGCTGAATCAAAACCCTTCATCAGAGATGATTGGTTCAGCAGCCGTTGGCCAGTACGTATCAAGCGCTAGGGGTCTTAGATGGTAGTTCAAACATAAACATGATGTTACAGAGGGATCAGAGAGGCACCTACTGGTTCTCTGGCTGGGGGCCCCTGTAGGCACCCTGGAGGTCCCTGTAGGCACCCTGGAGGTCCTAGAGGAGGTGGGGGTCTTAGAGGAGGGTACCCTGGGGAGCCTGGCCATCTCCTTCACCCTCTCCTCCTCTTCCTCCTTCTCCAGCTCCTCCAGCTCTGCCAGGAGCTCATCCTACACACACACACACACACACACACACACACACACACACACACACACACACACACACACACACACACACACACACACACACACACACACACACACACACACACACACACACACACACACAATTTACTAACTACTATATATTACATAATATAGATCGTATCCATAGACCAATCAAAATACTCTGCCTCACCTCGTCAAACGTGTCACCGAACGGTCGGCCAATAGCATCGCAGATCTCCTGAGCCACTTCCTGTTGCTCTGTGATGTCCTGCATCAGAGAATCGATCTTATCTACGTCCCTGATGCAGAGAGACAGAGAGAGAGAGGCCCCATAGCTTAGACATCAGCGCCACTATGGTCTCGATGTGAAGACCCAGACCCACTAGTGGTTCTTACATGTTCTGGTGGACTCCCTTGATGGCCTTAGCAGCGTAGCTCATGTTCTTCAGAACCTCCGTGTTCGTGCTGGCGTTCTCCAGCGCCTCCCGCTGGAACTCGATGGTGGACAGGGTCCCGTCGATCTGGGTCAGCTGCTGCTCGTGGCGCTTCTTCCTCTTCAGGGCCTGTAGGGCGCCTGGAAACCAGGACCGGATCAAACCAGACCAGGACCGGATAAGATCAAACAAGGACCAGACCAGGACCGGATCAGACCAGACCAGGACTGGATAAGATCAAACAAGGACCGGATAAGACCAGACCAGGACCGGATAAGACCAAACAAGGACCGGATCAGACCAGACCAGGACCGGATAAGACCAGACTAGGACCGGATCAGATCAGACCAAACTAGGACCGGATCAGACCAGACTAGGACCAGATAAGACCAGACTAGGACCGGATCAGACCAGACTAGGACCGGATCAGACCAGATCAGACCAGACTAGACTAGGACCAGATAAGACCAGATAAGACCAGACTAGGACCAGATAAGACCAGACCAGGACCAGTCTGAAACATAACACTCTTTCATGATACTTGTTCACAATCCTAAAATGCTCCGCTACGGGACTGATGGAGGGAATGAAGAAGTGTTTATTTGGTCATCATTCCTTTGGTGTGGTGACTCCCATTAGGTCACACCCATGCAGGCTACCCATCCCTGGGCGTTCCCAGCTGGCAAAAGGAACGTGGACGTTTGTTTAGCCTTGTTCTAAACATATCAGGGATGCGGGTCATGAGAACCAGTAGGGAACCATGCATAGGCCTTGCACTGAGCTCAGTTACTGTTTAATAAGGGCAGCAGTAGCTCAGGAGATATAGCAGGTTCGAGGTGTCGGGTGTCCCTGAGAGAAACACCTAACCCTACCTGCTCCTGACGACCTAGCATGGTTACAACCACTGTCTGTGTGTGAATGTGTGTATAATTGGGTGCATGTGAGGTAATAACTGTGCAGCACTTGAGTGGCCACTGGTCTGAAAAGCGCTATTTTAAAGGCACTCAGTTTACTGTTTTAACACATCTTGGATATATTATGGTATTGCTCTGTTTCTCATTCTCTAGTAGTCGGATCTATTGGTGGCTAATGTAACATAAAGATGCACATAATAAGTGTACAACGTACCTCGCTTGTTTTTGGTGCCGTATCTCTTGGCGGTCGCAATTTCTTGCTCTATCTTCTGCTCCAGGTACTCCTGTTTCTTGGTCAGCATTTCTTCCGTTTCCCGGAGCCGATGGATGGCCTCCTGGGGAGAGGAACCCGACTGGTGCTTCCTGGATTTAGAAGAACCCGACGAACCGGAGCTCCCTTTGAACACCCTTGCTAATTTACTCATTTTGTCCGACATTAGAGTCGCGATAAACCACCAGACACGGAATGCACGGGTAGACCTAACCGTCCACGTCGGGCTGTGCTGCGAGATCAAATACCGGATCAACGACTTTTCAAATCAGTTGAAAACAAGCCCGTGAAAATACGCCTTCCCTTACACCTGTCCGCGCTCATACCTGGGTGACGTCACGTGAAACCTGACGCAAAGGAATAGAAGGTCTGCAATATTTAAATTTACTCTTAACCCCAAATACAGGACGCCGAGTCGACCCACAAATGCACAATGTATTGGTTTAAATATGAATATTTGTATATCATTTATGACATCTTCAAAATGCATTATAAATGTTAGTTCACGATATGTTTTTTCACAAAATGACAAACTAAGTAACCGTTGCTATGTGCATTACACTGTTATACGTGTGTTCTGTTAACCCTATTTTAACCTTAACGTTATAAGATATAAACTTCTTTAACCTTATAAGATGTAACCTACTTTAACCTTATAAGATGTAACCCTACTTAAACCTTATAGAGGTTACCTACTTAAACCTTATAAGAGAGTTAGGGTTAACCCTAACCCTTTTGCAGCACGGTGTGGGTCAGGGTTCATGTGACGTCATCATGGCTGAACTGGACATAGGACGGCACTGTGACACGGAGTCCTGCAAGCAGCAAGGTTCGTCTCCCAAAAAGTGACTTTATTATAGAGATATGATTCCGAGTGTCTCTTTGGCTCATTTCGTCTTTGAAAATACCAAAGATAATCCTCAACGCCCTGTAGTGTGGTTAGCATGCCGCTAATGCTAACGTGATGCAGATGGAGTCGAGGCTAAGCCGCAAGCTCTCGGTTCCCTCCACGGAGAGCCCTGTTCACGAAAATAGAAGTCTTATCTGGTTGTTTTTAATGGCGATAAACTCACAGATATTGCATCTCCACGGACAGCCCGGGTACTCCTTTTTGTATCGGCATGCCTTTGGTTTCACTACAGTCAACGTTTGTCACATAGGAGCAACGTGCTGCCAAGTAGTGTATGAAACGTTATATTTGTCAGTGTTGTGAAGCTATGGAACGCTTCAGACCTCTTGACAGAAAGCTGTTACTACACTGTATCGGCAGTGCACTACCCAGATGCTAATGCTAACGTCCTCTTGGTCGTTTTCGGCAAACAGTGGAAGCTCACACTTGTAAACAATAGTTATGACGTTACTATTGATGTGCTGATACCTGACCCCAACATGGTACCGTATTAAGATGAGCAAGTCCTGATCATAGAACCAGACTCAGGTTCTGGTGCCGAGCATGTCCTGGATCACAACGGTTTTATAATCACAATGGTTTGTCTTCCTTCTAGATTTCCTTCCTTTTGGCTGCGACTCTTGCGGTGGGGTCTTCTGGTAAGATTGGATTTGTATGCTGTTTAGATTTGTAGCTGATTTAAAGTAAAGTCCTGAATCGCCTTTTATTTGTATGGGATTTCTGGCAAATTATGGTGATGTCCTGGTTCACGTTTTATTTTAATTTGCAGTATTGAACACAGAAGTAGATCCTCGCATTCATGTCCAGAGGTAGGCCTGTGTTATACATTATCATAAATATCCTCAACCTTCTACATATACATACTTACATATATACTTCTACATATACACTCCATCGGTCCATTGTGTGGTTTACTGTATGTGAATATGTTTGGTTTAGGTATTATCTATTGTATGTGAATATGTTTGGTTGTGTATTATCTATTGTATGTGAAATATGTTGTGTTGTGTTTTATCCAGAAGGCTTCTGTCCCCAGAGATTTTCAGCGGACTGGGGGGACTAAGAGTTACCCCTGCTCCTACCAAGACTGCAGAGGGAAAGAGCTGTTCCCTGTGACGTGTCCACACTGTGAAAAACACTTCTGCCTGCCGTAGGTTGAGGCTACTGCTACTGCTGCTGCTGCTACTGCTACTGCTACTGCTACTGCTGCAGCTACTACTACTACTGCTACTACTACTACTACTACTACTGTTACTACTGCTACTGTTACTACTGCTGCTACTGCTGCTGCTGCTACTGCTACTGCTACTGCTGCTGCTACTACTACTACTACTACTACTACTACTGTTACTACTGCTACTGTTACTACTGCTGCTACTGCTGCTACTGCTGCTACTGCTACTGCTACTAGCTGTAGGTTCCCTCTATAGATACTACTACTACTAGCTGTAGGTTCCCTCTATAGATACTACTACTACTAGCTGTAGGTTCCCTCTATAGATACTACTACTACTACTAGCCGTAGGTTCCCTCTATAGATACTACTACCCGTAGGTTATATACTATTAATAAATAATACTAATAATAATGTTTGTAGTCCTGGGTTTCACACAGTGCTCTGAACAGAGACAGGTAGCTGTTTTGGGTGGTGCTGTCATGTCGTTTCCAGAGGAAAGTGGTTGCTATTGAGGACAGCGGAGGACTGGATCGCCACTAACAGCCTCTATTTTCCTGGTTTCACAGCCATCGACACCAGGATGACCACTGCTGTGAGAAACTGGAGGCGCCGAGACCCAAGATGGCGGCCACCAAGGAGCTGGTCCAGAAGATAGTGGGTGGGTTACTATGGTGTTCTGTTTATTACAACACTACATGGAGTTATAGTCAGTGGAACTTCTATTTACTAGCAGACACTGTTTAGAAACATGTCATAAACTTTCCTGCCTACGTGTGTCTGTGTCTGTTTACTGGTCTGTTGACATGTTTGTGCGTGTGCGTGTGCGTGTGCGTGTGTGTGTGTGTGTGTGTGTGTGTGTGTGTGTTGACTCCAGAGTCTAAGACGCCAGCGCCTCCGAAAGGACGACGAGGAGTGAAGAGCAGTGCGACGGCGGCGAAGGTGGCGTTGATGAAACTGAAGCTCCACGCCACGGGAGATAAAGGACTGCCCCAGGTCAAATCCTCCTCCTCATTATTATGAATGCGTCATTAGTCATTAGTCTTCAGTAAAAAGCAGCTCTTGAAAGAGTGTTTTGGGTCGCGTAAGATTGCTGACTTAGCTATAGATATTAGTTGATACAAAAACTAGTTATCATAAAGGTCCTGAATATAGTAACTAATACTCATGTTAGTAATCATCACTCATGTTAGAATGTAAATACATTCACAAGGGCATTGATATTATGGGCACATGTTGATTGTCAGTTGGGGTTACAAAAATGTTGAACTCAAAATGGGATCACAGGCCACTGGGGTAATTCTCTGCAAAGATCATATCGGAGGGGCAGTTCACTGACGTACCACTCATAACAGTACACCTTAAAGTAAACCCTGGAATATTGTTGTGTAACCAGGTGGAGAGGACATACCTCCAGGTGTATCTTCCTAGAGAGTCTGCCCTGCCCAGCCAGCCCATGTTCTTCTGTTCCAAGTGGAGTGTGGGCAAGGTAGTGGACTACGCTGCCTCTCTGGCCGGCCTCAAGAACTACAACAACGTACTCACTGCTAAGGTAGTGTAGCAACATACCTGCTACTGAGCAAACAGTAACACAGCAACATACTCACGGCTAAGGTAGTCTAGCAACATACCTGCTACTGAGCAAACAGTAACACAGCAACATACTCACGGCTAAGGTAGTGTAGCAACATACCTGCTACTGATCAAAGAGTATCACAGCAACTTAGTCGGTTAAGGTAGTGTAGCAACATACCTGCTACTGATCAAACAGTAACACAGCAACGCACTGACAACTAAGCTAATGGTAACAAAATAACATACTCACACTATTAGGCTAACGTTTACATGACAACAAACTGACAGGCAGCAAGATGCTAACACTGCTTGTCTCTCCTCATGTCTTATAGAATAGAGCTAACGTACTACTTGTGTTCTCCATGTGTAGAAGCTGCGGCTGTGCCATCCACAGACTGGAGAAGCTCTACGGATGGACGACACCCTGCTCTCACTGCTCTCCCATCCGGACACGCCGCTCCACAACGGGGGCGACGTCATCCTAGAGTACCTGGACAACCACCTGACCGCACTGGACCACATGTCCTCCTACTTCCCCCATACCTAGCGCAACGCTGGGCTAGCTTGTTTATGATTCTGCTTTAATAAAGTTTTTAATGTTGCACCTGGCAGGCATAGTGTTTTGTGATCATGTGACGGTGTGATGTTGGTGGAAGGGAGGAATTAAGGTTGAAACAGCTGTTGAAGAGCTCTATTAATTCACACTATTCAACATCTGTTGTTTACATCCCTTCATAGTATGGGAAACTGCTAAATATCAATCCAAATGTGTGTAAATAATAATAATATTTTTTTATTATATTATAATTCATCATTGTATCACTCGCCAAATAGAGACACATCACAGACAACTGGGGTAAATAATTATAACAATTATATTATAATAGATAATTCTATCATACGCCATAGAGAGACTGATTACAGATCAGCTGGGGTAAATACACGGTTTCGGTATCTCTGGGTTGGACGAGACCAATTTTAACCAATCACATCAGTTATCGGTTAAACGAACAAGCCCGCTAGCCACTCACAGGCGTGTGGGCGTAGCACGTGACCAGGGAGGTTTATAGTCCAATAGGCGGGGCTTCTTGGTACATCAGACATTATCGAGCTGTTGTTTTGGTCGCACTGAGCTGTTTTCTTCAGTACGTTTCGACAAACAACCACTGAGATTCTTGCATTGCACGTCTTAGTAGTTCGTTACTCAGCGTTGTACCGATCGGGTCGCTGATTGAGCGCCTCGGTCCAGTCAGAGAAATCCGTTACTTAAGGGAAGGGATGCCGCTGCAGAGCCAACCTCACGGACTCTACACAGCTTTGGATATAAAGTCAACGCGTTTAATCGGGAATAGTAGTTTTAATATACCCTTAAATAGTACCAGGATACAGCACTCTCGACCGAGTGGTTTAAAAATATGTTTATTTTCAGCTGCGAATTAAATTAACCAAGCAGCATAAGCTAACCGTTAGCGTGTCAACAAAGCGCGGATCGCTCGTCCTGACCCCCAAACGGATCTCTCGACGACGGCTTGGTTTACTCTTCTTTTATTTTTGTCTCTGCCGAATTCATTAACTGGTGAGTTTGATGTTTTCCAAATGTAAATACACTGAACCAGGAAGACAAATGTACATCATTGGGTCAGAGTGGGGGATGGGCAACAGATCTCAAGAGGCGGGGGTAGTGGTGGCGGCCTGCGGCCACTAGGGGCGCTGCGGCCCGCTGGTTACACCAAACTTCTGATCTAATGCGCACAGCACTTCTGTCTGTCTGATGTATGTAAATACAATTATATCTCATGTTAGTAAAGAAGTCGAGGGTTGCTTTCCGAGTCATTTTTAAGTGGTTGTCAATATCCAGTCCCAAACAGAAACTGACCTTTACAGACGAGACAAAGACAAGAAGATGAAACTTCTGGAGAACTCAAGCTTCGAGGCGCTGAGCTCCCAGCTGTGCGTGGAAACGGGAGAGTCCCGCATCCTCGGGAGGTAAACATCAACTAACGGCACATACACACCGACAAAAGTTCTCTTAACACCTGTATACTGCAGTGTACAAACTGTGTACTTGGCCAATGCGCATTATTTAAACATTTGACTGTGCAGTAGTCAACTATATGATACTGTACGCACTACTGTACTAGGAAGACTTATTCTGTCCTTGATTCACAACTGTTACTATATTTAGAAAGCGTGCAGACAGTTTTCATGACGTGGTTTCCTCTGATTGTGAGCAAACAAAGTCGGATTATGTATGTAGGCAACATTGTAGTGGAGTACTACAGAGTACACCATCAGTACTACAGTACACCATCAGTACTACAGTACACCATCAGTACTACAGAGGACACCATCAGTACTATAGAGTACACCAGTGATACTACAGTACACCATCAGTAGTACCAAGGACACCAGTGATACTACAGTGTACCATCAGTACTACAGTACACCATCAGTACTGCAGAGTACGGAGGAGTGTAATGTGCAATGAAGGGGGTTTATGGTTAGTCAGAGACTAGAAAGTGAAGCCCATGAACCAGGTGAAACCAGGTCACATCTCTCCTACTGATAAAGGGTCAGTTGTAGATTACACAACACAGTGAATCAGCAGGTTATTGAATCTGGGACCCACAGCCTCAGTAAATGCCAGCTCTCAGCAGGGGAGTTATAGTGAAGTTATGTAACCCTGGGTATGTAACCCTAGGTTGCCATGGTTACGTAAAGAGAGAGAGGTGTGTTGGCAGGCAGATAGCCAGCCGCTAGACATCGTGTGCCCTGGTGTAGCGACCCAGTGTCCGTTTAACACCATGCGGGCTATTAGGAGACCAGGACACACAATCACACACCAACAGATACATAAACACATGTAAATAACACAACGCCGGCTGCTGACAGGCCTGAGGGGGAGGGGTGAGGGGATATTTTAACTGCAACCTCCGCTCTGGGTGTCTGGTCTATGGGTGTCTGGCCTCTGGGTGTCTGTTCTCTGGGTGTCTGGTCTCTGGGTGTCTGTTCTCTGGGTGTCTGGTCTCTGGGTGTCTGGCCTCTGGGTGTTTGGCCTCTGGGTGTCTGGCCTCTGGGTGTCTGGCCTCTGGGTGTCTGGTCTCTGGGTGTCTGGTCTCTGGGTGTCTGGCCTCTGGGTGTCTGGTCTCTGGGTGTCTGGCCTCTGGGTGTCTGGCCTCTGGACATTGGTACGTTACGGTTGCACGGGGAGGAAAATGAAACAAACAAGAACATTGCCGGCGCAGACCGCAAACGGAACCAAAACGAAGTTACAGCAGCGATGCACCAGCTTGAAATGCCATGCGGCACATGCTGTCATGTCTGTCCTTTGTGTTTGAGGGGGGCTACGCTACATTAGCTAAACAATGGCTGAGGGACCAAGCATTGAAGCTTTGTATCCCTCCAGAAAACGTCTGTAGCCGTCAATGTAGGAGTATTTTGGATACACAAAGAATGAGCAGGGAGTTGTTCAAGACGACGGATATCAAATCTGCAAAAGTTGTGTACTGTGTGCATGTTAATGCCAGAAACCCTAACCTTTAACCCTAGAACACCTGTACAATACCCCACCTGTATAAGATCATGTTTACCTTCACTTCTCCTCATGTTAACCCTAGAACACCTGTACAATACCCCACCTGTATAAGATCATGTTTACCTTCACTTCTCCTCATGTTAACCCTAGAACACCTGTACAATACCACACCTGTATAAGATCATGTTTACCTTCACTTCTCCTCATGTTAACCCTAGAACACCTGTACAATACCCCACCTGTATAAGATCATGTTTACCTTCACTTCTCCTCATGTTAACCCTAGAACACCTGTACAATACCACACCTGTATAAGATCATGTTTACCTTCACTTCTCACCTTCACGTCTCACTCTCTCCACCTGTCTCTCTCCACCTGTCTCTCTCCACCTGTCTCTCCCTCTCTCCACCTGTCTCTCTCCACCGGTCTTCCAGGATCGAGAGCTACTCGTGTAAGATGGCGGGGGACGACAAGCACATGTTTAAACAGTTCTGTCAGGAGGGGGAGCCCCACGTCCTGGAGGCCCTGTCTCCCCCCCAGTCCACCTGCGCCACCAGCCCCTCCCAGTGAGTACTGCACCCTAGAAACACCCATAACACCCCACCACGTTGAGTAATGCACCCTCATAACATAACAACCACATCTTTCAGTTAAGACCTATGTATTTAGTCCTAGTACTTAGGTCTGGTACCTTCTGTGTTTATTGTATCTTTATGGTTCCATCTTCTGAGCAATATGTCCTGATTAGATTCAGATGACATCTCCTCTTCATGTTCTCAGTCAAATAAGGAAGATAGAGGAAGTGGGCATAACTTCCTGTAGCACTGATCTCTCTCTCTCTCTCTCTCTCTCTCTCTCTCTCTCTCTCTCTCTCTCTCTCTCTCTCTCTCTCTCTCTCTCTCTCTCTCTCTCTCTCTCTCTCTCTCTCTCTCTCTCTCTCTCTCTCTCTCTCTCTCTCTCTCTCTCTCTCTCTCTCTCTCTCTCTCTCTCTCTCTCTCTCTCTCTCTCTCTCTCTCTCTCTCTCTCTCTCTGTCTCTGTCTCTCTCTCTCTCTCTCCCTCCCTCCAGGCTGGGTAAGAGCAGTGAGGAGGGCGAGGACCCTCTGAGTGATAAGTGTTGCAGGAAGACTCTGTTCTACCTCATCACCACCCTCAACGAGTCCTTCAAGCCCGACTATGACTTCAGCACCGCCCGTGCCCACGAGTTCAGCCGCGAGCCGAGCCTCAACTGGGTCAGAACCACGCACGCACCTACATAGAGACCTTTACACACAGCTACGTTGCCCTCCGCTACTCTAGACCCAGAAAGTCTTTTAAAATGTTCAAATGAAATGAAACGTGCACCGATCTGTGCTTCAGCGATGTCTACTGCATGGGTTTTAATGTGTTTGTCTCCCCCAGGTGGCCAACGCTGTGAACAGCAGCCTGTTCTCTGCCGTGGGGGAGGAGTTCAACTCCCTGGGTCCTGAGGTCTGGAGCACCATCGACCAAGAGATCAACCTGCATGGCTGTGATATATACAGGTAGGAGACCTGTATACACACACACACTGTTTGTGTGTGTGTGTGTGTGTGTGTGTGTGTGTGTGCGGTGGTCTGTAACGTCTCCTTGGGTGTGTGTGTGCGGTGGTCTGTAACGTGTGTGTGTGTGTGTGTGTGTGTGTGCGGTGGTCTGTAACGTGTGTGTGTGTGTGTGCGGTGGTCTGTAACGTGTGTGTGTGTGTGTGTGTGTGTGTGTGTGTGTGTGTGTGTGTGTGTGTGTGTGTGTGTGTGTGCGGTGGTCTGTAATGTCTCCTGTGTGTGTGTGTGTGTGCGGTGGTCTGTAATGTCTCCTGTGTGTGTGTGCGGTGGTCTGTAATGTCTCCTGTGTGTGTGTGTGTGTGTGTGTGTGTGTGCGGTGGTCTGTAATGTCTCCTGTGTGTGTGTGCGGTGGTCTGTAATGTCTCGTGTGTGTGTGTGTGTGTGTGTGTGTGTGTGCGCGGTGGTCTGTAATGTCTCCTGTGTGTGTGTGTGTGTCCTGACAGCTATAACCCGGACCTGGACTCAGACCCGTTCGGGGAGGAGGGAAGTCTCTGGTCTTTCAACTACTTCTTCTACAACAAGAAGCTGAAGAGGATAGTCTTCCTCACCTGCCGCTCCGTCAGGTACGTGACCTCATGACCTCACAGGTCACGCGACCTCTCAGCAGGAAGGGGGGGGACGGGGGACGACTCGGAGAGACCTCGTGTGCTGACTGTTATGTTTCCATGGCAACAGTGTGCTCAGCGGGTACGGTCGGGATAGCCATGACAACGAGCTGGACATGGAGTTGGAGGATGAGGAGGAGATGGATGGATTCACTGAGGACCGGTAGGGCCCTTCATACTCCATCACATGTCTTCATACTCCATCACACGTCATCGTACTCCATCACACGTCATCGTACTCCATCACATGTCTTCGTACTCCATCACATGTCTTCGTACTCCATCACATGTCTTCGTACTCCATCACATGTCTTCGTACTCCATCACATGTCATCATGCTCCATCACATGTCATCGTACTTCATCACATGTCATCGTACTTCATACAGGTTCTGATGGTTCTGCTCTTCTTCCTCCAGGTTCCCCAGAGCTCTGTGTGTCTAACCTCCTCCAAGGACCACCTCATCCTCTCCTCCTCTTATTTCTTAAATCTTTCCCTCGTTTTTTATCATCTTGTTTTACGCAGCCCCCACACCCCCTACCCCAGCCCCCACACCCCCTACCCCAGCCCCCCCTTCCCCAGCCCCAGCCTCCATACCCATGAGGACAGATGTTGAGGAAGCCCTCTCAGACGTTATGAAGAGGACAGATGTTGAGGAAGCCCTCTCAGACATTATGAAGAGGACAGATGTTGAGGAAGCCCTCTCAGACGTTATGAAGAGGACAGATGTTGAGGAAGCCCTCTCAGACGTTATGAAGAGGACAGATGTTGATTCTGAGGGAGCGCCTTTGCTGTTCCTCATGAGGACTTGTTTCCCACAAGACAGACCACCAGCATTAGCCCAGAGACACGGCGTGTTGGGCAGCTGGGAGGAGCTTATTAAAGACTTTCTGATCGACCGACTGATATACAGTATCACTTGTTAGTGATCCTCTTGCTTGTTTTGTTTGTGTTGCTTTCTATGTGTGCCAGTGGTTTCTGTGACGAGTACGTCTCTAGCACCTTGTCTCAGACTATATGCTGCATTCTGAACCTTCTATTGGTTGAACTTCTGTGTATTTTAGAAGAGAGTTGTCTTTGTTAAGCTTCTGTCCTTACTTCATGTCTTGCTAGCCTCTCCGCTGGTAACAGTGAATGTACATTCTCTTTAATACGGAGCCTTCCCAGCTTCACTCATTCAGCTTTTTGTTCCTACATTAAGGGTTATTAATATATTTCTCTGCCGTGTTTAGAGCGTAGATGATATATCAGAAATGTGAATAAAGTTGTTTCAAACAAACCAGCCCAGTGTCTCCTGTGGGGGCAGCAACAACAGTTTATTTTAGTACGAGCTAACAGCTTTGGCGATCAGTCAGCGCGTGTGCCGGGAGTGCAGTTTGTTGTGCTTCCCGGAGACATGGCTACATGGCTTCACGCTAGCGAGAGCGGACACGGGACAACAGAGCGGTAAGAAGAAAGGAGGAGGTCTAGTAGGTCTTTGTCAGCTCCTTCTGGACTGATCTGGTCCCCTGCCATGAAAGCCCTCTTCTTCCTGTTGAGGAGGGCTTTCATGTCCTTGTTGATCCAAGTTTTGTTGTTTGGAAAACAGCGGACCTTCTTGGTGGGTACAACGCTGTCCTCATAGAACCTGATGTAATCTGTAATGCACAGGGAGAGTCCCTCAATGTCCTCTGCATGGTCCTCCAGGAACAGGTCCCAGTCGGTCGTCTGGAAGCAGTCCTGCAGGGCCTCCTCCGCCTCTCTAGACCACACCTTCACAGTCCTGGTGGTGGCGGACTGCCTGCTGACCACAGGCTTGTACACAGGTACAAGATGTATCAGCTTGTGATCAGACCTACCGAGGGGTGGGAGGGCAGAGGAGCTGTATGCCTGTTGTTGGGCTAGAGCTGGACAGTCTGGAGGTAGTGGTGGAGAGGAGGATGAGGGACCGATTCAAGTCTATCCTGGGTAACCCCTCCTATCCCCTCTATGATGAGCTGTGCCAGATGGGGAGCACCTTCAGCCACAGATTCATTTCCCCCAAGTGCAGGACGGAGCGCTTCAGGCACTCCTTTGTGCCGGCAGCCATTAGGCTGTACTACAGTGCCTGACCCCCCCCCCCCCCCCCCCCCCCCCCCAATAAATGTATGGACACTACCGCACTCTAGAGTTTATTTATATTTACATACTGTACTGTGTACAGTGTATGTGTGTATATATGTGTGTGTATGGGTATGTGTATGTGTGTGTATGTATGTATATGTATATGTATTTATATGTATATATATATATATATATATATATATATACACATGTATGTGTATATGTGTGTGTGTGTATGTATGTGTGTGTGTATATGTATATATACATGTGTATGTGTGCATATGTGTGTGTGTGCATGTGTATATATACTGTATATGTACTTGATATTTGATCTCTGGGTCACTTTTTTACATTTACGCACGTTATATACTGTGAATTGTACTGTTCATCATTTATACTGTTTGTCCTGTTTGTCCTTACTTAAGCATTTACTTTAGCAATTTTTTTAGCATTTCCTTAGCATTACTTTAGCACTACTTTGTGTTATATCTTGTATCTCTTCTTTGACTGCTGCTGTGCTGTAACACACGAATTTCCCCTCCGGGGGATTAATAAAGTGTAATGTAATCATCACTAAACGTGTGTGTGTGTGTGTGTGTGTGTGTGTGTGTGTGTGTGTGTGTGTGTGTGTGTGTGTGTGTGTGTGTGTGTGTGTGTGTGTGTGTGTGTGTGTGTGTGTGTGTGTACAGAAGGAGCTAAGGTGTACTACGAACAGGTAAACTACACCACCACCAAGGACTTTCCACTCCCGGCTCCACCTTGGGTGTCTTGAAATAAAATGTATTATTATTATTATTATTATTATTATTAAATGGTTATATATGTTATTTTTTTTATCAAACCACAAGAAGGTGGTACAGAACCGTGCCATATAGTTGCATATTAGCCACTAACCAGAGGAATTATTATTTGTATGCTCATCTGGAGGTTCCTTAAAGTAATATGAAGAGAAAGTAAAGGATACCAATAATAGTATCCACGAAGCACTCCCATGTCTCTGCTGATGGTTGGAGATCAATACCAGATGTCTAGGAATACTACAGAACAATACTAGCTGTCTGCACTGTCTAGGAATACTACCAGTATACTTTGGTAGATCAATACCAGCAGTGTAGGAATACTACCAGTATACTTTGGTAGATCAATACCAGCAGTGTAGGAATACTACCAGTATACTTTGGTAGATCAATACCAGCAGTGTAGGAATACTACCAGTATACTTTGGTAGATCAATACCAGCAGTGTAGGACTACTACATGCATGCTTTGTTGTGATCGACCGCAGCCAGAGGAACATCTGCCACGACGGCATCAAAAGAGTACAGAACCGCTTCTCCCAACAGAACAGTGTGAACACGAAACGTCCAACGAGGTGGCGCGTGTACTCCCGTTTCTCTGGCCTTGTCGTCATCAGTCGGCGTCAGTGGAGTAAACAAGGAAGGACCAGCATGTCGTAAATGCTAAAAGAGGCTCTCTGGATACATGTTGGTGAAAAGCCGGCCTATCGAGTGGTGTTCCACATTATTCTGGAAGAGGATCTTCGAGTGGATCAGCTTGCTCTCATTATACTGATGTTAGCCTGGAGGTAGTCAGGCCGGGTCTTGATCGTGCCACAGCCCTCGCTGCTTGAAACATCCGCAGAGATATTGCGCTAAAGAAACAATTTAGACCGAAGCCGCTCCTCGCAGACATTACACACCCAAAGCTGCGGTAAATAAAGCGATGGTGCTTTCCCTGGTGGACCTGTGTGCGAAGGAGGTGGTGAGAGACCACAGCTCTTCTCCCTCCTGGCTCTGCTGCGTTCCCCGGGAGCTGTACGACGCCCTGCTCCGGGCCGCCTTCTCCGGGTGTCGGCCGCTGGCGGTGGGGGAGCTGGTGCAGCGGTGGCCGGAGCGATGTTTGAGAGTCGGGGACCGGAGGAACTCTGGCCTTAATCCTCCCAACATACTCTGCATCCAGGCTCTCCTGCTTGCCGTGGTGCGAGGCCTGTCCGACCACAGGTGAATTCACTAATATGTGACCACGAATGAATTCCATCCAAGCAGATGTATTCCTTGTTTCGGTCAGATGTTAACCGTGTGTGTGTGTGTGTGTGTGTGTGTGTGTGTGTGTGTGTTAGGTGCATGCTGCAGGTCCTGGACCTGTGTGGACTCCAGAGGGACGATGGGGGAGACCCCATGGGGGGGTGGTCCCTGACAGTAGCGCTCTGCTCCATGCTGGGCCAGGCCCGTGCTGGGGTGCAGGCCCGGAGAGAGGGGGTGCAGGCCCGGAGGGACGGGGAGGGCGAGAGGAAGAGAGTCCTGGCCATGGAGGGAGAGGGGGCGAAGAGAGAGAGAGCTCCACGCAAGAGGGAGAGGGAGGGGGAGGTTGTCATGGAGATGAACGGCGAGGGCAAGGGGGTGGCGAGGACAGAGGAGGAGCAGGTGAAGGGGGTGAGGAGGAGGATGGAGCAGGAGCGGAGGAGAGAAGGAGGAAGAGAAGGGAGTGGTGGGGAGGAGTCGAGGGAGAGCAGTCAGGAGGTGCTACTGCAGGTGAGGGCGGACCTCTTTGTCAACGCTCGCTCCTGGGAGCGGGTCCGCATGGCGCTCTCCTCCCCCGACCCCCTGCGGCTCAGCTGCCGCTTCCTCCGCGTGGAGGAGCTGTCCGTCTCCAACACCAGGAGGCTCCTGGAGCTGGTCCCAGCCCGGGGCCTCCTAGGGGTGGAGCTCCGCAACAGCAGCCTGGGGATGGAGGGCCTCGCCTCCCTGCTCCCCCTCCTCACCTCCTTCCCCGCCCTCAGGTCCCTGCGCCTCCAATACTGCAGCCTGGCGCTGCATGGGAGTGTGACGGGGCAGGAGGAGGTGCTGAAGGAGGTGGCCCTCGGTCTGGCTCAGCTCCCCGAGCTCCGACGGCTCAGCCTCACCGCGCTGCACCTTCCGGGACACCTCCGCCTGCTGCTCAGGTGAGGAGGAGGAGGAGGTGGTGGAGGGAGGGAGGGAGGGGAGGATGGGTCTCAAGACTCGGATTTGATAAATATTGGCATTTCATCTCTGAAATGCATTTCTCTTTCTACTGTAGTCTCGGATGGCATGTACTTAACCGAGCGATGAGAAATGTACCATTTTGAAAGCTTTTCCGAGGGGATGTAAGAGGTGTGCCTGAACGTCTGATGTCTCCCTCCAGCTCCCT
Source organism: Lota lota (assembly GCA_026745465.1). Classification (NCBI taxonomy): domain Eukaryota; kingdom Metazoa; phylum Chordata; class Actinopteri; order Gadiformes; family Lotidae; genus Lota; species Lota lota. The sequence goes on from JACYXH010000536.1 coordinate 1,070,894, forward strand.
GGCCCGGCCCCTACAGGTCCTGGAGCTCTCCAACCTCAGTCTGAGCTCTGCGGACCTGGCCTTCCTCTCCTGCTCCCACCACGCCTCCTCCCTGCAGCGTCTGGACCTCAGTGAGAGCCGTCTGGACGCCTCTTCCCTCCCCTCGGTCCGCCGCCTCCTGTCCCAGGCCTCCTCCTCCCTGCTGCACCTCACGCTGAACGGCTGCGGCCTCACCGACGGCCTCCTGGGGGCGCTGCTGCCCTCCGTGTCCTGCTGCCGGGCCCTGCGGAGCCTGTGCCTGGCCCTTAACCCCCTCTCCCTGGCCGGCCTCACCCAGCTGGTGAGGGCCGCACTGGGCATGGCCTCCCTGCGCCACCTCCTCTACCCCAACCCCCTGGAGGAGTACCAGCCAGGTCTCCCGGAGCTGCCCTCCAGCGCCCAGCTCCTGGACTGGCCCCTGGACGAGCTGCAGGACGCCAGAGCTACCTCCACCCTGCTCCACCGCCTGGTCCGGGCCACGGGCCGCAGCGACCTCGTACTGACCTACGGCCTGGTCAACTACCACCACGACCTCCTGGACTAGACCCGCCCAACTCCTCCTGGTGGACTAGAGGGACCTCCTGGTCTAGACCCGTCCAACTCCTCCTGGTCTAGACCCGTCCAACTCCTCCTGGTGGACTAGAGGGACCTCCTGGTCTCCAGTTGAAGAACACCCAAGTGCCTAACAACCAGGTCATTTGTGAGAAAAAAAACCTTTTTCATGAGATGAAGGAATTGCGAGCCTGTACTGAACTCGGTGTTTAGAGTCGACTCATGTCCTTTTGTCAGGAGTTTTGACCGCTAGTTTTAATTCATTTCCTAAGCCTGGAGAGAAGAAGAGTGTTTGTAACACTAAACCTGTCCCTGTGCCATGTCTTAATATAAACATTAGACACAAATGGGGTTGACCCTTTTTAAACTTTTAATCATGGATGCATTTGGTTCATACTTCAGAGCGACTATGCCGTTTGTCTTGTAACATTTTGTACATGTTATAAACGGTTTAAAATGCCAACAGCTGTGTTCAGCATCTTTATTAATCATCAGGAGTCATTGATTTGTTTTAGTACCAAATCACTACTACACAATAAAAGCCCTGCTAGTTGAGCTGTTAAACAAAATAAAAGCCCTGCTACCTGAGCTGTACTCCACAATAAAAGCCCTGCTAGTTGAGCTGTAAAACAAAATAAAAGCCCTGCTACCTGACCTGTACTCCACAATAAAAGCCCTGCTAGTTGAGCTGTAAAACAAAAAAGCCCTGCTACCTGAGCTGTACTCCACAATAAAAGCCCTGCTAGTTGAGCTGTACGCCACAATAAGAGTCCCCGGTGGATGTGGTCATCTGTAGTACTCCGGGTGCGATTGTTCCAGCAGGAAGAAGCGTCTGGGCGTGGCCGTGGTGTCCAGCTGACCGATGGGGCAGGAGAGCGGGAGGAGGTTGAGGCGAGGCAGAGGGAAACTGAGGACCCGGGGGAAGCCAGTGAGGGAGGGACGGGTGCGGAGGGGGGGCAGCGCTGCTCCTGTGTGTGTGTGGGGGGGGGGGGGGGTAATGGGATCAATATTATTATAATATTATTCAATGTATTTTCACTAAATCAATATGTGAGTGGTACTATGATGTCATTATGATGGATCAGCGTATTCGTCTGTCTCTAGAGGAAGTGAAGGCGACACCAGACAGGAGAACTTAATGCTAATGTACTGTTCTGATGAACAACTTTGGGATCAGAGTGTGTGTGTGTGTGTGTGTGTGTGTGTGTGTGTTTGACTCACCAGCTGCTTTGTGTGTTCTCAGCATACTGTGAGTCTCTCCCAGACGCTGGATAGGCTGAAGACCACTACACACACACACACACACGCACACACACACACGGTATAAAATGTGTTTTATTTGTGTATTAAGTGTGTGTCTGTGCCTGTGTTGCTCAAAGTATTTCTGTGTTTGTGTGTCTTTGTGTCTATGTATTCAATGTGTTTGCGTGTGTCTTTGTGCCTATGTATTCCATGTGTTTGTGTGTCTTTGTGTCTATGTATTCCATGTGTTTGTGTGTCTTTGTGTCTATGTATTCCATGTGTTTGTGTGTCTTTGTGTCTATGTACTCCATGTGTTTGTGTGTCTATGTATTCCATGGGTTTGTGTGTGTCTATGTATTCCATGTGTTTGTGTGTGTCTGTGTCTATGTATTCCATGTGTTTGTGTGTCTTTGTGTCTATGTATTCCATGTGTTTGTGTGTCTTTGTGTCTATGTATTCCATGTGTTTGTGTGTGTCTATGTACTCCATGTGTTTGTGTGTGTCTATGTACTCCATGTGTTTGTGTGTGTCTGTGTCTGTGTGTATGTATTCCATGTGTTTGTGTGTGTCTGTGTATGTATGTACTCCATGTGTTTGTGTGTGTGTTTGTGTCTGTGTCTATGTATTCCATGTGTTTGTGTGTGTCTTTGTGTCTATGTACTCCATGTGTTTGTGTGTGTCTTTGTGTCTATGTACTCCATGTGTTTGTGTGTCTTTGTGTCTATGTATTCAATGTGTTTGCGTGTCTTTGTGTCTATGTATTCCATGTGTTTGTGTGTCTTTGTGTCTATGTATTCCATGTGTTTGTGTGTGTTTGTGTATGTACTCAATGTGTTTGTGCGTTCTGTATCAGTGGTTTCTCCATGTGTTTGTGTGTGTGTATGTACTCCATGTGTTTGTGCGCTCTGTATCAGTGGTTTCTCCATGTGTTTGTGTGTGTGTCTTTGTGTGTCATGTACCAGGCAGGCGGGGACAGCATCACAGTGTCGTGTCGGGCCCCTGGGGCCCCTTGCTGGTCTCTCCTGGAGGAGCAGAAGAAGTTGAGGACGTGTACGGAGGGAACGTGGTCTCGCTGGTCCACTCTCATGTGTTCCTGCCAACACAGGAGGGGGAGCAGCTCACAATCCAGACTCAACTAGATGATCCAAGAGGCGGTTCTTCAAAGGTTCCTTTATGACATTATCATAGTCACATGACGAGATCTTTACTTCAAACTCAACGCTTTTAACTTTCATTTGGGGGTATTTATATTTGATTCTACTCTTCGGTGCTAGTGACCGGATGAGGTCCACAGATGGCTGGGTACAGACTTTGTATTTAGGACCGGTAGGCCCCTTCATACTCCATCACATGTCTTCGTACTCCATCACACGTCATCGTACTCCATCACATGTCTTTGTACTCCATCACATGTCATCGTACTCCATCACATGTCATCGTACTCCATCACATGTCATCGTACTCCATCACATGTCATCGTACTCCATCACACGTCATCATACTCCATCACATGTCTTCGTACTCCATCACATGTCATCGTACTCCATCACATGTCATCGTACTCCATCACATGTCATCGTACTCCATCACACGTCATCATACTCCATCACATGTCTTCGTACTCCATCACATGTCATCGTACTCCATCACATGTCATCGTACTCCATCACATGTCATCGTACTCCATCACATGTCATCGTACTCCATCACATGTCATCGTACTCCATCACATGTCATCATACTCCATCACATGTCTTCGTACTCCATCACATGTCTTCGTACTCCATCACATGTCTTCGTACTCCATCACGTCATCGTACTCCATCACATGTCATCATACTCCATCACATGTCATCGTACTCCCATCACGTCATCGTACTCCATCACATGTCTTCGTACTCCATCACATGTCATCGTACTCATCACACGTCATTGACTTCATCACATGTCATCATACTCCATCACATGTCATCGTACTTCATCACATGTCATTGTACTTCATACAGGTTCTGATGGTTCTTCTCTTCTTCCTCCAGGTTCCCCAGAGCTCTGTGTGTCTAACCTCCTCCAAGGACCACCTCATCCTCTCCTCCTCTTATTTCTTAAATCTTTCCCTCGTTTTTTATCATCTTGTTTTACGCAGCCCCCACACCCCCTACCCCAGCCCCCCCTTCCCCAGCCCCAGCCTCCATACCCATGAGGACAGATGTTGAGGAAGCCCTCTCAGACGTTATGAAGAGGACAGATGTTGAGGAAGCCCTCTCAGACATTATGAAGAGGACAGATGTTGAGGAAGACCTCTCAGACGTTATGAGGAGGACAGATGTTGAGGAAGCCCTCTCAGACGTTATGAAGAGGACAGATGTTGAGGAAGCCCTCTCAGACGTTATGAAGAGGACAGATGTTGAGGAAGACCTCTCAGACGTTATGAGGAGGACAGATGTTGAGGAAGCCCTCTCAGACGTTATGAAGAGGACAGATGTTGAGGAAGCCCTCTCAGACGTTATGAAGAGGACAGATGTTGATTCTGAGGGAGCGTCTTTGCTGTTCCTCATGAGGACTTGTTTCCCACAAGACAGACCACCAGCATTAGCCCAGAGACACGGCGTGTTGGGCAGCTGGGAGGAGCTTATTAAAGACTTTCTGATCGACCGACTGATATACAGTATCACTTGTTAGTGATCCTCTTGCTTGTTTTGTTTGTGTTGCTTTCTATGTGTGCCAGTGGTTTCTGTGACGAGTACGTCTCTAGCACCTTGTCTCAGACTATATGCTGCATTCTGAACCTTCTATTGGTTGAACTTCTGTGTATTTTAGAAGAGAGTTGTCTTTGTTAAGCTTCTGTCCTTACTTCATGTCTTGCTAGCCTCTCCGCTGGTAACAGTGAATGTACATTCTCTTTAATACGGAGCCTTCCCAGCTTCACTCATTCAGCTTTTTGTTCCTACATTAAGGGTTATTAATATATTTCTCTGCCGTGTTTAGAGCGTAGACGATATATCAGAAATGTGAATAAAGTTGTTTAAAACAAACCAGCCCAGTGTCTGCTGTGGGGGCAGCAACAACAGTTTATTTTAGTACGAGCTAACAGCTTTGGCGATCAGTCAGCGCGTGTGCCGGGAGTGCAGTTTGTTGTGCTTCCCAGATACATGGCTACATGGCTTCACGCTAGCGAGAGCGGACACGGGACAACAGAGCGGTAAGAAGAAAGGAGGAGGTCTTGTAGGTCTTTGTCAGCTCCTTCTGGACTGATCTGGTCCCCTCTCTGTCCCCTGCCATGAAAGCCCTCTTCTTCCTGTTGAGGAGGGCTTTCATGTCCTTGTTGATCCAAGTTTTGTTGTTTGGAAAACAGCGGACCTTCTTGGTGGGTACAACGCTGTCCTCATAGAACCTGATGTAATCTGTAATGCACAGGGAGAGTCCCTCAATGTCCTCTGCATGGTCCTCCAGGAACAGGTCCCAGTCGGTCGTCTGGAAGCAGTCCTGCAGGGCCTCCTCCGCCTCTCTAGACCACACCTTCACAGTCCTGGTGGTGGCGGACTGCCTGCTGACCACAGGCTTGTACACAGGTACAAGATGTATCAGCTTGTGATCAGACCTACCGAGGGGTGGGAGGGCAGAGGAGCTGTATGCCTGTTGTTGGGCTAGAGCTGGGCAGTCTGGAGGTAGTGGTGGAGAGGAGGATGAGGGACCGATTCAAGTCTACCCTGGGTAACCCCTCCTATCCCCTCTATGATGAGCTGTGCCAGATGGGGAGCACCTTCAGCCACAGATTCATTTCCCCCAAGTGCAGGACGGAGCGCTTCAGGCACTCCTTTGTGCCGGCAGCCATTAGGCTGTACAACAGTGCCTGACCCCCCCCCCCCCCCCCCCCCCCCCCAATAAATGTATGGACACTACCGCACTCTAGAGTTTATTTATATTTACATACTGTACTGTGTACAGTGTATGTGTGTATATATGTGTGTGTATGGGTATGTGTGTGTATGTATGTATATGTATATATATATATATATATATATATATATATATATATATATATATATACACATGTATGTGTATATGTGTGTGTGTGTATGTATGTGTGTGTGTATATGTATATATACATGTGTATGTGTGCATATGTGTGTGTGTGCATGTGTATATATACTGTATATGTACTTGATATTTGATCTCTGGGTCACTTTTTTACATTTACGCACGTTATATACTGTGAATTGTACTGTTCATCATTTATACTGTTTGTCCTTACTTAAGCATTTACTTTAGCAATTATTTTAGCATTTCCTTAGCATTACTTTAGCACTACTTTGTGTTATATCTTGTATCTCTTCTTTGACTGCTGCTGTGCTGTAACACACGAATTTCCCCTCCGGGGGATTAATAAAGTGTAATGTAATCATCACTAAACGTGTGTGTGTGTGTGTGTGTGTGTGTGTGTGTGTGTGTGTGTGTGTGTGTGTGTGTGTGTGTGTGTGTGTGTGTGTGTGTACAGAAGGAGCTAAGGTGTACTACGAACAGGTAAACTACACCACCACCAAGGACTTTCCACTCCCGGCTCCACCTTGGGTGTCTTGAAATAAAATGTATTATTATTATTAAATGGTTATATATATTATTTTTTTATCAAACCACAAGAAGGTGGTACAGAACCGTGCCATATAGTTGCAAATTAGCCACTAACCAGAGGAATTATTATATGTATGCTCATCTGGAGGTTCCTTAAAGTAATATGAAGAGAAAGTAAAGGATACCAATAATAGTATCCACGAAGCACTCCCATGTCTCTGCTGATGGTTGGAGATCAATACCAGATGTCTAGGAATACTACAGAACAATACTAGCTGTCTGCACTGTCTAGGAATACTACCAGTATACTTTGGTAGATCAATACCAGCAGTGTAGGAATACTACCAGTATACTTTGGTAGATCAATACCAGCAGTGTAGGAATACTACCAGTATATTTTGGTAGATCACTAACAGCCGTGTAGGAATACTACATGCATGCTTTGTTGTGATCGACCGCAGCCAGAGGAACATCTGCCACAACGGCATCGAAAGAGTACAGAACCGCTTCTCCCAACAGAACAGTATGAACACGAAACGTCCAACGAGGTGGCGCGTGTACTCCCGTTTCTCTGGCCTTGTCGTCATCAGTCGGCGTCAGTGGAGTAAACAGTAAACAAGGAAGGACTAGCATGTCGTAAATGCTAAAAGAGGCTCTCTGGATACATGTCGGTGATAAAGCCGGCCTATCGAGTGGTGTTCCACGTTATTCTGGAAGAGGATCTTCGAGTGGATCAGCTTGCTCTCATTATACTGATGTTAGCCTGGAGGTAGTCAGGCCGGGTCTTGATCGCGCTACAGCCATCGCTGCTTGAAACATCCGCAGAGATATTGCGCTAAAGAAACAATTTAGACCGAAGCCGCTCCTCGCAGACATTACACACCCAAAGTTGCGGTAAATAAAGCGATGGTGCTGTCCCAGGTGGACCTGTGTGCGAAGGAGGTGGTGAGAGACCACAGCTCTTCTCCCTCCTGGCTCTGCTGCGTTCCCCGGGAGCTGTACGACGCCCTGCTCCGGGCCGCCTTCTCCGGGTGTCGGCCGCTGGCGGTGGGGGAGCTGGTGCAGCGGTGGCCGGAGCGACGTTTGAGAGTCGGGGACCGGAGGAACTCTGGCCTTAATCCTCCCAACAGACTCTGCATCCAGGCTCTCCTGCTTGCCGTGGTGCGAGGCCTGTCCGACCACAGGTGAATTCACTAATATGTGGACCACGAATGAATTCCATCCAAGCAGATGTATTCCTTGTTTCGGTCAGATGTTAACCGTGTGTGTGTGTGTGTGTGTGTGTGTGTGTGTTAGGTGCATGCTGCAGGTCCTGGACCTGTGTGGACTCCAGAGGGACGAGGGGGGAGACCCCATGGGGGGGTGGTCCCTGACAGTAGCGCTCTGCTCCATGCTGGGCCAGGCCCGTGCTGGGGTGCAGGCCCGGAGAGAGGGGGTGCAGGCCCGGAGGGACGGGGAGGGCGAGAGGAAGAGAGTCCTGGCCATGGAGGGAGAGGGGGCGAAGAGAGAGAGAGCTCCACGCAAGAGGGAGAGGGAGGGGGAGGTTGTCATGGAGATGAACGGCGAGGGCAAGGGGTTGGCGAGGACAGAGGAGGAGCAGGTGAAGGGGGTGAGGAGGAGGATGGAGCAGGAGCGGAGGAGGGGAGGAGGAAGAGAAGGGAGTGGTGGGGAGGAGTCGAGGGAGGGCAGTCAGGAGGTGCTACTGCAGGTGAGGGCGGACCTCTTTGTCAACGCTCGCTCCTGGGAGCGGGTCCGCATGGCGCTCTCCTCCCCCGACCCCCTGCGGCTCAGCTGCCGCTTCCTCCGCGTGGAGGAGCTGTCCGTCTCCAACACCAGGAGGCTCCTGGAGCTGGTCCCAGCCCGGGGCCTCCTAGGGGTGGACCTCCGCTACAGCAGCCTGGGGATGGAGGGCCTCGCCTCCCTGCTCCCCCTCCTCGCCTCCTTCCCCGCCCTCAGCTCCCTGCGCCTCCACTACTGCAACCTGGAGCTGCGTGGGAGTGTGACGGGGCAGGAGGAGGTGCTGAAGGAGGTGGCCCTCGGTCTGGCTCAGCTCCCCGAGCTCCGACGGCTCAGCCTCACCGCGCTGCGCCTTCCGGGACACCTCCGCCTGCTGCTCGGGTGAGGAGGAGGAGGAGGAGGAGGAGGTGGTGGAGGGAGGGAGGGGAGGATGGGTCTCAAGACTCGGATTTGATAAATATTGGCATTTCATCTCTGAAATGCATTTCTCTTTCTACTGTAGTCTCGGATGGCATGTACTTAAACGAGCGATGGGAAATGTACCATTTTGAAAGCTTTTCCGAGGGGATGTAAGAGGTGTGCCTGAACGTCTGATGTCTCCCTCCAGCTCCCTGGCCCGGCCCCTACAGGTCCTGGAGCTCCCCTACCTCAGTCTGAGCTCTGCGGACCTGGCCTTCCTCTCCTGCTCCCACCACGCCTCCTCCCTGCAGCGTCTGGACCTCAGTGAGAACCGTCTGGACGCCTCTTCCCTCCCCTCGGTCCGCCGCCTCCTGTCCCAGGCCTCCTCCTCCCTGCTGCACCTCACGCTGAGCGGCTGTGGCCTCACCGACGGCCTCCTGGGGGCGCTGCTGCCCTCCGTGTCCTGCTGCCGGGCCCTGCGGAGCCTGGGCCTGGCCCTTAACCCCCTCTCCCTGGCCGGCCTCACCCAGCTGGTGAGGGCCGCACTGGGCATGGCCTCCCTGCGCCACCTCCTCTACCCCAACCCCCTGGAGGAGTACCAGCCAGGTCTCCCGGAGCTGCCCTCCAGCGCCCAGCTCCTGGACTGGCCCCTGGACGAGCTGCAGGACGCCACCGCTACCTCCACCCAGCTCCACCGCCTGGTCCGGGCCACGGGCCGCAGCGACCTCGTACTGACCTGCGACCTGCTCAACTACCACCACGACCTCCTGGACTAGACCCGCCCAACTCCTCCTGGTGGACTAGAGGGACCTCCTGGACTAGACCCGCCCAACTCCTCCTGGTGGACTAGAGGGACCTCCTGGACTAGACCCGCCCAACTCCTCCTGGTGGACTAGAGGGACCTCCTGGTCTCCAGTTGAAGAACACCCAAGTGCCTAACAACCAGGTCATTTTCATGGCCTTATTTAAAAGAAGACAATTTGTGAGAAAAAAAAACCTTTTTCATAAGATGAAGGAATTGCGAGCCTGTACTGAACTCGGTGTTTAGAGTCGACTCATGTCCTTTTGTCAGGAGTTTTGACCGCTAGTTTTAATTCATTTCCTAAGCCTGGAGAGAAGAAGAGTGTTTGTAACACTAAACCTGTCCCTGTGCCATGTCTTAATATAAACATTAGACACAAATGGGGTTTACCCTTTTTAAACTTTTAATCATGGATGCATTTGGTTCATACTTCAGAGCGACTATGCCGTTTGTCTTGTAACATTTTTTACATGTTATAAACGGTTTAAAATGCCAACAGCTGTGTTCAGCATCTTTATTAATCATCAGGAGTCATTGATTTGTTTTAGTACCAAATCACTACTACACAATAAAAGCCCTGCTAGTTGAGCTGTTAAACAAAATAAAAGCCCTGCTACCTGAGCTGTACTCCACAATAAAAGCCCTGCTAGTTGAGCTGTAAAACAAAAAAGCCCTGCTACCTGAGCTGTACTCCACAATAAAAGCCCTGCTAGTTGAGCTGTACGCCACAATAAAAGCCCTGCTAGTTGAGCTGTACGCCACAATAAGAGTCCCCGGTGGATGCGGTCATCTGTAGTACTCCGGGTGCGATTGTTCCAGCAGGAAGAAGCGTCTGGGCGTGGGCGTGGTGTCCAGCTGACCGATGGGGCAGGAGAGCGGGAGGAGGTTGAGGCGAGGCAGAGGGAAACTGAGGACCCGGGGGAAGCCAGTGAGGGAGGGACGGGTGCGGAGGGGGGGCAGCGCTGCTCCTGTGTGTGTGTGTGGGGGGGGGGGGTAATGGGATCAATATTATTATAATATTATTCAATGTATTTTCACTAAATCAATATGTGAGTGGTACTATGATGTCATTATGATGGATCAGCGTATTCGTCTGTCTCTAGAGGAAGTGAAGGCGACACCAGACAGGAGAACTTAATGCTAATGTACTGTTCTGATGAACAACTTTGGGATCAGTGTGTGTGTGTGTGTGTGTGTGTGTGTGTGTGTGTGTGTGTGTGTGTGTGTGTGTGTGTGTGTGTGTGTGTGTGTGTGTGTGTGTTTGACTCACCAGCTGCTTTGCGTGTTCTCAGCATACTGTGAGTCTCTCCCAGACGCTGGATAGGCTGAAGACCACTACACACACACACACACACACACACACACACACACACACACACACACACACACACACACACACACACACACACACACACACACACACACACACACACACGGTATAAAATGTGTTTTATTTGTGTATTAAGTGTGTGTCTGTGCCTGTGTTGCTCAAAGTATTTCTGTGTTTGTGTGTGTCTGTGTTTGTGTGTCTTTGTGTCTATGTATTCAATGTGTTTGTGTGTCTTTGTGTCTATGTATTCAATGTGTTTGTGTGTCTTTGTGTCTATGTATTCAATGTGTTTGCGTGTGTCTTTGTGTCTATGTATTCCATGTGTTTGTGTGTCTTTGTGTCTATGTATTCCATGTGTTTGTGTGTGTTTGTGTATGTACTCCATGTGTTTGTGCGTTCTGTATCAGTGGTTTCTCCATGTGTTTGTGTGTGTGTATGTACTCTATGTGTTTGTGCGCTCTGTATCAGTGGTTTCTCCATGTGTTTGTGTGTGTGTCTTTGTGTGTCATGTACCAGGCAGGCGGGGACAGCATCACAGTGTCGTGTCGGGCCCCTGGGGCCCCTTGCTGGTCTCTCCTGGAGGAGCAGAAGAAGTTGAGGACGTGTACGGAGGGAACGTGGTCTCGCTGGTCCACTCTCATGTGTTCCTGCCAACACAGGAGGGGGAGCAGCTCACAATCCAGACTCAACTAGATGATCCAAGAGGCGGTTCTTCAAAGGTTCCTTTATGACATTATCATAGTCACAGGACGAGATCTTTACTTCAAACTCAACGCTTTTAACTTTCATTTGGGGGTATTTATATTTGATTCTACTCTTCGGTGCTAGTGACCGGATGAGGTCCACAGATGGCTGGGTACAGACTTTGTATTTAGTCGTCCAGAGGGACAGCCAGCGCGCAGCGTGGTCCTGCAGGATCTTCCAGGTGTGGGTCTGGCCCTGGAGCTCTCCACCCCAGGTCTGGAGCTCCGGCTGCAGCCACTCCTCAGCCTCCTGCACCCCCAGCGCCTCCAGCCGAGCCACAGCCAGCTGGCTGGGGACCACGGGAGAACACACGTCACCATGGTTACAGGTTAGCACAACATCTAACTATGTCACCGTGGTTACAGGTTAGTACAACATCTAACTATGTCCTCATGGTTACAGGTTAGTACATTTAACTATGTCACCATGGTTACAGGTTAGTTACAATATCTAACTATGTCACCATGGTGAGAGCTTAGTTACATCTAACTGTGAGAGGGAGGGAGAGGGGGAGAGAAGGCCAGTGAGAAGGGATACAGAGGGAGCTGGGAGGGAAAGAGAGACCGACCCACCAGAGGGACGGGGTCTGATTGGCCAGGAGCACCAGGAGGTTGATGACCTTGCTGTAGCCAGAGCCTGCCAGATGTAGTGCTAAGGTTAGCATCTCATCCACCAGAGCCTGCTGGGTTAGACAGTACAGAGACAGGTCATTAAGGAGCAGGTAGGGGTTAGACAGTACAGAGACAGGTCATTAAGGAGCAGGTAGGGGTTAGACAGTACAGAGACAGGTCATTAAGAAGCAGGTAGGGGTTAGACAGTACAGAGACAGGTCATTAAGGAGCAGGTAGGGGTTAGACAGTACAGAGACAGGTCATTAAGAAGCAGGTAGGGGTTAGACAGTACACAGACAGGTCATTAAGGAGCAGATAGGGGTTAGACAGTACAGAGACAGGTCATTAAGGAGCAGGTAGGGGTTAGACAGTACAGAGACAGGTCATTAAGGAGCAGGTAGGGGTTAGACAATACAGAGACGGGTCATTAAGGTGCAGGTAGGGATTAGACAGTACAGAGACGGGTCATTAAGGAGCAGGTAGGGGTTAGACAGTACAGAGACAGGTCATTAAGGAGCAGGTAGGGGTTAGACAGTACAGAGACAGGTCATTAAGGAGCAGGTAGGGGTTAGATGGTACCCCTGTGTGTCGGGGTAGGGACAGAAGGAGGTGCTGGGCGAGGGTGTGTTGCTCCTGCAGGAGGTGCCGGAGGAGGAGGGTCTTCAGAGCAGCCAGGACCTCCATCTTGGACCCAGAGCCGGGGGAGTCCAGGTGGTCCAAGAGGACAGAGCAGAACCCGTCTGGAGATAGAGAGGTGGGGACGCACTACGCACACACACACACACACGCACACACGCACGCACGCACACACACACACACACACACACACACGCACACACACACACACAAGTTTTGTGTGTATCCTACCTTGGGAGGGGGTACAGGTGTGTCCTACCTGGGGGTGGGGGTACAAGTGTGTCCTACCTGGGTGGGGGAGAATAGGTATGTGGGTGGGGGTACAGGTGTGTCCTACCTGAGGGTGGAGGTACAGGTGTGTCCTACCTGAGGGTGGGGGTACAGGTGTGTCCTACCTGAGGGTGGGGGTACAGGTGTCCTACCTGGGAGTGGGGGTACAGTTGTGTCCTACCTGAGGGTGGGGGTACAGGTGTGTCCTACCTGGGGGTGGGGGTACATGTGTCCTACCTGAGGGTGGGGGTACATGTGTCCTACCTGAGGGTGGGGGTACAGGTGTGTCCTACCTGAGGGTGGGGGTACAGGTGTGTCCTACCTGAGGGTGGGGGTACAGGTGTGTCCTACCTGAGGGTGGGGGTACAGGTGTCCTACCTGGGAGTGGGGGTACAGTTGTGTCCTACCTGAGGGTGGGGGTACAGGTGTCCTACCTGAGGGTGGGGGTACAGGTGTGTCCTACCTGAGGGTGGGGGTACAGGTGTGTCCTACCTGAGGGTGGGGGTACAGGTGTCCTACCTGAGGGTGGGGGTACAGGTGTGTCCTACCTGAGGGTGGGGGTACAGGTGTGTCCTACCTGGGGGTGGGGGTACAGGTGTGTCCTACCTGAGGGTGGGGGTACAGGTGTGTCCTACCTGAGGGTGGGGGTACAGGTGTGTCCTACCTGGGGGTGGGGGTACATGTGTCCTACCTGAGGGTGGGGGTACAGGTGTTTAAACCAGCTCTCCTCTGCAAACTGGAGCAGGAACCCCGGGACCCGTGAGGAGGAGGCGCGGGTTGGGAGGGGATTTGGTCTTCTTTCAGGCTACCACGCACACACACACACGTACGCACGCACGCACGCACGCACACACACACACACAAAAAGTCTTAATATGATGTAATCTAAAGTGTCATGATGTCATGTAGACTAACATTAAAAATGACAGGGTACCTGGTCGACCAGGTGGGGGATGGTTCTCCTCTTGACGGGAGGAGGAGGAAGTGATGGGTTGGGAGGCTCCTCCCTGATTCTCTCTTCCTCATCTTCATCATCCTGAAATGGGACCTCCTCTTCCTCAGTCTGACTCTGCAGAGCAACACAGGTGATAGTACCGATAATATGATAATGATAACACTAATAATGTGTTACATCATGTTTTAACTCACCTGTCCGTCCTCCGGACCCTGATACTTAGGGAGTGTGGAGGGTTGCTTGGCAACAGGGTTACCATGGGCGACCAGGTAAGGCCTTCCCGCCAGCCCCAACTTCTGTTTACATCCCAACACAGGGCGTGGTGCCAACGCCTGTGGACAGGAAGTGGGCAGTTTAGACAGGAAGTGCTAACTTAACATATCATCCACTGTATCTCTCACCTGGTCTGCAGGTCTGGCTTGGGGCAGGGGAGGGAGGGCGGCCGGGGGGGGAGGGAGAGGGGGAGGGGCGTCCTTAGGAGGTCCTGGAGAACACTGAAGATCCCTCAGGTCCAACATGTCATCTCCCTGGTCCATCTACAATAATATAAATAACAGACAATATGAATAACAAACACTAACTAACCCTCACTAACTCACATTAACTAACTATCACTAATTAACCATACTCAACCCAACAAATTAACATTAACTAACCCTAACTAACCTTATCTAACTAACCTAACTTATCCTCCCTAACCCAACATTAACAAACTAACACTAACTATCCCTTACTAACCAAACACTAACAAACTAACACTAACTATCCCTTACTAACCAAACACTAACAAACTAACCTAACTCTAGCTACCTGCTCCTTACCCTAACCTAACTAACCAGTACTCCAGGTACCATAACGCTGGTCCTGTGGTAGATGATGTCCAGGTATCTCTGCCAGGCCTCTCTCCTCGTCTCCTGGGTGGCTGGGGGTCTTCTCTGGCTCCTCAGATCCCCGAGGCTCAGCAGGGCCAGGTCTATGTTCCTCTGGACCACCCTCTCCACCTCCTGGTCCCTGTTCCTCTGGACCACCCTCTGCACCTCCTGGTCTTTCCACTGGACTACCCTCTGCACCTCCTGGTCTCTCCTCTGGACCACCCTCTGCACCTCCTGGTCTCTCCTCTGGTCCACCCTCTGCACCTCCTGGTCTCTCCTCTGGACCACCCTCTGCACCTCCTGGTCTCTCCTCTGGACCACCCTCTGCACCTCCTGGTCCCTGTTCCTCTGGACCACCCTCTGCACCTCCTGGTTTTTCCACTGGTCCACCCTCTGCACCTCCTGGTCCCTGTTCCTCTGGACCACCCTTTGCACCTCCTGGTCTCTCCTCTGGACCACCCTCTGCACCTCCTGGTCTCTCCTCTGGACCACCCTCTGCACCTCCTGGTCTTTCCACTGGTCCACCCTCTGCACCTCCTGGTCCCTGTCCCTCTGGACCGCCCTCTGCACCTCCACCTCCAGACCCATCCTCTCCACCTCCTGGTCTCTGGTCCTCAGCTGAAAATGATGTTATTCGGCGATAAAAGAAAATACGTTATAATTAGGTTTATGATTACGATCTCATATAACTAGAGCATTGAGATGAGAAGGACTTACGTGGTTATGGAGGAGGCCGACTTGCGAATTCATTTATTTAGGGGGGGGGGGGGGGGGGGGGGGGGGGGTCCATTGATGAACAATTAGCTGAAATCACGCAACGAAAGCCACCTGTTTTAAGCTAACGTTACTGTACACTGACGCTTTTAGTATGCTGTTTAAACGAATCATGTTGAACAAACTACACGGTTTACTCATTTTGTGCGATTAATTGACTTAAATTAGATCAAAATGCAGCGTCCGCAGTCTTCGTCACGGTGACCCCGTCAGGCTCCGGTGAGCGGTTCTGCTCTGCCGAGCTGCAGTTCGCCGAACGAAATAGTTTAAATCTTCAGCTCATCCTGTGTGTGGAATCCTGGTTACCAGGCAACGGACTCGGGTTTGTTCCAATTCAAGGTTAAGTCCCCTAATAATGTATTATAATGTGTACAACACATACATATAAAATGTTTCCCCACGTATCAGGAACAAAACCGCAAATGTCTGTTTATTTTGAACGGGGAAGGTTTAAAATACGATTTGTGTTTTTTCCTATCTAAGTTTACTACAAAATGTGAACATACCAGTAATACCAGTAATATTAACACCAAACAAAAGCTCGTTTACATGTTTATTTCCTCATGTGCCTCAGCTGTATTCAGTCTTTGTTTCTAAGGGATGGTCGTGAAAATCGAGTGTTTTCTAAATAACATTTTATTAGGAAACATACTTTAAATAGTATTTTGAAATCTGTAAAAAAATAAACAAAAGTATTTTTTATACATCATGGACTATAAACTACTCAGAATGCTTTATAGATCATGGACTATACACCAATCAGAAGGCTTTATAGACCATGGACTATAAACCAATCAGAATAGTTTAGACATCATGGAATATAAACCAATCAGGAGGCTTTACACATCATGGACTATAAACTAAGCCAATCAGAGGGTTTGTTGCATCATGGACTGCAGGATGTCCTCCTCCTCCGTGTGATTGGCTGAGGAGAAGCTGGGGTTGAAGTAGTGAAGCTGGAGTTTCCCTGAGCGGTGCGCCAGTGCCACTCCGGAGTACGCGTTGTGATGGGAGGAGGAGGAGGAGCCGAACACCGCCATGGCCGTTACCCTGGCAACGACGAGAGGAGAAGAAGAACCACAGGATTGTCAACACTTAACCTCCGGCACATCCTGTGGTCCTTCCCTAAATCTAAGCCCCGCCCATACCCGTCGGCTTGCAGCGTTTCCGTAGCGACGGGCCTCAGGGGGTCGCGACTCAGGTCCCAGAGGTGGAGGTGGGAGGCGGAGTCAAGGACGCAGAAGACGACCGGTCTGGACTGGGACCAGCGTACCGAGACCACGCCCACCTCCGGGGCCCCGCCCCCTCGGCAGGTGGTCCACTCAGCCAGCGGCCAATGGGACGACACGATGTGGAGCCTCATGCTGCCGTCCGAACAGCCAACCTGGAGCACAGGTACAGCACCCGGTCATGACCTCATTCACTCAGTCGTTACCTCACTCACTCATTACCTCATTCACTCACTCAGTCATTACCTCACTCAGTCATTACCTCATTCACTCACTCAGTCATTACCTCACTCACTCATTACCTCATTCACTCAGTTATTACCTCACTCGCTCATGACCTCATTCACTCAGTCAATACCTCACCCAGGGATTAGCTCATTCAGTCATTACCTCATTCACTCAGTCATTAGCATACCCAGTCATGTTAATTAATTAATTTCCATGTATTCATGTTTAGCGTGAGGTGGAAGGCTAAGCTACAGTTAATTGAAACTAAGGATGAATAGATGGAAGGCTAGCAGAACGCTGTGTGATGGAAGGCTAGCAGAAGGCTAGTTTGTGTGTGTGTGTGTGTGTGTGTGTGTGTGTCTCTGTGTGTGTGTGCGTGTGTGTGTGTGTGTGTGTGTGTGTGTGTGTGTGTGTGTGTGTGTGTGTGTGTGTGTGTGTGTGTGTACCAGGAAGAGCTGAGGGTTGAAGGGGGAGAAGTGGACGGAGGTGATGTTGAGGGGTCTCAACCCCACCTCCTGAGACCTGTAGTCCCTGGGAGGAGATCTGAACCCATGAGCTGTCCCATGATGCACCACACCCTGGAGGACAGAACAGTATGATAGAATATCATCTAAAACAACAGAATAGTGGTGTAGAACAGTAGAGTAGAACAGAGTAGAGTGGAGTGGAGTATAACAGAGTAGAGTGGAGTATAACAGAGTAGAGTAGAGTGGAGTATAACAGAGCAGAGTGGAGTATAACAGAGTAGAGTATAACAGAGTAGAGTAGAGTGGAGTATAACAGAGCAGAGTGGAGTATAACAGAGTAGAGTATAACAGAGTAGAGTAGAGTGGAGTATAACAGAGCAGAGTGGAGTATAACAGAGTAGAGCAGAACAGAGTAGAGTGGAGTAGAACAAAGTAGAGTAGAACAGCGTAGAGCAGAACAGAACAGAGTAGAGTATAATAGAGTAAAATAGAATGGAAAAGAGTGTAAAATAAAGTGGCCCAGAGTAGCCCAGTCCGGTGGGACAGTGAAAGAGGCACAGGACAGAATGGACCTAACATGTAAATGTTCTCTGTATCTCTGACCATGTTGGTGGTGATGAGGAAGTGGTTGGCGTCGCTGGGCAGGAAGTGGAGCTGCAGAGCCTC
Organism: Lota lota; assembly: GCA_026745465.1. Taxonomy (NCBI): domain Eukaryota; kingdom Metazoa; phylum Chordata; class Actinopteri; order Gadiformes; family Lotidae; genus Lota; species Lota lota. The sequence goes on from JACYXH010000536.1 coordinate 1,088,995, forward strand.
AATGTCAGCTCCCTCCCTGGAGGTCAGAGGTCACACGGAGGTCAGAACACAAACAAGCAAGAACATGAAACTGGCAACAACACTCGTATCCACATGGCTACAGCAACAGCTGTGAAGAGGCAGGGTGCTATTTATGTCCTGATGTCTGTCTGTCTGAACTGTCGGCCTCTTTCTCTGTCTGTCTGTGTGTCTTATCGGTGTCTCTGTGTGTCTGTCTGTGTAACCTGTCTGCTGTGTCTCTATGCGTCTGTCTGTGTTACCTGTCTGTCTGTGTGTCTCACCTCTCAACAGCCGGCATACATGAACTGTGTAGCAGCTTTACCTTCCCTCCTGGCCTCAGACCTGGGGGGGGTGGGGGGGGGGGGGGATGATGACAAGCTTGAGGAAGGATCAGCTCATTGGTGGAAAGTGAGAGAGAGGAAATGAAGAGAGTAGATAGAGCGAGAGTTTAGTCATGGGTCTCACCCAGGTCAGTCTGAGATCCAGCCAGGCTGGCTGTAGTCAACTCCAGCACCACCTGGTGACCAGAGCAGGAAACACAGCATGAACATACGCACTCACTATGACCTACGACCCTACAGCAGGCTCACTCTCTATGACCTACGACCCTACAGCAGGCTCACTCACTATGACCTACGACCCTGCAGCAGGCTCACTTTGACCTATGACCCTAAAGCAGGCTCACAATGACCTATGACCCTACAGCAGGCTCACTATGACCTACGACCTACCCAGAGGTTCAGAATCCCCCTCTCATCCAGAGAGGCGAGCTGGAAAGACATCCCTGCCGACTCTGGAACACAACGGAGAGACGGTCAGAAGAGGACTGTGTGATACCAGAGGCTGGTGCTACCCAGTAGTAGTGATTGTAGTAGTACTAGTAGATGGGAGCCTAGTGTCCTACCCTCGCTGGCCAGCAGGGGGGGCTCGGGGTCTGTGGCTGTAGAGGACATGGAGGTGGTGGAGGAGGAGGGAAGCACCTCTATGGCGTTTACTGCTGAGTGGTGTCCCAGGGTGGAGAGGACCGCATCTACAGGACACATCACACCGTCGGCAGAGGAACCCACACTCATGTTTTTATTGGAAAGTGTACGCTTGACTTGGTGTGAAAGACTGGATGTTCATGTATCAGTGATCTACTGTGATTGGTGGACGGCGATGTATTGACTGTAGCTGGTGAACGATGATCGGTCAATTTGTTAAGTGATAGTGATGGTGAAGGATGATGGGTCTATTGGTGACGTGATGGTGGAGATTGGTGGGGTGCCAGTGATGGTGCGTGCGGTAGTATCCGTGGGTTACCGGTGGAGAAGGTGGGCTGTCTGAAGGTCCACTCTGTCCCTCCGACGGTCATGGAGTAATGACTCCCAGCCGGTTCCCTCAGGTCCCAGAGGACCAGGGAGCCGTCCGACGTCCCGGCCAGCACCAGAGCGCTCCTCCCTGGGCTGAAGCAGCAGCACCTCACCTGCCCGTTGGAAGCCCCATGGAAGCAGGGTAAAGAGTGAAACCCTGGAGGACTCTACTGGAAACATTAGTGCTGTACTGACTTCATGGTCCATCTTGGATCTAAACGCTAGCTGATAAATGCAGATTTCAGTTTCCCCCACCCATCTAGTGTTTACAACCAAGATGGCCCCTAGGTGAATAAGGCCCAATGGAGAAGACGGTGCTACACAGGTTTCCATCGCTGGACGACCATGAGGAGGTCAGGATTGATCAGGTTTCTCTCGGGCTCGAAACACCGGGCTGCAGACAGAGCTGGGAGAGGTCATGTGACCGACGCTCTGCCCACCCACCACATGCTAAACACAGGCTAGTGGGCTCCACAGGTTCACCTCAGCCTCGTAGACCAGGATCTTCTGGGGTCGGGACGGCTCCCACATGTTCCAGACGCAGACGAGGGTCCAGCCGTCGAGGCGGACGGCACCGGGCCGGTCCAGTGGGCCGTGGACCGACAGCAGGGTCTGCCTCTGGGCCGAGGAGAAGAGTAGCAGGCTGCAGGGTCGACCTGTGGAGAACGTGAGGGTTTTGGAGAACAGAGAACGTGAGTCTTAGAGAACAGAGAACGTGAGTCTTAGAGAACAGAGAACGTGAGTGTTTTGTAGAACAGAGACCGTGAGTGTTTTGGCGAAAAGAGACCATGTGTGTTCTGTAGAACAGAGAATGTGTGTTCTGTAGAACAGAGAACGTGTGTTCTGTAGAACAGAGAACGTGTGTTCTGTAGAACAGAGAACGTGTGTCTTGGAGAGTGTTGGTACCATGGAGGAAGGGCAGCTGGGTGTTGAGCTGCAGGTTTCCCTCGCTGAAGGACAGGGCGTCCGTCTGGGTCCTTGTCGTCCTCAGAGACTGTCTCTCAGCGTGGTCCTCCTCCAGTAGCACCGACATCACCTGGGCACACGGGGGCGCCACACCGTACATCAATGTCACACTAGGACCATCCTGTCTGAGGTATCTATCACCTATCTTACAGCTCTAAATCACCTGTTCAGGTATGTGTTACCTGTCCAGGTATCTTGTTACCTGTCCGGGTATGCGTTACCTGTCCAAGTATCCTGTTACCTGTCCAGGTATGTGTTAACTGTCCAGGTATCGTGTTACCTGTCCAGGTATGTGTTACCTGTCCGGGTATGTGTTACCTGTCCAGGTATCCTGTTACCTGTCCAGGTATGTGTTACCTGTCCAGGTATGTGTTACCTGTCCAGGTATCTTGTTACCTGTCCAGGTATGTGTTACCTGTACGGCCGAGTGTAGGAATGTTGCCAGGCGCTGGGAGTCAATGTTAATCTGAGCTGTGTTCCCATCTGGGGCATCCTGAGACCGCCCTGGATCTGTCATGATGAGAGAGAATGACATCAGACAGGGTGAGACAGCCGTCTTTCTGTCTTACCACAGTCTGTCTGTCCGCCTGTCTCTCTGTCCTGCCTGCCTTACCCCCGCAGGCTCCAGTGTGATCTGGCGGGTGCTGGGTCCACTTGTCCAGGACCTGGATGAGGTCCGTCTGGACGTCCCGCTCCCCGTCGTCCTCACGGCACTGCACATAGGCCTGAGAGACAGACAGGTGAGAGACAGAGAGAGAGAGAGAGAGAGAGAGAGAGAGAGAGAGAGAGAGACAGACAGACAGACAGACAGACAGACAGACAGACAGACAGACAGACAGACAGACAGACAGACAGACAGACAGACAGACAGACAGACAGACAGACAGACAGACAGACCTCACTGTGGTCTCCATGGAAACAGGACCTCATGACCTCTGACCTGCTTGGTATTGGTGTTCCCGAAGCTCTTGATGTAGACGTCGTACTGGCTGAGTGGTGGAAGGTCCAGGAGGGAGAAGGTTGGAGAGAAATCTAATTCCACCAGTCGCAGCAGCTCCATACTGCGCTTCCTGCAGAAAATACAGAAATCCTTGAAAACCTCAAAGCTCAACAAGATTCTGAGTACGTTTTATTGGAAAGGAAATTCACTTCTGCTTGCTGGCGACTTTTTGATTGATTTCTCTCTGCTTCGCTGCCACAAAGTCGATAAAGTTCCCGCGTTGAGGTCCTTTGGAAGAACCGTGATGAGGAGACTCCAGGTGGGTCTGCTCGGATTCTAGGGACGGAGCAGAGAACCGAGTCAGGACCTTCTCCGTGATACCTCCTTACCTGGAAGACAGAGGAGTTATAGAGGAGCACACCTTGGGGTCTGAGCTCCTCCTCGGTTCTGCTCCTTCTCCTGCTGCTCTGAGACGTTCCTGCTCTCCTGTTCTCCTCCTCCATGGCCCTCTGGATGGCCTCCACCTCTTTCCTCCTCTCTCCTCCCACCTCCTGGCGGGGTGACTCCACCACCTCCTCCTTCTCTTCTTCCTCCTCTCCCCCACTCTCATCCAGCTCCTCAAAGTCCTCCTCATACTCCTGAAGATCACCAGACCAACCAATCAGGAAGAGATAGCTGAAGGTCCACCACTAGCATGCTAGGACCTCAAGTCACTAGGAGCTCAAGTCACTAGGAGCTCAGGTCACTAGGAGCTCAGGTCACTAGGAGCTCAGGTCACTAGGAGCTCAGGTCACTAGGAGCTCAGGTCACTAGGAGCTCAGGTCACTAGGAGCTCAGGTCACTAGGACCTCAAGTCACTAGCAGCTCAGGTCACTAGCACCTCAAGTCACTAGGAGCTCAGGTCACTAGGACCTCAAGTCACTAGGAGCTCAGGTCACTAGGAGCTCAGGTCACTAAGAGCTCAGGTCACTAGCAGCTCAGGTCACTAGTAGCTCAGGTCACTAGGAGCTCAGGTCACTAGGAGCTCAGTTCACTAAGAGCTCAGGTCACTAGGAGCTCAGGTCACTAGGAGGTCAGGTCACTAGGAGCTCAGGTCACTAGGACCTCAAGTCACTAGGAGCTCAGTTCACTAAGAGCTCAGGTCACTAGGAGCTCAGTTCACTAAGAGCTCAGGTCACTAAGAGCTCAGGTCACTAGGAGCTCAGGTCACTAGGAGGTCAGGTCACTAGGAGCTCAGGTCACTAGGAGCTCAGGTCACTAGGAGGTCAGGTCACTAGGACCTCAAGTCACTAGGAGCTCAGTTCACTAAGAGCTCAGGTCACTAGGAGCTCAGTTCACTAAGAGCTCAGGTCACTAAGAGCTCAGGTCACTAGGAGCTCAGGTCACTAGGAGCTCAGGAGAAATCAGGGCTATGAATGTATGAATGATTGTGTATCAAAACACGTACCCCTCTCTGTTAAAAATCCCCGAAACATGCCATTCATGCACACAGAAAAGGAGAAGAAGCCGTTAAAACATAGAGAAAACATTAGAGCGACAGACACGGGTGCAGGATGTTCTGTTTTACCTCAAAGTCGTCTTCATAAGCTAGCTCTGCGTGAGTCGACTCTGGCTCTGCAGCAGCCTGGAGAAACGGTCCACATTTTAGTTCGAAACCCTTCATTAAGTCAATGTGTTCCTCTGTGGAACGCTACACCGCAGGCTGAGTCTGAAGAGGATCCCAACCTTTCTCTCTGAGGCAGCAGGGGGAACATCTGGTCCTGGTGGTTCTGCTCCTGGGAGGACCGGGTGTCTTCTCGCCCGCCGCCGCTCCCTCTCCCTCTCCCCTGTGTCTCGGTCTCCATGGTGACGAGTCTCAGTCTCCTCCGGCTCTCTGCGCTCTGCGGACACTCCCCCGCCAATATCCTCGATCTGAACACCACCAACGCCATGATGACACAGCGTACAACACGTCCCCTCTCCTAGCATCTTAGCATCATAGCATCTTAGCATCATAGCATAGCAACACGTTGTGATGTGAGGCCGGACGGGACTTAAAAAGACTTGTCTTTTCAAAGCAAACGGAGTCTGACGTTACTCGCCTGTTTCTGTCGCCGCTCTCTGTGTCTCCTCTCTCTCTCCTCATCCCTCCCTCCTCCATCCTCCTTCTCTCGCCTCCTCTCCTTCTCTCTTCTCCTCTCTTTCTCCTCCTCCTTTCCCCTCTCTCCATCCTCCTTCTTCTTTCTCCTGTCTCGGTCTCTTTTGTGTTCTTCGTTTTTCTCTGATAAAGGAATCGTATGGTGTCATGTTCCGGTGAGAACCACCAGGAGAACCATGAGCAGAAGGAGGTGAACATACCTTCCTCCTTCTCCTCGAGGCGTCCCCCCTCTGCGTGTCTTACTCGTCGATCGCCCTCTTTCCGATGCTCCCTCTCTTTCTGTCTCTCTCTCTCCTCTCCGTCATGCTCTCCTTCCCTCCCTCGCCCTCCCTCTCTCCTCCTATCCTTCTCTCTCTCCTCCCTCCTTTTCTCCTTCTCGTCCCCTCTTTCTCTCTCCCTCGCCCGGTCTTTGTGCCTCTCTCTCTCTCCTTCTCTGTGTCTCTGGGGGTCTCTATCAGGTCCTCTTGTATCTGCATCCCTTTCTCTCCTCCTCTCCTCTCTCTCCGCTCCTCCCTCTCTCCTCCTCTCCTTCTCTCTCTCAGCTCCTCCCTCTCTCCTCTCTTTCTCTCTCTCCTCTCCTCCCTCTCTCCTCCTCTCCTTCTCTCTCTCAGCTCCTCCCTCTCTCCTCCTCTCCTTCTCTCTCTCAGCTCCTCCCGCTCTCCTCCTCTCCTTCTCTCCCTCAGCTTCTCCCTCTCTCCTCCTCTCCTTCTCTCTCTCAGCTCCTCCCTCTCTCCTCCTCTCCTTCTCTCTCTCAGCTTCTCCCTCTCTCCTCTCCTTCTCTCTCTCAGCTCCTCCCTCTTTCCTCCTCTCTTTCTCTCTCCCAGCTTCTCCCTCTCTCCTCTTCTCCTTCTCTCTTTCATCTCCTCCCTCTCTCTTCCTCTCTATGTGTCTCTCATCCCTGGGGTCTCTCGCCCTCCTGCCCTCTCTCTCCTCATCCTTTTTGTCTCTTGCCCTCCTGCTCTCTCTCTCCTCATCCTTATTGTCTCTTGCCCTCCTGCTCTCTCTCTCCTCCTCTTTGTTTTTGTCTCTCTCCCTCCTCTCTCTCTCCTCCCTCCTCCTGCTATGTGCGTCTCCATGACCAGCGTCCTGGAAAGTAGAGCAATAATAATTTATTTGGATGAAATAATAAAACGTTGACCCTTATTTAGTCCCTTTAGTTAATTAGTTATTTAACTCTATTTTATTCAAACTAACTCACCCTCATGTGTTTTGTCAGCTCGGCTGATTTCCAAGTGTCTTCCTTGGTGAGTTTCTTTAAGATGACCAGATGATTATAAAGTATTATTATATAGAAATAGGTGTCATATCTTTTTCACTGTCAAAGAAGCGCCGATCTATTGGCATTGGGACACATCTTAACGGAATCACGTGAGCTTCAATAGAGGTTTACCTTTTCTGTCGGCATGTTAGCATCGCTATCAACGGATTTAATAATCCCTCAGAATCACCAGCGGACACTACTACGCTGACGCCGCCATGTTGATATATATATCTACTGCGCATGCGCTGTGGGTTGAAACCAAGGAGAACGCGTCATTTCTTCTTAACAACAGACCTATCAAGCGATCACCGAGCGATCGTTGGAATCAACAGCTGATTACCATGGAAACGGACAGGACCGCTTATCGATACGAAATTGGGTTAATTATGAATAGGATATGTTAAAAATAGCTTTGATGTTCTGTCTCTAGAATCCTATATCTGGTTAACAACGGTAGAGCCATATGTTGGAATAGTCAATGTTCCCTATATGTTCATATTTTCTTAATAACATAAGATCAAAACAGATAAATATAATATAACATTTACTTTATTAATGGAAATGTCCGTATCACAGCAGAAAGTACAGGACAGTGAGAACATTTTGAAAAGAAAAATACAATTCAATGCAAATAAGAGTAAAAACTTCAACTCGAGATGTATATCTAGGCTGTATGCACAATAACGGTAACGGCTGAGAGACAGTTAAGTTAGACAGTATTTACAGATACATAAACTAAATGACTGAAACGACATCTTTGAAAATCATACATAATGTTGGGTGTACGTATTCCCAGCGGCCACTGGGCGGCGGTACTCTGCAAGTTCAGCAGCTCGTTCGCGCTGAGATTCGACCACAGAGCGCGCACCGAGGCGCGGTGTGCCAGTGCGTCTCGTTGGCAGACAGGAGAGAGTTGTGTCTGGTTGCACGGTGCCGAGGGACGGGGAAGACCCGGTCAATGGAATGTTTCCTGCTTAACGTGTCTCTGTGTAGTGCAGATGAGCGGATGTGAACGGTAGGCGATGGGCTCCTGTAAAGGATATTTAACGTGAATATGAAGCGATCATTCCGCACGCCAGTGGAAGCCGACCGTCTCCGCCGGATCGTAACCGTGTAAACAGCCACGACAGCAGCACATGTCTGGAGACACCATGACTGCGGTCAGAGGAGCCCATCCACACACCCCCACCCCTGGCTCCACGGCACCGAAGGAAAACGGACACAACTGCCCCGTGTCGCCTCCCCCGAACTTCACCAGCCCCCCTCGTCCTCCGGAGGACGGTTCCGACAGCGACACTCCGCTGTCCTCCGCCAGCGAGCATACTCAGACCTGGGTCCAGTTCGCCAAGACCTTTGTTGTGATCTTCCCCATCTATGCGCTGGGATACTTCGAGTTCAGCTTCAGCTGGCTCCTCATCGGCCTCGTGTTGTTCTTCTGCTGGCGGCGGAACGCGGGCGGGAAGAGCGGCCGGTTGAACCGAGCCCTGGCGTTCCTGGCCCACGAGGACCTCCCCAGACACACCCTCACAAGTTCGGATCTACCGCCATGGGTAAGAACGCGAAGCCTCGCTCGACCTTCCAGCCGTCATAAGCATAACCCCACCTGGCTCTTATTGACCTCCACTTTGGGGGGTTCCGCGGACAGCGCGGTGTTTCCAGGAACCCCGGGTCAGCTGACCGCAGATGGAGCGGCTCCGTTGAGTTGTTAAGCTCCGCCGGTGCAGCTGTCCCCCGAGCTAGCAGGGACCCCACCCCCACCGTACCCTCCCAGGCTAAATAAATCCAGCAGTCCGGGCACAATGGGGAACCAGATACGGGGTGGCGGAGGAAACATTCTCCGAGCCTCAACGGGTTATTTCCAGACCAGGGCCGTTACAGCATGTAAAACAATTAGCGTGCATGTCATTAAGAGCGGGTAATGACCGCAGGTTGTTAGATCACTCATGATAACAACCGGTCCCTTACCCCCCCCCCGCTGATGCGGAACCCAGGTTGCAAAGAGATAGTGATCTCTGAGGGAAGGAGATTAGAGTTGAACTGTTATTGTCTTATCCAAAAGTGTTTTTGTTAAAAGCTTCGCAGTAAAAGTCCCCGAATGTGAGAGAGCAGAGGTGTTGGCAGGTCACGTGGTTCGGGGGGGCGGGGGGGACACTGGCTTAGACAACCAGAGGCCGGTGGTGTCAGGCCTTAAATAGACACCACCGGCGTGTTTGAACGCACATTAAACTTTATTCAAACTTGAGCTGCCTACTGAACAGTTTCCTGCGCCTCAGGGACAGACAAAGCCCATTAACCAAGCAAACTGTTGTGTTGAGCCATGTTCTCCCGCTGCTCATTAAGAGTCTCTGAGTTGGCCTTGGTCCGCCATAGAACTGGGCTTCCTCAACCTTTTCCTCTCTGGACATAAAGTACATTTTCAGTGTCTGTTGGGACCCGACCGCGCACAGATTGGTGATCCTTTAGCTGAATGGAAGGGAGACCTGCGTGCTCGCCACCCCACGTTTAAGTGGGGTGGAGACCCAGGGGGTAGAGACCCAGGGGGTAGAGACCCAGGGGGTAGAGACCCAGGGTGTAGAGACCCAGGGTGTAGAGTCTCAGGTAGAGACCCAGGGTGTAGAGACCCAGGGGGTAGAGACCCAGGGGGTAGAGACCCAGGGTGTAGAGACCCAGGGTGTAGAGACCCAGGGTGTAGAGACCCAGGGGGTAGAGACCCAGGGGGTAGAGACCCAGAGGGTAGAGACCCAGAGGGTAGAGACCCAGGGGGTAGAGACCCAGGGGGTAGAGACCCAGGGTGTAGAGACCCAGGGTGTAGAGACCCAGGGGGTAGAGACCCAGAGGGTAGAGACCCAGGGGGTAGAGACCCAGGGGGTAGAGACCCAGAGGGTAGAGACCCAGGGGGTAGAGACCCAGGTAGAGACCCAGGGGGTAGAGACCCAGGTGGAGACCCAGGGGGTAGAGACCCATGGGGTAGAGACCCAGGGTGTAGAGACCCAGGTGGAGACCCAGGGGGTAGAGACCCATGGGGTAGAGACCCAGGGTGTAGAGTCTCAGGTAGAGACCCAGGGGGTAGAGACCCAGGGTGTAGAGACCCAGGGTGTAGAGACCCAGGGTGTAGAGTCTCAGGTAGAGAGCCAGGGTGTAGAGACCCAGGGGGTAGAGACCCAGGGGGTAGAGACCCAGGGGGTAGAGACCCAGGGTGTAGAGTCTCAGGTAGAGACCCAGGGGGTAGAGACCCAGGGGGTAGAGACCCAGGGGGTAGAGACCCAGGGTGTAGAGTCTCAGGTAGAGACCCAGGGTGTAGAGACCCAGGGGGTAGAGACCCAGGGTGTAGAGTCTCAGGTAGAGACCCAGGGGGTAGAGACCCAGGGGGTAGAGACCCAGGGGGTAGAGACCCAGGGTGTAGAGTCTCAGGTAGAGACCCAGGGGGTAGAGACCCAGGGGGTAGAGACCCAGGGTGTAGAGTCTCAGGTAGAGACCCAGGGTGTAGAGACCCAGGGGGTAGAGACCCAGGGTGTAGAGACCCAGGGGGTAGAGACCCAGGGTGTAGAGTCTCAGGTAGAGACCCAGGGGGTAGAGACCCAGGGGGTAGAGACCCAGGGGGTAGAGACCCAGGGTGTAGAGTCTCAGGTAGAGACCCAGGGTGTAGAGACCCAGGGTGTAGAGACCCAGGGGGTAGAGACCCAGGGTGTAGAGTCTCAGGTAGAGACCCAGGGGGTAGAGACCCAGGGGGTAGAGACCCAGGGGGTAGAGACCCAGGGTGTAGAGTCTCAGGTAGAGACCCAGGGGGTAGAGACCCAGGGGGTAGAGACCCAGGGTGTAGAGTCTCAGGTAGAGACCCAGGGTGTAGAGACCCAGGGGGTAGAGACCCAGGGTGTAGAGACCCAGGGGGTAGAGACCCAGGGTGTAGAGTCTCAGGTAGAGACCCAGGGGGTAGAGACCCAGGGGGTAGAGACCCAGGGTGTAGAGTCTCAGGTAGAGACCCAGGGGGTAGAGACCCAGGGGGTAGAGACCCAGGGTGTAGAGTCTCAGGTAGAGACCCAGGGGGTAGAGACCCAGGGGGTAGAGACCCATGGGGTAGAGACCCAGGGTGTAGAGTCTCAGGTAGAGACCCAGGGGGTAGAGACCCAGGGTGTAGAGACCCAGGGTGTAGAGACCCAGGGTGTAGAGTCAGGTAGAGAGCCAGGGTGTAGAGACCCAGGGGGTAGAGACCCAGGGGGTAGAGACCCAGGGTGTAGAGACCCAGGGGGTAGAGACCCAGGGGGTAGAGACCCAGGGTGTAGAGACCCAGGGGGTAGAGACCCAGGGTGTAGAGTCTCAGGTAGAGACCCAGGGGGTAGAGACCCAGGGGGTAGAGACCCAGGGGGTAGAGACCCAGGGTGTAGAGTCTCAGGTAGAGACCCAGGGGGTAGAGACCCAGGGGGTAGAGACCCAGGGGGTAGAGACCCAGGCCGTATCGATGGAGGCTAATGAATGTTGTTGTTCTGTCTCCAGCGGCCTGCGGTCAGAGCTCTGACTGCAGCGTAATGACCTTATGGGTCCCTGCTGTTTAAAGCAGTGATTCATGAGAGGAGTGAGAATACCCTGCCCCCCTGCTCCCCCCCTGCCCCCCTGCCCCCCTGCCCCCCTGCTCCCCCCCCTGCCCCCCTGCTCTGTCTGAGGAGCTCCTCAATGCAGCCCCGGAGAGCTGGTATTATAAGAAGATGTTTCAATCGGGATATGAGTCCGGGAGGGCAGAGAGCCAGCAGGGAACCGCAGCATACGACGGCTGCTGTTTGTCAGCGGGCCAGAGAGAGGGCTGCCGGCCCCTCCTGGTCTGGGTCTGTGGTGAAGCCCATTCCCCCCCCCCACGGTGCAACCGCTCTGCAAAGACGCTTTCAAGCCTCCCATGTTTATCAATCAGCTCCATGTTAATCAATAAGCTCTATGTTATTCACTGAGCTCCATGTTATTCACTGAGCTCCATGTTATTCACTGAGCTCCATGTTATTCACTGAGCTCCATGTTATTCACTGAGCTCCATGTTATTCACTGAGCTCCATGTTATTCACTGAGCTCCATGTTATTCACTGAGCTCCATGTTATTCACTGAGCTCCATGTTATTCACTGAGCTCCATGTTATTCACTGAGCTCCATGTTATTCACTGAGCTCCATGTTATTCACTGAGCTCCATGTTATTCACTGAGCTCTATGTTATTCACTGAGCTCCATGTTATTCACTGAGCTCTATGTTATTCACTGAGCTCTATGTTAATCAATTGCTAGACTCAAGGCCTTAACAGTGCGTGCACACTTATGCTGGACTTGAGTTCTGGTGCTGGTCTGAGATCAGCTGTGTGTAGTCCCAGGGTTAGAGTAGAGCTGTAGTGCTGGTCTGAGATCAGCTGTGTGTAGTCCCAGGGTTAGAGTAGAGCTGTGGTGCTGGTCTGACATCAGCTGTGTGTAGTCCCAGGGTTAGAGTAGAGCTGTGGTGCTGGTCTGAGATCAGCTGTGTGTAGTCCCAGGGTTAGAGTACAGCTGTAGTGCTGGTCTGAGATCAGGTGTTGTGGTGAGAGAACAGACCCATATCATGGCCTTAGTGGGTGGAACTCAGGCCAGTTGGCATGGCAACTGGTCATGACGCTCAGGTCCTGTCAGTTAATCATTTAGATGCGTTTTAGATCTGATGCTAGATGTTGAATGTCAGCCCAGGTGTGTCCTGGAATGTGAGTATTCTGGTTTTAGGTCTCTTTCTCCCCCTCCCTCTCTCTTTCTCTCTCTCTCTCTCTCCCCCTCCCACTCTCTTTGTCAAAAGAGTAAAGCCACTATAAAATGAATAGTATCCATTTAATTCATAGACCAACACTTTTATTCAAAATAAAAAGGATAACATAGACCTACACACACACACACACACACACACACACACCTCTCTCTTTCTGATGAGCTTCATGATTGATTCACACCAAGAGTAAATAAAACGTGGAGATTCGTTTTTAACCACAACGTCCACCTAAATGTGAATGTTTTATTGTCTATGCTTTAATATTGATGTTCAGTAAGCACTACAGACATTAATAATGTATCGCAACCTGCCTCCTTCAATCCCTGCTAGGTGTGTAGAGCTCGGTCAGTTTGTCATGGTTACCTGTACAGCTTTGCTGGGCCGCGTCTACCAAATGATTATATAATCAATCTCTCTCTCTCGCTCTCTCTCTCTCTCTCTCTCTCTCTCTCTCTCTCTCTCTCTCTCTCTCTCTCTCTCTCTCTCTCTCTCTGTCTCTGTCTCTGTCTCTGTCTCTCTCTCTCTCCCCTCCGTATTGGTCTAGTCAGGAAAACTCGCTACATGTCTGTCTACCTGCCTACCTGTCTGTATTTCCATCTGTCTGTGTCTGTGTCTCTCTCTGTCTCTGTCTCTCTCTCTCTCTCTCTCTCTCTCTCTCTCTCTGTCTCTGTCTCTGTCTCTGTCTCTGTGTCTCTGTCTCTCTTTCTCTCTCTCTCTCTCTCTCTCTCTCTCCCCTCCGTATTGGTCCACAGTCAGGAAAACTCACTACATGTCTGTCTACCTGCCCACCTGTCTGTCTCTCCATCTGTCTGTGTCTCTGTCTCTCTACGTGTCTATCTCCCTGTCTACCTCTGTCTGTCGGTCTCTCTACCTGTCTGTCTGTCTCCACCCGTCCCCCTGACTAATTGCTGTGTTTCTCTGCAGGTTCATTTCCCCGACGTGGAGCGAGTGGAATGGGTCAACAAGGTAAAGAGTTCCTTTCTGTCCGAAAACGCTGACGGTGTTTTAGCTCCCTAGAGATCATTGAATTGTTCTCTCTCTCCGCTCCAGCTCTGAGTCACAGTTTGAACATAGAGCAGCAGCTATGTGGCAGTGGTGTGATCTCTATTCTAGAGTTCCAGTAAACACCAGAGTATCCAGTAGACACCAGAGTATCCAGTAGACACCAGAGTATCTAGTAGACACCAGAGTATCTAGTAGACACCAGAGTATCTAGTAGACACCAGAGTATCTAGTAGACACCAGAGTATCTAGTAAACACTACTGGGAAGGAGCCAAGGTTATCGTGTTTGTTCAAATAACTTTGTGGGTAAGGGTCCACATCAACAATATGTGTGTGTGTTGGCTTTAGGAGAGGTTAGCGATAAGGTAGTGTGCGTGTGTATGTATGTGTGTGGCAGACCGTGTGCCAGATGTTACATGTGTGTGTGTGTGTTGCAGACGGTGTGCCAGATGTTATATGTGTGTGTGTGTGTTGCAGACCGTGAGCCGGATGTTATATGTGTGTGTGTGTTGCAGACGGTGTGCCAGATGTGGCCGTATGTCTGTCAGTTCGTGGAGAAGTTGTTCCGCCAGACCATCGAGCCGGCGGTGAGACAGACCCACGGACAACTGAGTTCCTTCTGCTTCACCACCATCAACCTTGGAGACAAGGTCAGAGGCCAACCTGGGAGATGAGGTCAGAGGTCAACCTTGGAGACAAGATCAGAGGTCAACTAGCGAGACGAGGTCAGAGGTCAACCTGGGAGATAAGGTCAGAAGTCAACCTGGGAGAAAAGGTCAGAGGTCACCCTTGGAGATGAGGTCAGAGGTCAACCTGGGTTACAAGGTCAGAGTTCAACCTGGGAGATGAGGTCAGAGGTCAACCAGGTAGATGAGGTCAGAGTTAAACCTGGGAGACGAGGGCAGAGTTCAACATGTGAAAAGAGGTCAGAGTTCAACCTGGGAGACGAGGTCAGAGTTCAACCTGGGAGACGAGGTCAGAGGTCAATCTGGGAGATGAGCTGCTGCTCCTGGGTCAGAGTTGAGTGGTGTTGGATGTGCAGACACCTGCTGAGTGAAATCTCATGTATATTCTTGTACTGTATGCTTGTAGCACATTAGGTGTGTGTGTGTGTGTGTGTGTGTGTGTTTGTGTGATGAAGTGTTAATGATTGAACTCCTCCTGCTCTTCCTCAGCCCCTCAGGGTCAATGGGGTCAAGGTTTACAGCGAGAACGTAGACAAACACCAGATCATCATGGACCTGCAGGTCAGGTACTGCTGCCACATACCTATCTCTACTGTAATCTACTGTCTTGTACTATCTACACTGTCTTCTACTATCTACACTGTCTCAACTGTCTCTACTGTCTTCTACTATCTACACTGTCTCAACTGTCTACTGACTCTACTGTCTTCTACTGTATCTACGGCCTCTACTTTAAACTACTGTCTTCTACTATCTACACCGTCTCAACTGTCTTCTACTATCTACACCGTCTCAACTGTCTACTGTCTCTACTGTGCCTACGGTCTTTACTATAATCTACTGTCCCTATTCTTCTGAATCTGAGTGAGATGGTGCCAGAGCTCCATGCGTCCTGCTGCTTGAGTAAAACAGGACATTTCTTCTTCATTGATGTGATTGATCAAGTCAAGTGTGTGAGCTGAGTTGATGTTTCAGCTTCGTAGGAAATACAGAGGTGGATGTGGAGGTGAAGAGATACTTCTGCAGAGCAGGCATTAAGAGCATACAGGTCAGCAGAACCCCTCCTCTCTCCTTTCTCACCTCCTCTCTCCTCCTCTTCCTCCCATCAGCCACTCCCTTTCTCCTCTCCTCTGAGCGGTAGCTAAAAGCTAAATGCTCTGTAGCTGGTGTTCCAGGGGCTACTCATCTCATTTCACTGTGATGCTACCGAGGGGGGTGATGCTAAACTGGCTGCTGCTAGCGGCATGTGTGTGTATGGTTTGTGGGTGTGTGTGTGTGTGTGTTTGTGTGTATGGCTAGTGTGTGTGTTTGGGTAATATGTGTGTATGGTTAACGTGTGCGTTTATGTGTGTCTGTGTGTAGGTTTTAATGGTTAGTGTGTGTATGGCTTGTGTGTGTGTGTGGTTAACGTGTGTGTGTGTGTGTGTATGGTTAATGTGTGTGTGTGTGTGTGTGTGCATATGTGTGTGGTTAACGTGTGTGTGTGTGGGTCCTCAGCTCCACGGGGTGCTGCGGGTGCTGATGGACCCGTTGCTAGGCGACATGCCGCTGGTCGGAGCTCTGTCTCTCTTCTTCCTCAAGAAACCGGTGAGTCACATGATCACCTGACCCTCTGGTCACCTGACCAAACTCAAATGGTTCCGTCTGTCCGGTATGGAATATAGATGTATATATTTATGTATTGCCGGGGCACATGAGAGGTCTAGAAGAGTGAAAGTAACTAACTAACTAATCTTGGAGCCAGCAGTCCTACTGCGTTCATTTGTTTCCTGTTTGGGTGCAGAGATGATCGATCTGAAGATGTGTTTCTACAGCGACCAGCCAACACGCTGTTGATTCAAAACCTTTACAGACACTTTTTCTAACAACGTTGGTGTCCAGACAGGATGTTTCAGCTTGTCCTCCCCCCCCCGGGAATGTTTACTGGTGCTGGCTGTGTTCGACAGCCAATCACGCGCTTACAGATCCTCACCTCTAGCAATATGATTGGTTGAAACAAATATGAAGCGATAGAAAGTCAAACGCCACGTTCACCCAGATTTCAGCTCGTCTGACTTTAGATTAACATCTTGAGTCTGATTTGGGAGGCTAATAACTAACTGATTGCGCATTGTTGTGCGAGATAGAATAATTGTGTAAATGGTGGTGTACGCTGTCTTGCGGAGGGACAAAGTGCTGTCCCAGACAAGAGGTGAGCGATCAGATATGTCCCATCTATGGTTTTTCTATGGCTAATGAAATCTGTGCAAAGGTTAGAAATCCAGACTTTTAGATGACATTTAGAGCAAACTCGATTTTCTTCAGTTAAATGGACTTGTCCATTGCAGAGTGGACCTCTCCATGGGTTGCGGTTGACCTAAAGCTTTTACATATTAGACATCATGTCGTCCATCGTTCACTGTCTCATTCAGACTGAGACCTGGTCGTGGTGTTTCAGTCCTGAATTGTTCACTCTCTCATTTAGATATCGCTCTCTCTCACTTCCATTCATCAATCACTGCTTAGCTCCAAACTTGCTGCAGTGAAGTCTAAAAATATTTAGCCCAGTTCAGTAGGAGAGAGTTTCTATTGGAGCTGAACTGCTGCTTTAATTAACTAGCCTACATCCGGCTAGCCCGCAGCCAGCTAGCCCACATCCGGCTAGCCCACAGCCGGCTAGCCTACATCCGGCTAGCCCACAGCCGGCTAGCCCACATCCGGCTAGCCCACATCCGGCTAGCCCACATCCGGCTAGCCCACAGCCAGCTAGCCTACATCCAGTTAGCCCACATCCAACTAGCCCACAGCCAGCTAGCCCACATCCAGCTAGCCCACATCCAGCTAGCCCACATCCAGCTAGCCTTCTTCTAGCTAGTCTGGGAGAGGAAGCTGAGTGTTATCCATAATACCAAAATGCAATTTCAGATTTCTCACTTCCTGTGAGCTGTACAGTCACAAGCAAGAAGATAAACAACAACAATGATAAAGACGAGAAGAAATAAGGAGGTTTTTTTTGGCTAATTTGATGTGGTTATATCTGTAATGGAAACAGATCTCCTCCCTTGGAAGTCCCTCCCGTTCTCGCAGCAATATCTGCACACTGGAAGCATCAGTTCCTAGATGTTCTCCCTGAGGGGAGAGCACCTGGGAACATGGTGAGCATCAATAGCCTCTCTCTCTCTCGATCTCTCGCTCTCGCTCTCGCTCTCTCGCTCTCGCTCTCTCGCTCTCTCGCTCTCTCGCTCTCGCTCTCTCGCTCTCTCTCGGCTGAGGCTGTACATTACAGAACATGCACTCTCAGCCTTCCAGTATTGCAGTGCTGTGACAGTATATATATATTCTTATACACCCACAGGATCTCATGGGCTCATTACGAAGGTACTTTTCCCAGCAGGCAGATGAAAGCCGGGTCTTTTCATCTCCCCGCCTCATCTTTATGTACAAGTAGGCCAGCGCCAGCAATCAATATCCTGCCAGGCCCCTATGGCTGATTACGCTACACTGTACTACAGTACTTCTTACTGCAGGGCAGTCTGTACTGCACTTATTACACTGTACTGTATGACTTACTGCAGTACATTCTGTACAGCTGTGGTTATTGCAGTAGAATCTGTAAAGTATACTTAGCAGGTCGACCATGGAAGAGTCAACATCTCCAAGGCCAGAGGTCTGTCTGGATCTTCAGGCTGAGATACCTCCTCGCCCATCCTTTCTCCTCGTCTTCTCTCTCCTCTCCTCTCTTCTCCTTCACTGACTCCTCTCTCCCCCTTCACTGTCTCCTCTCTCCTCCTCCTCCTCCCTTTCCTCTCTCTCCTCTCTACTACTCTCTCCTCTCCTCCTCTCTCTCCTCTCTACTACTCTCTCCTCTCCTCCTCACTCTCCTCTCTCCTCCTCTCTCTCCTCTCTCCTCCTCCTCCTCCTCCCCCTCCTCTCTCTCCTCTCTACTACTCTCTCCTCTCCTCCTCACTCTCCTCTCTCCTCCTCCTCCTCCCCCTCTTCCCCCTCCTCCTCTCTCTCCTCTCTACTACTCTCTCCTCTCCTCCTCACTCTCTGCTTCAGCTCCTCCTCTCTCTCCTCTCTTCTCTCCCCTCTTTCTTATTCCTCCTGCACCCTCTCCTCTCCACATCTCATCAAGAACATATTGTTCTTTGGTGTGTGTGTGTGTGTGTGTGTGTGTGTGTGTGTGTGTGCTTGTCTCTATTCAAGCTAATTTCTGACTCATTCACGCCGAAAGTAGCCCCAAACACTTGAGTAAATGATTCCGGCCAGACAGCCATTGTTGTGCTCCGATGGCATGCTGTACTTCCAGAGATTGGCTTTCAGACGTCCGTCTGAGTGGCGCGCTGCAGAGCAAATGCTTTGTGCTGTTGTGGTGTTTGATGACCCATTGTTATAGGGGGTTTATGTTTCAGAACTACTCATCATCCTCTCCTCTTCCTCCTCCTAGCTCCTGGACATCACCTGGACGGGCCTCACCAACATCCTGGACATACCTGGCCTCAGGTGAGCTCTGCCAGCCGTGTGTGTGTGTGTGTGTGTGTGTGTGTGTGTGTCCATGTGTGTGTCCGTGTGTGTGTGTGTGAGAGAGAGACTATTGTGTTTCAGTTGCTAGGCTGAGCTGCCTAACGACTCATGTACACCGCTCCTTCTAGTGGTCACTCAACTGTCCTAGCATTTTTCTAGCCTAGCGCCGGGCTAACCTAGCACCAGGCATCGCCAACCAACTTGACTGATTCAGTGCTGTGCTAGTGTCTCCTGCTAGTTTTGTTCTGCTAGTAAAGATGTGCTAGCATCTCCTGCCGTTGTCGTTCTGCAAGTGAAAGTGTGTTTAGGTGGAGGAAGGGCTTCCTGGTCCAGAGCTAGGGTTAGCGTTAGCATTAGGCTCTCTTGAGGCTAACACTTACCAGACAGACCCCTAGCTGGGCCACCGTCTTAAATCAACATGTTGTTCAAGTGCTTTCTGGGCCGTCTCAGAGGAGAAGCTTTGCAGAGTTTATGTTCACTGATCCCTGATTAATAGCTTCTACAGTAAACACATGGTGTGTGTGTGCACGTGATGTTTGTGTGTCTGTGTGTGGTTATGTGTGTGTGTGTGTGCGCGTGGTGTGTGTAGTTATATGTGGGTGTGTGTGTGTGTCTGTGTGTGTGTGTGGTGTGTGTAGTTATATTTGTGTGGTTGTGTGTGTGTGTGGGGTTATGTGTGTGTGTGTGCGCGTGGTGTGTGTAGTTATATGTGGTTGTGTGTGTGTGTGTGTGTGTGTGTGGTGTGTGTAGTTATATGTGTGTGTGTGGTTATGTGTGTGTGTGTGTGTGTGTGTGTGTGTGTGTGTGTGTGTGTGTGGTGTGTGTAGTTATATGTGTGTGTGTGTGTGTGTGTGTGTGTGTGTGTGGTTATGTGTGTGTGTGTGTGTGTGTGTGTGTTCTCATTATGGTGGTAGCTCTCTGGGCCGCAGCAGCAGAGGACAGTTTGTTTATGAACCTTTTAAGGGGATGGATCTTCAGGTGGCCGTGTTGGACCCCAGTTAAAGCCCGGGTTTACAACCAAGCTTGGGACCAGTCGGAAACACAGCACTGGTCTCCTATCGCCACGGTGTGTGTAGGGTACTCAGTCAGAAGAGGCCATCTTCTCCCACAATACACCGCTGCCTGCTATTAGTCAACAATACCACCTGAGTGATGACGTCAGTCTCTGCTGGACTATTGCGTCAGTCGGTTTAGTTCAAGATGAACCAATTGGAAGAAAGACGTGTTGGGGATTATGTGATTATGTGCAATTGTAGACCTCTCCAACGAGGATGACAAGGACACAGAGGTGGTAGGAAACGCCTGGTGTCAGCTAACAAACTGCCCACACATGACAATGCACTGTGTTGAACACGCCAGGTTTGATGTTAGCATACCTCTGCCTTTAGCCCTGGCGACAGCTGTCGCTCTGTTCCAAAAGGTTTTCCCCTAACGGTCGAGCTCTGAGCACGAGCGGTAGTCGTCGAGCACTAGGAAAGAAAAGGAGCAGAGTGGAATTGGGACATCTGAGCTACTTCACTACGTCGACTTTTGACGATCGGGGCCACAAGCTGACGGTCGTGGTTGTTAAATGTGGCGTTTTGGTGTGATCAGACAGCACATGCAAACTTGAGGACATTAAGGGTAGAATCTGAATATGCAAACTTCAGGTCTTTAAGGAAGAATCACAAAGAGTCTTGTTGTAACCTCGGCGGCCGTTACGGTGAATGATTCACCCTAACAATATAAAAGTCTGCAATCTGTTTAATGTACTGACTCTTCAACAGTCTATAACTTTAAGCCATCGTTATCGAAGATTTGGCCAAAAAGCTTTACGCCCTCGTTCTCAGGCTTCTAGAAAGCTCCGATCTATATTGAACTCAAAATCCCAGAATGCACCGCGTGACTGAGCACCGTCCACAGGTAGCGAGAGCCTAGGTTTTACTGTTACATAACATAACATATATTACATACATTCAGTCATTGTACGTTCAAATACAGACAAATAAAACAAATACAACTAATGGAATCAAATATCGAAGGTTGGCTGAATCCCTGGTTAAGTATTTTAAATGCAGTACTACAAAACTCACTGAGTCGTGATATCATGCTAGTCCCGCTAGCATGTTTGCCCCGCGATCCCTTTGACTGTCAAGATCGCCAAGAGATCAAGATCGATAGGCAACACAGACAGGAAGTCTTCACCGGCAGGAAGTCAACACAGACAGGAAGTCGTCACCGGCAGGAAGTCAACATAGATAGGGGATGGAGTAGTTGGAGACGACAGGACGCGTCTCAAGAGGAAGCTGTGGTCCAACATGGCTGCCAGCAGAGCCATGGGCTCCATGATATGATAAGCAAAGCAAGAGGACATGATTCATCCGCTAAGTCCCTTCCCGCTCAGTGGACTCGTAAAACCAACGGGTTCAGGGTACATTTATGAAAGGCAGCGGCTGGCTGCCAAGCGTTGGGTCTACTCCCCTCGATGCGCTGTTGAGTATTGGCAGCTTGTGGTTCAGCCTTGTGGCTTTATAGTGTCGATATCCTCCCTGGAGTCAGCACTGCTGATGCGCGTGAAGGACTTTGATTATTGCACTCATTGTGATGAGGTGCCGCCTCTGAAACTCCCTACAGGATAAACATTATGGATTCTACGCTACGGTCTGAAGTTTCTTGTTGTGGAGGAGAATGTAACAGTAAAGGTCCCTATTATACCACCCAGATGTATGATGGGTAGATCAGCCTAGCAGTTGGTACAGTCCAACGGGTAGGCTGGTAGGTTGATCTATCTCTCCCACCAGTTGGTACAGTCCAACCGGTAGGCTGCTAGACTGATCTATCTCTCCCACCAGTTGGTACAGTCCAACGGGTAGGCTGGTAGGCTGACCTATCTCTCCCACCAGTTGGTACAGTCCAACGGGTAGGCTGGTAGGCTGACCTATCTCTCCCACCAGTTGGTACAGTCCAACGGGTAGGCTGGTAGGCTGACCTATCTCTCCCACCAGTTGGTACAGTCCAACGGGTAGGCTGGTAGGCTGACCTATCTCTCCCACCAGTTGGTACAGTCCAACGGGTAGACTGATAGGCTGATGTATCCATCATACAGTCAATCCCATTTTATTAGTATAGCCCTTAATCACAGGTACAGTCTCAAAGGGCTTAACAGGCCATATATTTATGACTCCCCCCCCCCCCCCCCAACCCTAGCCCCCCAGAGGGCAAGAAAAAGTCTTAATCAGCAAGGAAGATTCCTTAAGAAGGAACGCAGAGTGGGGATCCCTCCTTCCAGGGATGGTGAGGAGTGCAATGGGGGCCATAATTGCAACATACATAGTAATACAAGCAAACATTTGAAATCATTTAGTTAATACAAATACATATAAATAGTGTCTATGGTGATGGGGTGCTGGCCAGTTAACCGTCTGGGGAGTCCAGGCATCCAGTCACAGACCAGGCATCCGGTCACAGTCACCACAACAGACCAGGCATCCAGTACATACATCACACAACTTCGCACAGAAACTGTAGTTCTAACTGTCTTATACTTCTAACTGTACGGCTCAAATTGCCCCTTGGGGAAAAAGAAAGTTTTTTTTATTTATTGAATGAGTGATTTTCATAAAGATGACTGCCGGTGATGTGGCACACACTTTGGTGCTGTGATTCAGCTGTGCCCAGGGTCATCTTGGTCTGCGCCCGTTGATATTGCCCCTTGGAAATCTAAAATCTACTGAAAGGTTCCAGACTAGTAGGCATTGGTGAATCGGTCAGGCGATGTCAGGCCGAGAAAGACCGACATTGGGAGTTGGAACTCATCAATCCACCATGATACAGTTAACCCCTGCTTTCCTATTCTCCCCCTCTTGTCTCCTCCTCCTCCTCCTCCTCCTCTTTGCTGCTAGTCCTCCTTCCCCCTCCCCCCGTCTCCTCCTCCTCCTCCCCCCTCCTCTCCTTTATCAGACCCAAGGGGGTCATTACACCGGGTTTGACCGCTGGTCATGTGATCAGGTCATGTGATCCGGACAGCCAGGGTGGTGTTCTCGTCAGATCAGAGGATTATTTTGAGTCAACAACTGAACCCGTTCACACATGGAAGGAACTTCAACCTTCCCAAGGATTACACCCAGATATTAATAACCCAAGGACAAACCTTTAGTTGTCTTCAAATACTTCCTCATAAATACTGTTTCCTTCTCTCTCTCTCTCTCTCTCTCTCTCTCTCTCTCTCTCTCTCTCTCTCTCTCTCTCTCTCTCTCTCTCTCTCTCTCTCTCTCTCTCTCTCTCTCTCTCTCTCTCTCTCTCTCTCTCTCTCTCTCTCTCTCTTTCTCCCTCCCTCCCTCCCTCCCCCTCGGCCACTCTCTGTCTGTCTATCTGTCACTCACTTACTCCCTCACCTCTCCTCTCCTCATTGGTGTGCAGCAGCCAGGTCTTTTAGATCAGGTCAGCAGGTCATGATGAAGATGAGTCAGTGTTAGGGAATCCTCCCCTCTATGTGAGGAACTAGTCCTACCTTCAGGCCCAAGGTAGAGATTACCAAGAGCAAAGTGCAATTGATATAATGCCATGTGCAATACATTTGCTAAATTTGCACAGTAATTACTTATTTGCTTGGATGGATACTTGGCACTTGCTCCTATTGGATCAGTTTTTATGTTTTTTTTTAAATGTATTCATTCATTCATTTTTGTATTCATAATGTTTTGAGAATGTTTGTCAAGCCCTGCTGCAAAGTGAGTTTCCCTTGCAGGACAGTGAACAATTGACTGAACTCCTCCTCCTCCTCTCCTCTCTACTCCTCCTTCTCTTCCTCCCCTCTCCTCCTCCTCTCTACTCATCCTTCTCTTCCTCCCCTCTCTCCCCTCTCCTCCTCCTCTTCCCCGTCTCCTCTCTCTTTCTTCACCACCACCACCTCCTCCTCCTCCTTCTCTTCCTCCCCTCTCCCCTCTCCTCCTCCTCCTCCTCGTCCCGTCTCCCCTCTCTTTCCTCACCACCTCCTCCTTCTCTTCCTCCTCCCTCTCTCTCCTCCTCCTCCTCCTCTCCTCTAGTGGTTTTTCAGAGAGTATAATCCAGGATATAATCTACAGTTACCTGGTCCTCCCCAACCGCATCACCATCCCACTAGTGGGCGACGTTGAGCTGACACAGCTACGATACCCCATGCCTAAGGTACTGCTACTTCTGCAATACTGTTACTCCATGATTAGCTAGCTCCCTGGTTTGCTTTCTCCCTTGCTAGCTATCTCACTGGCTATATACCCCCCTGGCTAGCTAGCTCCCTGGCTAGCCAGCATCCTGGCTAGCTAGCTCCAGAGCTGATGGTTGGTGGTGTATTTCTGCAGGGTGTACTCCGAATCCACTTCCTGGAGGCCCAGGACCTGGAGGGGAAGGACCAGTTCCTGGGGGGTCTAATCAAGGCCAAGTCGGACCCATACGGGCTCCTGCAGATTGGCACCCAGCATTTCCGGAGCCGCACCATCAAGGCAAACCTGCACCCAAAGTGGAACCAGGTGTTCGAGGTGTCAATGACTAATAAACACTTATTGTCCAGCTTTAACTATAGATTAAAGACATTAAAGTCCAGCTTTAACTGTAGAGTGCACATTTTATAGTCCATCTTTAACTGTAGAGTACAGACATGTATATTCCATTTAATTGCATGGAATATAACTGTGTAGAATATTGTTATGTTTAATTGCATAGCAAAGTAGTGTGGTACAGTTTTTGTTTTGTAGTACATGTTTAGTTGTAAAGGATCATGTGACCCTGGGCGACGACGTCATGGATCATGTGACCCCGGGCGACGACGTCATGGATCACGTGACCCTGGGCGACGATGTCATGGATCACGTGACCCCGGGCGACGATGTCATGGATCACGTGACCCCGGGCGATGATGTCATGGCTCTTGTGTTCCACAGGCGCTGGTGTACGAGTTCACCGGGCAGTACCTGGAGATCGAACTGTTTGATGAAGACACGGATAAAGATGACTTCCTGGGCAGGTTAGTGGGCCTGTATGCTGTGTGTGCGCGTTTATCTTCAATAGCAAGGCACCCCTGCCTCTCAACAGCTCTGAAGCAATGCGCTACGAATCCAAACTTCAACGGCTGCACTAAAATACAACTATCAGCCAGATGTTTCCTTGACAACGCAACGACCACATGCTCAAAGCGCCGTGGAAGAATATTATATTTTCAGCCGATTAAGTCGATAAAAAAGAAAATAACGAAATGGATGAAAGAATCGGATATGTAATCATTGTTCATCCCTGCGGTTATAAACTTTGGTCTAAACTTCGCCGGTGGATAGAAAATGTTGTCTACACCATGTCGGCATCACAAGCCCATTGTACAACAACGCTACAGCCCGTCCTGCGTCCTTACATATGTAAATCTAGCGTTGGTCCTTTGGGACGTCCCAGACCCCAGGGCCTCATTACTACTACTTTAAGCTCATTACTTAAACAGTGATGATGATTGGAGCTGTGACAGTGCTCCACAACAGCCAATAGATGCTGGGCTCCTCATGTCCCTAGTGGTAACTCTGACCTCTGACCTCTGATTCTCCTCATGTCCCTAGTGGTAACTCTGACCTCTGACCTCTGGTTCTCCTCATGTCCCTAGTGGTAACTCTGACCTCTGATCTCTGGTTCTCCTCAGCCTCATGATGGACCTCAGTCAACTACACCAGGAGCAGAAGGTGGATGAGGTAACGTCTGCCATGGATGATAATCTGTCTGTATGATGGATGAGAGATGATAGATGAAACATAGAATCATTAGTTTGTCACTGGGAAGATAATCTGTCTGTATGATGGATGAGAGATGATAGATGAAACATAGAATAACTAGCTAAAAACAAGGTGAAATACAGGTAGGTCTCGTGCAAATGGTTGCTACATGGTAGGTGTGTTTGGTGTCAAGTGATCTAAGGTGTGTTTGGTTCATGCCTCTAGCGAGCTACAGTGTGTTTGGTGTCAAGTGATCTAAGCTTTGTTTGTTCTACGTCTCTGTAATGTAAGGTGTGTTTGTTCTATGTCTCTGTAATGTAAGGTGTGTTTGTTCTACATCTCTAGTGATGTAAGGTGTGTTTGATTTATGCCTCTAGTTATCTAAGGTGCTTGTGTTTTTTGTAGTGATTTGAGGTGTGTTTGGTTTGTTTAGTGGTTTGACCTGGAGGAGGCCCCAACCGGTAAGCTCCACCTGAAGTTGGAGTGGCTCTCCCTGCTCTCCAATCCAGACAAGATGGACCAGGTAACAAACCAAGCACTCCTAAAGTTACAGTAACACAGTAGCATTGGTGGTGATATCAAAGCTACAAACCGAGGCATGGTGTTTCCATGTCGTTTAATGATGATGAAATATCCTCCATGATTTTCCCTGTCCAATCAGGTGCTTCGAAGTGTGCGGGCGGACAGAAGCCTGGCCAATGATGGGCTGTCGTCCGCCCTGCTGATGGTTTATCTGGACTCAGCGAAGAACCTCCCAGTGAGTTCAAGAACCACTCCTCTCTCCTCTATCCTCTCTCCTCTTTCCTCCTCCTCCTCCTCCTCCTCCTCCTCCTCCTCCTCCTCCTCCTCCTCCTCGTCCTCCCTCTCTTCTCCCCTCCTCCTGCAGGAGTAAGCAAGACCCGTCAGCCTGATAAGGGACTTAGGCAGCTTTGACACAAGCACACAAAACATACATTACCCGGCCAGCGAAGAACGTGTTCATTATTCATCCTGTGCTACGCTGCTCTCCATTCCTTTCCACAGGGATGCGGTCCATAAGGGACAGCGAGTTCCATTTCCTCTCCTTCCTCTCGTTCTGACCACGTGGAAGAGGAGGAGGAGGAGGAGGAAGAGGTTCTGTTAGTTTCCACCAGATGCTAGTTTCAGTGCCATCTTTTCAGTTATTAATGCAAGTAGAGGTTTCCAACAGCTGCGTAACTCGGAATAGAACAGCTTTTACAAGTGTTACACTTATTACTTTATTATCATACATTATTATCCCACTTTATTATCGTACTTTATTACCATACTTCCGTGTCATAATTTATAATCATTCTTTATTATTGTACTTGGAGGAGATTCTGGGTCATCTAGTGTTCCTCTCTCCATGTTTTCCAAACCTCTCGCGGTCACCTCGAACGTGCGCTGGTCCCCATGGTTATAGCAGTCGCTAACGAGACGCCATTACAGATTCTGTACAGCATGTCTCAGCACATCAGGATTTCATCCATCAATCTCTCCCCCTCTCCATCCTCCTCTCACCTCTCCTTCACTCTCTCCTCTCCATCTTCATCTCCTAGCCCTCCTCCTCTCCTCTCCTCTCCTCTCCTCTCCTCTCCTCTCCTCTCCTCTCCTCTCCTCTCCTCTCCTCTCCTCTCCTCTCCTCTCCTCTCCTCTCCTCTCCTCTCCTCTCCTCTCTCCCTCCTCATCTCTCCTCTCTCTCCCCTCCCTCCTCATCTATCCTCCTCCAACATCCTCCTCATCATCATCTCTCTCCTCCTCTTCCACTTTCTCTATCCTCCTCCAACTTCCTCCTCCTCTTCCTCTCCCTCCTCGTCAATCCTCCTCCTCCAACATCCTCATCATCATCATCATCTCTCTCCTCCTCCTCCTCTCCCTCCTCGTCTATCCTCTTCCAACATCCTCATCATCATTTCTCTCCTCCTCCTCCTCTTCCTCTCTATCCTCCTCCAACTTCCTCCTCCTCCTCATCTCTCTCCTCGTCTGACCTCCTCCTCCTCCTCCCTCTGTCCTCCTCCTCCTCCTCCTCCTCCAGAGTGTGTTCACAGGGAGCCTGCAGGGTAGTGGTACCCTGGCCGAGCGCAGGGCGTCTGGTCTGGTCTTTACTGAGGCCCAAGCCTCTCAGTCTGGGAGGCCACTCGTGAGTTCCCCGTACGCTGCATCCCAGTAGCTTTAGCTTCAGGTCGGTGTGCTAACAGTAGCCGGGTATGTGCCATAACTGTGCATCATGATAACGTTAGCGTTAATGCTGAGTGCGAACATTGCATCATGATAGTGTTTGCGCTGTGTCCTTAAATACGTCGAACAGCAGTTGGGTTCTGTGTCATAACTGTGCATCATGATGGCGTTAGCGTTGTGTGCTAACATAGCGTCATGATAGCGTTAGCATTAGTTCTGAGGGCTAACGTAAGTCAAACAGTACCTTTGCGTCATGATAGAATTTGCTTTGTGTGCTGACGTAGCATCATGATAGCGTTAGCTCTGTGTGCTAATATAACAGCATGATGCTATGTTAGCACTGTGTGCTAACATAGCATCATGATAGCGTTAGCTCTGTGTGCTAATATAACAGCATGATAGCGTTAGCCCTGTGTGCTAAAATAGCTCACAGTGCTCTGTGCGCTAACGTGGCTCAAACAGTAGCTGTATCTGTGGTGTAAAGCATGTCTCATGGATCTACTGTGGTGTGTCCGTGATGGATGGTCCAGAGGAACCATTAGTACATCTCACACTACGTGGAGACCTGTCCCCTTCAGACCCCCAGGAGCAGGGGGAGGTCTGCCTACTGGTTGGTCTGGTTGATCTATAGACCCCCCCAGGAGCAGGTTTTCCTATTGGTTAGGCTCCAGAACCCCCAGGAGCCAGGGGAGGTCTTCTTACTTGTTGGTCTCCAGAAGTTTTTCAGCTGCATTGAGAGGTCACCATTTGAATTATCAGACTCCTGCCACGCTCAAACTCCTTCCATCCTCAAACTCCTCCCACTACCTGACTCCTCCCACTGTCTGACTCCTCTCCCTCACAGCAAGCTTTTAGAGGCACTCCTATCCCATCCAAATTGATTCCTGATGCTAGTATCTGTTATTTACATTTACATTTATGGCATTTAGCAGACGGTTTTATCCAAAGCGACTTACAATAAGGACATCTGTCAGAAGAAAGAGAAACAACAATATATCGCTGTCGGTACAGGATGTAAGGAAGTTGTGTTAGGATCCAGAACAATTTCCAAGCTATTACTTATGTATTACTATTTATTAATTTAGCATACGCTTTTATCTGACTTACAGTGACTGCAGACCCCAGGGATGGAACCCATGACATGTAGACTGCAGACCAGGGATGGAACCCATGACATGTAGACTGCAGACCCCAGGGATGGAACCCATGACATGTAGACTGCAGACCAGGGATGGAACCCATGACATGTAGACTGCAGACCAGGGATGGAACCCATGACATGTAGACTGCAGACCAGGGATGGAACCCATGACATGTAGACTGCAGACCAGGGATGGAACCCATGACATGTAGACTGCAGACTGCAGATCTCCTTCACAGATAGGAGTGAGACAGTTGAATACTCCCAGAGTAACGACTAACGCCTGGGTCTGGTTCTCTCCGTGTCTCCTGTTCTCTGGGCGTGTGAACCTGACTAACGCCTGGGTCTGGTTCTCGCCGTGTCTCCTGTTCTCTGGGCGTGTGAACCTGACTAACGCCTGGGTCTGGTTCTCTCCGTGTCTCCTGTTCTCTGGGCGTGTGAACCTGACTAACGCCTGGGTCTGGTTCTCGCCGTGTCTCCTGTTCTCTGGGCGTGTGAACCTGACTAACGCCTGGGTCTGGTTCTCGCCGTGTCTCCTGTTCTCTGGGCGTGTGAACCTGACTAACGCCTGGGTCTGGTTCTCTCCGTGTCTCCTGTGGTCTTAAAGAGCAGCCTGTCAGATTACAGCCATGACGGGGGGGCCAAGCAGGTGTCGGTCTTTAAGACCCTGAAGGTACCGTCCGGGTGGCGGCGTGCATGACATCACTTCCTGTGGTTCTTCTTCCCCTCGCCTGCATCCCCTGCACCTTGCCACTGTGATGACTCCTCATTAATTATTAACTATTGACCCACCAAGCACCTGTATGAGACATGCATGGGAGTGTCAGTGGGCGTTGTGTTGTGACGTGACGTTCTCATCTCCTTACTGACCGGTTCACAGCCTGCACAACCTCGTCCTCCACATGCTCATGTTGAATATTGTTGACTGATTGTTGTTTGGAGTTGATGGGGGAAGTAGGGAGAGGAGGTGGCCACACATAGTTAAACCTGCACTATGTCACTTTTCTACTGCGGCTATTTACTCCATTAAAGAATGTCTGAACCAGGACGTTTCTCACCAGTAAATCCACCCGAGGAATTGTTCTCTACGTAGTTTTGTTCTTGTTTCCCCCCCGCTGTCTGTTGTCTGTTAACTGTAGCTACAACTCAAGCCACTAGAGGCTGCTAACGGGAAAACACACCTAGTGCAGGTTTAAATAAGTGCTGGTTATTACTTCTTTTGTTATAGTGAGTTCTAGTTATTTTACACGGCCTGATATTTTAATGTTGGAATGCAGTTCATGGGTTTAGCCTCTAGATGGCTCACAGTGAGGCGAGCTGTGTGTAGGTGCTCTTTAAGTCTCCAGTACTCAGGAGATATAGTATATATATTTATATGTTTATACATTTAGTAATGTTACTGAGGCAGAAAAACAATCTGTCCTAGAACGCTTGGTTAGATTCGAATTTAGAGGAGCAGCCTGTGATTGGTTGTTTCCATGACAAATTGGTCCGATTGGCTGAATGGCCCGTCTGCATTTTGTCAAATTCGGAAGCAATCACTTCTACATGTCACAAGATATAATCATTTGGTGAAACCTTCACTGTGTGTGCGTGCGCCTGTGTGTGTGTGTGTGCCTGTGTGTGTGCCTGTGTGTGTGTGTGTGTGTATGTGTGTGTGTGTCTCAGTGTGGTAAGAAGGGCAGCAGTGAACCCAGTCCGTTCGTCCGGTTCTCCGTGGGAACCAAGACGCTGGAAAGCAAGGTGAGCAGGTTCTCCTCCTGGTTCTGTTCCTGGTTCTGTTCCTGGTTCAGGCTAACAAGACTTCAAACTATGATGCGGTGTGTTGGTGTGAACTAGTTTCAGCATGTCTCAACCCACCTCAGGATCCCACGTGTCAAATCAGCGTCAAGTGCTGATTGACAGCTGTCATCATCTTCACACTAACATTATCGAATAGAGGATGATGTTAAATGGAAATAGCTGTGTGATGTATTTGTGTATGATTTTGTACTGTAAGTCCAGTAGTTTCTCTCAATAACAGAGGAAACGCCTGCTTAGTGCTCTGAACACGCTGCAGTTACTGCACACACACACGCACGCCCACACACATACGCAGGTACACATACACACACGCCCACACACTCAGGTACACACACACACACGCATACGCACACACACACGCACGCCCACACACATACGCAGGTACACACACACACACACATACAGTACGCAGGCACACACACATACACAGGTACACACACACACACACACATACAGTACGCAGGCACACACGCATACGCACACACACACACGCACACACACACATACGCAGATACACACACACGCACACACACACATATGCAAGTACACACACGCAAGCACACACATACACACACACACCTGGAACACTATTAAAGCTTATTTATGCTAATGCTTCTCAGCTCTACTAAACAAAGTGTTCCCATTCAAAAGACTTTTAAGTTCTATGCAATCTAGTTGTATCTTAATTAAATTCTCTCTGCTCTGCCTAAAGCTGACAGGTAAATCTATTTCCCGAGAGTAAAGGAAAGATTGGCTCCGTAATGTTTCATCTTAATGAAGTCCTTTGCTACCTAAAGGTGTTCCAATGAGGTTTCCTCCTGCTACTGCGAGCTCACTTAGGTCCTCTGACCAGATGCTTATGACTGACCTGCTCGGTTTAAACTAACAGGGATCGTTTGCCGTTTCATTGACCCAAGCTAGCTTGGGTCAATGTTAGCTCTGCTCTATAGACACCTTTAATGTAAGCTCTGCTCTATAGACACCTTTAATGTTAGCTCTGCTCTATAGACACCTTTAAAGTTAGCTCTGCTCTATAGACACCTTTAATGTTAGCTCTGCTCTATAGACACCTTTAATGTTAGCTCTGCTCTATAGACACCTTTAAGGTTAGCTCTGCTCTATAGACACCTTTAAGGTTAGCTCTGCTCTATAGACACCTTTAATGTTAGCTCTGCTCTATGAACACCTTTAATGTTAGCTCTGCTCTATAGACACCTTTAATGTTAGCTCTGCTCTATAGACACCTTTAATGTTAGCTCTGCTCTATAGACACCTTTAATGTTAGCTCTGCTCTATAGACACCTTTACCTTTAATGTTAGCTCCGCTCCTTCTATAGACACCTTTAACGTTAGCTCTGCTCTATAGACACCTTTAATGTTAGCTCTGCTCTATAGACACCTTTAATGTTAGCTCTGCTCCATCTGTGGACACCTTTAAAACCCTCCTGAAAGCCAGTTTGTAGTTAGGTTGAATCTAACTGAGACTACTTGGCTATCCTGCAGTCCCTAACCCACTGTTCTGTGTGTGTGTGTGTGTCGTCTGTCACACTACACGCTGTAGCTTGTTGTGACGTGCGAACGCGGCACAGCGGTACGCGGTGGTTAGCTTGTCAGATGTCCTCTATAAATCCACTGACCCGATGAGTCCTGCTGCCAGGTCCGCTTCAAGACCCGGGAACCCATGTGGGAGGAGGCGTTCTCCTTCCTGGTCCACAACCCCAGGAGACAGGAGCTGGAGCTGGAGGTAAAGCACTGCCCTCCCCCCCCCCCTGCTCTCAACCAGGGCCTCATCTATCTCCATGTTCACCTCCGCCTTCTTCTGTCGGACCCCAGGTGAAGGACGACAAACACAAGTGCACCATGGGTAATCTGACGGTGCCTCTGCGGGACCTGCTGGAGGAGCAGGATATGACACGCACCCAGAGCTTCTCCCTGCGTAACTCTGCGCCCAGCGCCTGCATCACCCTGCGCCTGGCTCTCAGGGTAACTGCGCTCCTGGTCCTTCCTGGGGGCTCCATGTTTTGCTCCGTGTTTGTTTCACTCCGGTTTGGTTTTCTCCAGGTACTGTAACCAGTCACAAACCAATGTGTCTGTGATTGGTCGTCTTGCATGTCAATCAAAAGACCTCGGCTTTCGTCCTTCCTGACCCTCTGCTCCCCCTGCTCCTCCGTACTCCTCCCTGTTCCTCTCTGCTCCTCCCTGCTCCTCCCTACTCATCTCTGCTCCTCTATACTCCTCTCTGCTCCTCTCTTCTCCTCCCTGTTCCTCTCTGCTCCTCCCTGCTCCTCCCTACTCATCTCTGCTCCTCTCTACTCCTCTCTGGTCCTCCCTGCTCCTCTCTACTCCTCTCTGCTCTTCTCTGCTCCTCCCTACTCATCTCTGCTCC
This sequence comes from Lota lota, assembly GCA_026745465.1. Classification (NCBI taxonomy): domain Eukaryota; kingdom Metazoa; phylum Chordata; class Actinopteri; order Gadiformes; family Lotidae; genus Lota; species Lota lota. Next base: position 1,121,821 of record JACYXH010000536.1, read on the forward strand.
TCTATACTCCTCCCTGCTCCTCTCTGCTCCTCCCTGCTCCTCCCTGCTCCTCCCTGCAGGTTCTGAGTTTGGAGAAGCAGGACTCTTGGGACCAGCCTTCCTCCGTCCAGGTCCGCAAGACCAGCGTCCCCCAGGCGGCGCCCCCGGGGCCCTCCTCCAGCTCCACGCTCTCAGACTCCCCTCAAACCGCACCCAGCCCACCTCCCCCCGCTCCGTCCTCAGCTCCGCGGCGCGCCCCCACCTCCTCCCGCTCCGCCCTGACGCTGCGGCCGCGGGACGGGGAGCCCTACTCGCTGAGCCCCGCCCGCAGCGTGTCGGCCCTCAGCTGTAGCCCGGCGTGCGGCTCGCAGCAGCGGCTGGCCCTCACAGAGTCCAGCCAGAGCCTGGCCTCCGACGCCTCGCTGCCCGGGGCCCACCTGGAGCTGCACAACCGCCTCCGACTGCTGCACAAGTCAGTCCCCTCACTTCCTGTCTGCCGCCGTCACCTGTCTTGTTGTGTGGGCTGGGGAGGAAGTGAGTCACCTCACTTCCTGTCTGCCGCCGTCACCTGTCTTGTTGTGTGGGCTGGGGAGGAAGTCGAAGTCCTCAATTCCTGTCTGCCGCCGTCACCTGTCTTGTTGTGTGGGCTGGGGAGGAAGTTAGTCACCTCACTTCCTGTCTGCCGCCGTCACCTGTCTTGTTGTGTGGGCTGGGGAGGAAGTGAGTCACCTCACTTCCTGTCTGCCGCCGTCACCTGTCTTGTTGTGTGGGCTGGGGAGGAAGTGAGTTACCTCACTTCCTGTCTGCCGCCGTCACCTGTCTTGTTGTGTGGGCTGGGGAGGAAGTGAGTTACCTCACTTCCTGTCTGTTGTGTAGGCTGGGGATCTAACCTCTAAGCTGCTGTACTGACGCACCTCAAGCAGAAGAAAATCCCTTTGAGAATAACAAGAGAAATGTAGCGATTTATCTGTAGTGAATTACCTCCTCTCTCCCACCTCCTCTCTCCTACCTCGTCTCCTACCTCCTCTCTCTTAACGCCTCTCTCTTAACTCTTCTCTCCTACCTCCTCTCTCCTACCTCCTCTCTCTTAACTCTTCTCTCCTACCTCCTCTCTCCTACCTCCTCTCTCTTAACTCTCCTACCTCCTCTCCCACCTCCTCTCTCCTACCCCCTCCTACCTCCTCTCCCACCTCCTCTCTCCTACCCCCTCCTACCTCCTCTGTCCTACCTCCTCTTGGTGTGTCCCCAGTGGGTCCTTGTCTCCAGAGCCGTGTCCACTGGGAGAGGTCCAGCTGACCCTGAGACACAGCAGCCAGCGCAACAAACTCATAGTGGTGGTGCACGCCTGCAGGTAACACAACTACACAATATAACACAACACAGCAACACAACACTGCACACACAACACCTTTGTGTGCAGGCACCTGGTATTATTGTGTGTATTGGGTAATTGTTTTGTTATTGTGTAGTTGTGTTGTTGTGTCGTGTGTTGGGTTGTGTGCAGGCACCTGGTGTGATTGTGTGTTGTTGTGTAGTTGTTGTGTCGTGTGTGGTGTTGTGTGCTGGCTCCTGATATGATTGTGTAGTTGTTGTGTAGTTGTTGTGTCACGTGTGTGGTGTTGTGTGCAGGCTCCTGATATGATTGTGTAGTTGTTGTGTAGTTGTTGTGTAGGCTCCTGATATGATTGTGTAGTTGTTGTGTAGGCTCCTGATATGATTGTGTAGTTGTTGTGTAGGCTCCTGATATGATTGTGTAGTTGTTGTGTAGGCTCCTGATATGATTGTGTAGTTGTTGTGTAGGCTCCTGATATGATTGTGTAGTTGTTGTGTAGTTGTTGTGTCACGTGTGTGGTGTTGTGTGCAGGCACCTCCTGGCGTTCAGCCGGGACAGCGCCGACCCGTTCCTCAGACTCTACCTGCTGCCGGACCGCAGCCGAGCGGGCCGGAGGAAGACCCCGGTGATGAAGAGGACCCTGGACCCGGTGTACGACCAGACGTACGACAACACACTGCTACACACAATACACACTACACACTGCACACACTACACACTACACACACTACACACTGCACTGCACACGCACACACTATACACAGCACTGCACTACACACAATACACACTACACACTGCACTGCACACGCACACACTATACACAGCACTGCACTACACACTACACACTACACACTGCACTGCACACTACTACACACTATACACAGCACTGCACTACACACTACACACTGCACTGCACACTACTACACACTATACACAACACACTACTACACACTATACACAACACTGCACTGCACTACACACTACACACTACACTACACACTACTACACACTATACACAACACTGCACTACACTACACACTGCACTGCACACTACACGCACACACTATGCACAAAACTACACTACACACTACTACACACTATACACAACACTACACTACACACACACTACACACAACACTGCACTGCACTACACACTACAAGCACACACTATGCACAACGCTACACCACACACACACACACACTACACACAACACTGCACTGCACTACACACTACATGCACACAATACACAACCCTACACACTACACACACACAACACCACAGTACACACTACACACAACACTAACACACAACACTAAACATTACACAATACACTACACACAATACTACGCTACACACTACACTACACAACTCAACCCCATCTATAACCACCATATATGTTATATTATAGATGTATACTAATAATATATAGTATAAATGATAGTGCGTGTGTGTGCGTGTGCGTGTGTGTGTGTAGGTTTGAGTTCAGTGTGTCCATGGTGGAGCTCCACAGGAGGTCTCTGGATGTGGCTGTGAAGAACGGAGGCAGAGTTCTGACCAAGCACAAGGGGCTTCTGGGAAAGGTAGTTCTAGCACTCATATCCTGTCTATGTATAGTATGTGATTATGTCTGTTTATTTAGTGTATAATGTGTGTTGTGTTACCAGGTGCTGGTAGATCTGAGTGGAGAGGACATATCTAAAGGATGGACACAGTGGTATGTTACTTTGTATTATTGTGTATATATTATATTATTACTGTGGTTTATATTATTATGCATATATTTATCTATATTATTACTGTTGCCTATCTGTGGAGGTTTATATTATATATATATAGATATATAGATATTGCCTATCTGTGGAGGTTTATATTATATATGTATAGATATATATTATTACTGTTGCCTATCTGTGGAGGGTTATAGGGATAAAACATAAATTAGCAATATATTAATATTAGTTTTATCAAGCAGATATTATATGTGTTATATTCATGTATTAATGATATTATTTTCTTCCCAGGTACACTCTGACGGACGGATTATCAAAGACTCCAACCTTAAAGTAGACAGAACACACACACACACACACACACACACACACACACACACACACACACACACACACACACACACACACACACACACACACACACACACACACACACACACACACACGGGACACACGGGACACACACTTCTGGGTCTGACCTCCAGTTAGTTCCTATAGTTCAGTTTCTTCACCCTCAATTCTTCCAAAGTTATGTTATGTTTTTGGCGGGGTGTTTTGTTTGTGCGTGTGTGTGTGTGTGCGTGTGCGTGTCTGCATGTGTGTGTGGGGCAGTAAAGCCTTTGCAAAGCATTGACTGCCTCCATGTTTATGAGATGTTCGTTGTTGAAGTAAATATGTAAACGTTAACATGACACACACGGTTACACTAAACATTATTATCATGAATATGATTGTTGTTTAACTTCCTCCAGGGTTGTTATGGCACTGTTCTACCCTTCAAATGTCCCCACTGTGTTGTTTCTGATATCATTTGTGATATATCCCGGAAGATTCTGTGGCCATGGCAACGGGGTTCGGACAGCAGATGCACGTAGCGGTCTGACCTTTGACCTTTTCCTTTCGTCCATTTTCATTCTTATTTACGTGTGTGATCCCGGTCGTTATAAACGTGAACGGTTTTAAAAGATGTTGCGCTGGTGATGCAGACGCTGACGTCTCGGAGGCGGCACTCAGAGCCGGGGTTCTGGACTGGCTCTACGATTCTTGTTCAGGAATGATTGTTTGAACTAAAGTAAATGACTTGAAGAATATTTAAGCTGAGTTGCGTTGCATTCATTTCGTTTGTTTGGAGACCGTGTTTAGTTTTTTTGAAACCGTTATGTGGCCATACCTGTTTTTAACTCGTGCATTTCTAAGTGTGTTTCATCTTTTAGGCCTGTCATGTTTTATCATCTATCCTGTGCCTTAAAACTCTCTGTATAATTCCGGCATTTTGAAATCATAACTTTGAATGATAAGCACCCCAAGGCTTTTAAAGAATTAAATCTCTCTTGTGGTGTCGTCTGATTTATTTAGCGTTGGACCGCTGTGGCCTGTTTTGAATTTCTGCCAATCTGCCCATAACATTTGCATTCTTTAATTGGGGGTAGGATACCTCTTCCACCCCTGTGCCTGAATGGCATGCATCTCAAAACAAGTTATTTGGATGAAAGAGTTGGGTAAATATTGACTAAATAGACTAATGTAAAATGCGCAAGATGATTAACAATTTATTCCCATGGTCGTATAATCAACCGTGCATTTCCTTCACACGCATCTATCGCCACCTAGTGGTCATAATGGTACGTGAATGGTAATTCACACGTCATGGAACAACGTCATTGCGTCATGACGCACAGAGGAAATTGCATTTAAGCGGGTTTTTTGTATTGCTGTTATGAGCGGCTCTACTCCGGCTATCCTCATAATTACAACTACTAAAGTATGTATTTATCACTTCAATATGGTATATTGTTATAATATATACATGTATGTATTACATTGCGCGTTGTGATTCATGTGGTAAGTCCATACGTATGTTACTGTATATATTTCTCAGTGGGAAACTGACCCGCCGTGTTTGTAATGTTGACAGCCGAGAGGCCTACTCATGAAAACCTTCATCTGGTTGGATTTAATGGCGCTATGCTCACTTAAACTCCTCAGCTTTCTGTCCAGAAGTCTGAAGCGTTCAACTTTTCAAAGTGCCGTGAAGTTCAGACGCCAAACGTTGTGCAGATCACGTAGAGCCAGATCAGAGACCCAGGCAGTCCGCGGAGACGCGGTATTGCAGAGTTGACCACCAACACGACCAGATGAGGCGTGGATGTTCATGAATAAGGCTCTCCGCGGAGGGATCTGCGACTAAGAAGGTCGTCCTAGTGTGTGTAGTCTAGTGACGGTAACCCTGGCGAGCTGAGTGGACGTACAATTGAAGTAATATGATAATACAACGCATATTATAATAGAACGTATATGTGGGAGTGTGTGTGTGTGTGTGTGTGTGTGTGTGTGTGTGTGTGTGTGTGTGTGTGTGTGTGTGTGTGTGTGTGTGTGTGTGTGTGTGTGTGTGTGTGTGTGTGTGTGTGTGTGTGTGTGTGTGTGTGTGTGTGTGTGTGTGTGTGTGTGTGTGTGTGTGTGTGTGTGTGTGTGTGTGTGTGTGTGTGTGTGTGTGTGTGTGTGTGTGTGTGTGTGTGTGTGTGTGTGTGTGTGTGTGTGTGTGTGTGTGTGTGTGTGTGTGTGTGTGTGTGTGTGTGTGTGTGTGTGTGTGTGTGTGTGATGGCGGCTTGAAGCAGCCTCACCTGGCCGAGTCTGATTGGAACCTGTGCTCACTGATCGCTCAATGAACAACAGGTGTGCAGCCTCACCTGGCTGAGTCTGGTTGGAACCTGTGCTCACTGATCACTCAATGAACAACAGGTGTGCAGCCTCACCCAGAGTCCAATCAGACTCGCACTCCCACATTACATAACAAATATATATAACAAAAATATAATGTATGCTATAACTAATAACATCCTATAACTAATATTCTAATTTAACAAAATATACCTAATAATATATTATAAATAATATAACATAATATAACTCATATTGTAAGATAACTATTATTATAATTTAATGTATACTCTAATATTATAACAAATATTCAAATTTAACATAATATACCTAATACTATATTAAAACTAATATATAATATAACAAATATTATAATGTATCATATCTAATAATATAACATAACCGGTGTAAACAGCCCATCATCATATGTTTGACCTGTGACCCCAGGTGGTGCCATCATGTCCAAGCGGGAGGGGTTTCTAGACTCCGTCAGCACAGAGAAGGTGGAGGACTTCCTCCGCTTCATCCACCTCCATGTAATGTATCTACCTGTATTAACATGTAGAGCTAGAAACATCCTATCTGTGTTAAACATCTGGCCGTGGTTCTATCTGTGTTAAACATCTGGCCGTGGTTCTGTCTGTAACCTATAGAGACAGGTTCTATCTGTATTAAACATCTGGCTGTGGTTCTGTCTGTAACCTATAGACAGGTTCTGTCTGTAATAAACATCTGCCCGTGGTTCTGTCTGTATTAAACATCTGGCTGTGGTTCTGTCTGTAACCTATAGACAGGTTCTGTCTGTATTAAACATCTGGCCGTGGTTCTGTCTGTATTAAACATCTGGCCGTGGTTCTGTCTGTATTAAACATCTGGCCGTGGTTCTGTCTGTATTAAACATCTGGCCGTGGTTCTGTCTGTATTAAACATCTGGCCGTGGTTCTGTCTGTATTAAACATCTGGCCGTGGTTCTGTCTGTATTAAACATCTGGCCGTGGTTCTGTCTGTATTAAACATCTGGCCGTGGTTCTGTCTCCGTGGAGCAGAAGGACGAGACGGAGCCCTTTGACGTGGAGGAGGTGCTGCAGGAGCTGCCCCAGGACCGCAGGGAGGTGCTGTGGAGCCGGCTGCTGGTCCTGCTGCAGCGGGTCCTCCTGGACCGGCCCCCGGAGGGGTGGGAGTCAGGGCCCGGCCAGGAGCCTGGACCAGAGGCCGTGGAGGGGCCAGTAGACCTGGTGAGTTCCCCGGACAGGCATGGTTAGCGCTGGGTATGAAGAGTAGAGCTAAGGGGTTTTTGATGGTACTACATTAGGGTTTCTTGTGTGTAGGACTAGGAGTTTGACATTTAGTGGCTGATTATTTGTTATTCTCCAAATATCTCGGAAATGAAATCGACATCCAACATCAAATATTGAAAATGGTATGGATGGTTTCTATAGATACGCCGGTATTGCTATGTTGTGTAGAGTCTGGTATTATTTTATGTTGATTATATCGTTTTCCAAACATAATTCCAGGTTTCTCTATTATTAAGTTATTTGGCTCCTGGTATCAGGAGAATTCTCTGATAACTACATTTACAGATCTACACTTATATGTATGTATTGATAAACTTCATGGTGTACACTATATTTGTATTGATTACCTTTGTATTGATAAACAGCATGGTGTACACTATATTTGTATTGATTACCTTTGTATTGATAAACTTCATGGTGTACACTATATTTGTATTGATTACCTTTGTATTGATAAACAGCATGGTGTACACTATATTTGTATTGATTACCTTTGTATTGATAAACAGCATGGTGTACACTATATTTGTATTGATTACCTTTGTATTGATAAACAGCATGGTGTACACTATATTTGTATTGATTACCTTTGTATTGATAAACAGCATGGTGTACACTATATTTGTATTGATTACCTTTGTATTGATAAACAGCATGGTGTACACTATATTTGTATTGATTACCTTTGTATTGATAAACAGCATGGTGTACACTATATTTGTATTGATTACCTTTGTATTGATAAACAGCATGGTGTACACTATATTTGTATTGATTACCTTTGTATTGATAAACAGCATGGTGTACACTATATTTGTATTGATTACGTTTCGGTTTTTCAGAAGCAGACTATTGCCGTGGTGGAGGGTGTGGCGCTGGTTGCTACGGTGACGCTGAACGTCCTCCAAGATGGCGACCCCTACGACTCCCTGCTGGAGTGTTCCAGACAGCTTCACGGTGAGGAACCATGGTGACGCTACGCACGTCACCATGGGGACGCTACACTTGACATCCCATAGTCTCTACTCCTTCATCACCTGTCTGGGTGTTGATTTCCTGTCTGGGTGTTGGCTTCCTGTCTGGGCGTTGACTTCCTGTCTGGGCGTTGACTTCCTGTCTGGGCATTGACTTCCTGTCTGGGCGTTGACTTCCTGTCTGGGCGTTGACTTCCTGTCTGTGCTCCCTGACCTCCAGATCTTCTGGCAGTACTTCCTGACTCCGCAGCCTCCCTGCAGCAGCAGATCCGCCGTCTGTGTGAGCTGTGGTGGAAGAAGGGGCTTCTGGGAAAGGATCAGTTTGGACGCACTGCCTTCCTGCTGTCCCTGCAGAGGAGTCTCTCTCTTAAGAAACCAGTCAGTACAAAACAGTCAATGTAAACCAGTCAGTACAAAACGGTCAATGTAAACCAGTCAGTACAAAACGGTCAATGTAAACCAGTCAGTACAAAACGGTCAATGTAAACCAGTCAGTACAAAACGGTCAATGTAAACCAGTCAGTACAAAACGGGGGACATACATGTCAACCAGTCGGTCTGTAACTCCATGGTTCTTCGTCAAGAGGCCAGTCAGTACTGTACACCCTGGTTCTTCGTCAAGAGGCCAGTCAGTACTGTACACCCTGGTTCTTCGTCAAGAGGCCAGTCAGTACTGTACACCCTGGTTCTTCGTCAAGAGGCCAGTCAGTACTGTACACCCTGGTTCTTCGTCAAGAGGCCAGTCAGTACTGTACACCCTGGTTCTCTCTTTAAAGAGAACCTGAGCTTCTGCTGGATGCGCTTCACCTCAGGGTTCCGGTCCCTGATGGTTCTGCTTGCGTTGTGTGTTCAGGGGGCAGAGATCCAGAGGCTGTTGGCGCTCCGTGAGGTCCTCCTGGGTCTGGACTTCACCCCCGAGGACAACGAGCAGACGGTGCAGCTGCTGCTGGAGTGCTTCCTCAAAATGACCTTTGTCCGCAGCGACGACGTGAGGACAGACCGAAGTCGCTTACACATGACGTGATCCCAGTGTTCCTGAAGCACCGCCTAGCTACCCTGGGGGAGGAGGAGGGCTCGGATTCCCAACCTTGACGCTGTGCTCACAGTTAAAACAATGTCAGCTTTAACGCCAGTTGACAGGGCGCAGGGTTAGCGTTAGCCTTGGGGTGCCTATCCTAACCCAGTTAAGAGGTTAGGGTTAGCCTTGGGGTGCCTATCCTAACCCAGTTAAGAGGTTAGGGTTAGCCTTGGGGTGCCTATCCTAACCCAGCTAAGAGGTTAGGGTTAGCCTTGGGGTGCCTATCCTAACCCAGTTAAGAGGTTAGGGTTAGCCTTGGGGTGCCTATCCTAACCCAGTTAAGAGGTTAGGGTTAGCCTTGGGGTGCCTATCCTAACCCAGTTAAGAGGTTAGGGTTAGCCTTGGGGTGCCTATCCTAACCCAGTTAAGAGGTTAGGGTTAGCCTTGGGGTGCCTATCCTAACCCAGCTAAGAGGTTAGGGTTAGCCTTGGGGTGCCTATCTTAACCCAGTTAAGAGCATTGGACTCCAGTGTGTTGGCTGGTATCAGATCACATTTATCTGATATCAACACACTAAATCATGGTATATTTAAATATAGGATGGATGTCAAGCAGATCGTGTGCAGTTCTGTAAGTATCATGGTGGCTGATGATGTTACTTCCCCTTACAGGGGAAGCGTTTCCTGGTGTTCCTGTTCAGCTGGAATGTGGACTTCATCTGGATGATCCACGGAACCATCAAGAACCAGCTGGAGTTCTACACCAGGTAAGAACCTCTTCAGTCTCAGAACCATGGTAGCGTTAAGTCAGCTTTATTAGTACCACAGCTCCAGTCTCAAAGGGCTTCACAGACCACATTATAGGACCCCTTAACCTTAAACCCTCTAGAGGACTTCACAGACCACATTATAGGACCCCTTAACCTTAAACCCTCTACAGGACTTCACAGACCCCATTATAGGACCCCTTAACCTTAAACCCTCTAGAGGACTTCACAGACCCCATTATAGGACCCCTTAACCTTAAACCCTCTAGAGGACTTCACAGACCCCATTATAGGACCCCTTAACCTTAAACCCTCTAGAGGACTTCACAGACCCCATTATAGGACCCCTTAACCTTAAACCCTCTAGAGGACTTCACAGACCCCATTATAGGACCCCTTAACCTTAAACCCTCTAGAGGACTTCACAGACCACATTATAGGACCCCTTAACCTTAAACCCTCTAGAGGACTTCACAGACCACATTATAGGACCCCTTAACCTTAAACCCTCTAGAGGACTTCACAGACCACATTATAGGACCCCTTAACCTTAAACCCTCTAGAGGACTTGACAGTAGATACTCCTCAGACCCAGAGCGAAGAGACCTTGAGATGGAACACAGTAGGGTATAGAGGGCAGAATCAAACATCCCAAGTTTCATCCACAGTGAAGGACTTCCCAATACGTTAAACAGCTCTATATTGGCTGTCTATTCAGATATTTTGATCCAAAAGTGTTCACGGGACTTTATTATTACTTACCTCAGGGACATTTTCTTGCTTGAAGATTAGAAAAGGAAAATATAAGTAATATTTTACAAACATACAGTCAGGAAAGGTGTTTTATATGTTGACTTAACCTAACCCTAGATGTCCATATATACGGTATAAGTCTCCTCCCTATTTGTTCTCCCCCCCCCCCCCCCAGGGCTCTGACCGATCACCTTGCAGAGATCTACTTCCGGGCGTGGAAGAAGGCGACGGGGGACTTCCTGGAGAAGATGGAGAGCGTGTGCATCCAGGACCTGATGCAGCACGCCATCTTGCTCCACAGAACCTCCCCCGTACACGGGAACGTCCGACAGGTGGGTCAGGATAGTCTAGTGCTTAGAACCCCGGTTCTGGGTTAGATCTGCTCCTTAATGACCTGTCTCTGTACTGTCTAACCCCTACCTGCTCCTTAATGACCTGTCTCTGTACTGTCTAACCCCTACCTGCTCCTTAATGACCTGTCTCTGTACTGTCTAACCCCTACCTGCTCCTTAATGACCTGTCTCTGTACTGTCTAACCCCTACCTGCTCCTTAATGACCTGTCTCTGTACTGTCTAACCCCTACCTGCTCCTTAATGACCTGTCTCTGTACTGTCTAACCCCTACCTGCTCCTTAATGACCTGTCTCTGTACTGTCTAACCCCTACCTGCTCCTTAATGACCTGTCTCTGTACTGTCGAACCCCTACCTGCTCCTTAATGACCTGTCTCTGTACTGTCTAACCCCTACCTGCTCCTTAATGACCTGTCTCTGTACTGTCTAACCCCTACCTGCTCCTTAATGACCTGTCTCTGTACTGTCTAACCCCTACCTGCTCCTTAATGACCTGTCTCTGTACTGTCTAACCCCTACCTGCTCCTTAATGACCTGTCTCTGTACTGTCTAACCCCTACCTGCTCCTTAATGACCTGTCTCTGTACTGTCTAACCCCTACCTGCTCCTTAATGACCTGTCTCTGTACTGTCTAACCCCTACCTGCTCCTTAATGACCTGTCTCTGTACTGTCTAACCCCTACCTGCTCCTTAATGACCTGTCTCTGTACTGTCTAACCCCTACCTGCTCCTTAATGACCTGTCTCTGTACTGTCTAACCCCTACCTGCTCCTTAATGACCTGTCTCTGTACTGTCTAACCCCTACCTGCTCCTTAATGACCTGTCTCTGTACTGTCTAACCCCTACCTGCTCCTTAATGACCTGTCTCTGTACTGTCTAACCCCTACCTGCTCCTTAATGACCTGTCTCTGTACTGTCTAACCCCTACCTGCTCCTTAATGACCTGTCTCTGTACTGTCTAACCCCTACCTGCTCCTTAATGACCTGTCTCTGTACTGTCCAACCCCTAGCTGCTCCTTAATGACCTGTCTCTGTACTGTCTAACCCCTACCTGCTCCTTTATGACCTGTGCAGATCATGAGCTACTTTCACAAGAGGAAGGGCTGCCAGCGCGTCGACCGCATGCTGTTTGAGCTCTACAAACCTATCCTCTGGAGAGCTCTCAGTGTACACACACACTCACACTCAACACATTCAGAACGCGTACATGTGCTAATGTGTAACTAAGTGTGTGCTGTGTAACTAAGTGTGTGCTGTGTCATGTGACCAGGCTCCTAACCACGAGGTGCGGGCGAACGCCACGCTGATGTTCACCGAGGCCTTCGCCCTCCATGACCCGGCACAGAGCAGCCAGGCTATAGACTTCTCCATCCAGAAACAGCTGGACACGCTAATGGTAAGCCGTTACCATGGTTACTGTCCCTACACCTCACAGCGTCCAGACATAGCTGTGACCATGGTTACTGTCCCTACACCTCACAGCGTCCAGACACAGCTGGGACCATGGTTACTGGACCTCACAGCATCCAGACACAGCTGTGACCATGGTTACTGTCCCTACACCTCACAGCGTCCAGACACAGCTGTGACCATGGTTACTGTCCCTACACCTCACAGCATCCAGACACAGCTGTGACCATGGTTACTGGACTTCACAGCATCCAGACACAGCTGTGACCATGGTTACTGGACCTCACAGCTGTGACCATGGTTACTAGACCTCACAGTATCCAGACACAGCTGTGACCATGGTTACTGGACCTCACAGCTGTGACCATGGTTACTAGACCTCACAGTATCCAGACACAGCTGTGACCATGGCTACTGTCTCCAAGGGCCATATTTAGTTGCACCCTCGCACCATCCAGAAACACGCCTTACTACAGTTACCACACCTAACCGCCATATAGTTTAGGGTTGGATGGTGCAAACAGTCATTCATATTTTTATCAGGTCATCATTTGAATCTTCATCATCAGGGTACAGAACCAAGGGTGAATATGGAACACACTTCTGGTCTGACGTCAGATTAAGAGCTGCAGATGTGATCTGAGTGCAAAGTCACACATGCATGCACACTCACTCTCCTGAACACAGACGGCTGAACACGCAGATGTTCTCACCTCCCCAGGGTCTGCTGGACGACCCCCATCCCCTGGTACGCTCCGCAGCCATCCTGGGGGTGTGTCGGATCCTGACCTCCTGCTGGGAGCTGCTGCCCCCCTCGGTCATCACAGACTTCCTCAAGAAGCTGGTGGTGGAGCTGGCGGCTGACTGCAGCTGTGGGGACGTCCGCTGCTCCGTGTTCAAGGTGCACCACACGTGTAGATACACATGACGTCGATCATGTGATGGCATTTCCTTTAACGCATACTCTCAAAATTCAAGCTCCAGATAGTCGTTACGTTTCCAAAGGTACAATCAAGTAGTTAAACACATAACATGTGCTGACTGGCTATGGGAAGCCGGTGTGTGCATGTGCCCTCCACATTATTAAATTAAACAGATTATTGCTACTCTCGTTCAGCTAACTAATGATATCAGCCATGGAAGCATTATGGATGTGTTTCTCGAACGGACAACCACTCCAGAAACAATCTCAGTTGAGAGGAAAAAAGCAGAAGCTGCTAACTTTTCAATATAGATGGATGGATAGATAGATCCCCAGTGTCCACAGTCTACCTGTAGGCATCCTAGATCAAGATCTAACCCCTACCTACTCCTTAATGACCTCTCTGTACTGTCCAAGCCCTACCTGCTCCTTAATGACCTGTCTCTGTACTGTCTAACCCCTACCTGCTCCTTAATGACCTGTCTCTGTACTGTCTAACCCCTACCTGCTCCTTAATGACCTGTCTCTGTACTGTCTAACCCCTACCTGCTCCTTAATGACCTGTCTCTGTACTGTCTAACCCCTACCTGCTCCTTAATGACCTGTCTCTGTACTGTCTAACCCCTACCTCATCCTTAATGACCGGCCTCTGAATTCTCTAAGTCTCTTTGGATAAAAACGCCTGCTAGACAACTGAATGATAAAATAGCATAAGTATGATGTATTGTATATTGCAGTGTCTGAGCATGGTGCTGGACAACCCTCTAAGCCACCCTCTGCTGGAGAAGCTTCTCCCAGTCCTGAAGAACAGCCTCCATGACACCTCGGAGAAGGTTCGCTGCACCTTCCTCGACATGCTGCTCAAGGTCAAGGCTGTCCGCGCAGCAAAGGTACGATGATGCTAACACGGCTAAGGTACGGTGATGCTAAAACCGCTAAGGTACCCTGATGCTAACACCGCTAAGGTTCCATGATGCTAACACCGCTAAGGTACAATGATGCTAAAACTGCTAAGGTACCCTGATGCTAACACCGCAAAGGTACGGTGATGCTAACACCGCTAAGGTACCCTGATGCTAAAACTGCTAAGGTACCCTGATGGTAACACCGCTAACGTACCTTGATGCTAACACCACTAAGGTGCGATGATGATGCTTTGGTCTGTCTGTCTATGTGGGGTCTGACCTGGGCCGGTTTGGTCTATGTGTGGTCTGACCTGGACCTGTTTGGTCTGTCTGTCTATGTGTGGTCTGACCTGGGCCGGTTTGGTCTATGTGTGGTCTGACCTGGACCTGTTTGGTCTGTCTGTCTATGTGTGGTCTGACCTGGGCCGGTTTGGTCTCTGTCTATGTGTGGTCTGACCTGGGCCGGTTTGGTCTGTCTGTCTATGTGTGGTCTGACCTGGACCTGTTTGGTCTGTCTGTCTATGTGTGGTCTGACCTGGACCTGTTTGGTCTGTCTGTCTATGTGTGGTCTGACCTGGACCTGTTTGGTCTATGTGTGGTCTGACCTGGGCCGGTTTGGTCTATGTGTGGGCTGACCTGGACCTGTTTGGTCTGTCTGTCTATGTGTGGTCTGACCTGGGCCGGTTTGGTCTCTGTCTATGTGTGGTCTGACCTGGGCCGGTTTGGTCTGTCTGTCTATGTGTGGTCTGACCTGGGCCGGTTTGGTCTCTGTCTATGTGTGGTCTGACCTGGGCCGGTTTGGTCTCTGTCTATGTGGTCTGTCTATATCGGGTCTGACCTGATCCGGTTCCTCCAGTTCTGGGACGTGTGCAACATGGACCACCTGCTGGCCCGTCTGGCGTTGGATTCTCAGCCGGTCTCCAAACGCATCGTGGACCTGCTCTTCAAGTCCTTCTTCCCCGTCAATGAGTCTGAGAATGAGTGGTGCTGCCGCTGCATCACCCTCATCCAGATGAACCCCCGCGCCGCCCGCAAGTTCTACCAGTACGCCTACCTGCACGTGGCCCCTACTAATATAGGTACTGCAGCACGCACCTGGTTTCCACAGCTGCTCCAATCCATCCATTGTTCTCTTGACTGTCTTAGACTTTGAGTTTTAACAAACTTGAACTATTTAACAGAAGTATTTGAAGACTGATTTCAGGCTGCTTTCCAGACTGATTTTTAGACTAAGTTCAGATCGATTTTAGGACTGAATTTCAGGCTGATTTCAGATTAATTTCAGACTGAATTCAGATAGATTTTCAGGCTGATTTTAGATTTCCAGACAGATTTCCAGACAGATTTTAGGACAGATTTCCAGACAGATTTTCAGGCTGATTTCAGGCCGGTTTCTAGACTGAATTCCGATTGATTTCAGACTGAATTCAGATTGATTTCAGACTGAATTCAGATTGGTTTTCAGGCTGATTTAGTTTGTAATCTCTTGCTCCAGTGAAGCTGATGCTGTCGATCCGTCTTGTTCTCAACACCTGCCTTCCGAGCGAGGCGGACATGAGCCAGGCAGAACTCAGTCAGCTCAGCGATGGCAACAAGGAAAACAAAAGGGTAAGATACATGCGGTATTAGTACAGATGGCAGGGTGTATTTCTTACTGCTGTAGTTGATTTATGTTTTCGTAGCCGTCTCATAAACATTCTACTAGAAGCAGCTAGTTGTCAGTAACTACTACTATGATGTACTACTACTAACTAGCTGTGGTATTCTCAGATGGAGAACATGCTGTCTGCTTGTTGGTTACTAGTTACTAACTAGCTGTGTTGCTCTCAGATGGAGAACATGCTGTCTGCTTGTTGGTTACTAGTTACTAACTAGCTGTGTTGCTCTCAGATGGAGAACATGCTGTCTGCTTGTTGGTTACTAGTTACTAACTAGCTGTGTTGCTCTCAGATGGAGAACATGCTGTCTGCTTGTTGGTTACTAGTTACTAACTAGCTGTGTTGCTCTCAGATGGAGAACATGCTGTCTGCTTGTTGGTTACTAGATACTAGTTACTAACTAGCTGTGTTGCTCTCAGATGGAGAACATGCTGTCTGCTTGTTGGTTACTAGATACTAGACTACTACTACGATGTTTCCCATCTGGTAGCTACAAGCAAACGACTGATCACTCAGTTCACTGCGGTTCTCATCCACTCACTTTGGGGGGGCAGTCGTTGGTGGGGTTCAAACTTGTGGGGAAGAAGACGCACAAAATAGATGGTGTCATAAAATAGTTCAAATTGGAAACTGGGTGGTAACCGACCAAAAAAAGGTTGGAGCTGCATTAGTTAGCATGGTGTTAGTAACTGGTTGGTAACACCTTGGTAACTAGTCAAAAACCTGTGTTGTGGTCAGATGGAGAACATGCTGTCTGCTTGTTGGTTACTAGATACTAGTTACTAACTAGCTGTGGTGTTCTCAGATGGAGAACATGCTGTATGCTTGTTGGTTACTAGTTACTAACTAGCTGTGTTGTTCTCAGATGGAGAACATGCTGTCTGCTATTTGGTTTCTAGATACTAGTTACTAACTAGTTGTGGTATTCTCAGATGGAGAACATGCTGTCTGCTTGTTGGTTACTAGATACTAGTTACTAACTAGCTGTGTTGCTCTCAGATGGAGAACATGCTGTCTGCTCAGGGTCCAGGACTGGTTGCCAGCCTGCTAGAGGTGCTGGTGATTCTGTGGACGAGTGTCCAGAAGGCTCTGGACCACAACAAGGAGGCCCAACAGTACACCGTGGCCAAGTTCAGCTCCGTCATGTCCATGTACTTCAATACCTTCGAGGTGAGACCTGTAGGTCACTGCTGCCTCCAAGTGGTGATACGGGGTATTACAACAACACAGACACCCAAGATGAGAAGTACTTTATTAATCCCAGTGGTAGAAATGAAAGATTAAACATTGAAATAAGAAACTGCAAATATAATAATTACAGAAAATATATTTACGTACACAATATGAGTAAAAAAGGTAATGTAAACATTACAGTTAAGGTAGACATAGACAGTATATTCTACATTATTGAAAAACAGACATGCAGAGACCCTCACTAGTCCAGCAGACGGCAGAATAACACTAGACAGAACGTAGTCTGCAGGAGATGGAGATAACACAACGTCAGGACATGGCTGCATGTCAGCATTACCAGACAACAGTGTTAGAGCATCTCTAAAAGTGAAAATGTTTCCATTAGTTTAGTTCAATTTTTCATTTTCTCAATGTCTTACACTGTGTGTGTGTGTGTGTGTGTGTGTGTGTGTGTGTGTGTGTGTGTGTGTGTGTGTGTGTGTGTGTGTGTGTGTGTGTGTGTGTGTGTGTGTGTGTGTGTGTGTGTGTGTGTGTGTGTGTGTGTGTAGGATGAGCGCAGTACGGTTTCTCTAGTGTTCCTGGCCTCAATGATGCCTCCTTCTGCTGTTCCAACCTTCAGGTAACACCTCTGTCCTCCTCTTTGCTGTTTTGCTCACTTCTCCTCCTTTCTCCTTCCCTCTCCTGCTCTTCTGTTATTTTCCTCTCTGATAACTCATCCTCTTCTCTTCCCTTTCTCTCTCCTCCTCTTCTTCTCTCCTCCTCTTCGCTCTGTACAGGTAACTCCTCATCCTCTTTTCCTCTCTCAGGTAACAACTCCTCTTCTCCCCGTCTCTGCCTCCTCTTATCTCTTGAGGAGGCGTAACTCCCTGAACATCCCTCAGCTTATACCTTCTCCTCTCCGCCATCATCCTCTCTTCTCTCCATCTTCCTCTTCTCCTGTCTTCCTTTCCTCTTATCTCATCTAGTCCTATCCTAAATCTGTTACCATGACAATCTTCAGGAAGGACCTCTCTTACTCCTCCTCCTCCTCCTTCCTCTTCTCCTCCACCATCCTCATTCCCTCTTCTCTATCTCTCCTTCCTCTCCATGATCGATCTGACTCCTGCTCTGTGTGTGTGTGTGTGTGTGTGTGTGTGTGTGTGTGTGTGTGTGTGTGTGTGTGTGTGTGTGTGTGTGTGTGTGTGTGTGTGTGTGTGTGTGTGTGTGTGTGTGTGTGTGTGTGTGTGTGTGTGTGTGTGTGTGTGTGTGTGTGTGTGTGTGCGCGCGCGCGCGTGTGCGTGCGCGTGCGTGCGCGTGCGCGTGCGTGTGTGTGTGTGTGTGTTGTTCAATAGCTGCGGGGTGCTATCCAAGCTGAGGCGGATGGATGCGGGTGCGAGCCAGGCGGAGTTTGGCCAGCTGATAGACTGTCTGTGTGGCTGGGGCCAGGCGGCCGACGTCCTGGACCTCATCTCCCAGTGGCTGGCAGAATCCCTGCCCAGGCCAGCGGTAAGACGGTTCAACTGGAAGGTCTACTGCTGAACGCAGTCCCGCTGGATCAAACCAGTAAAGAACAGATGTTTCACTTAGGTACTCTGAACTCCGACCTCTAGTCTGACCTTCATCACTGTTAGGTCAGCTATAACAGTGCATAATCTAACATAACCTCAGCTAAGGGGGGGCAGGGTATTAGTCAGGGTGTTTGACTCTAAGCCTGAATGTTCTGGGTTCCATCACCCCAGTATCCACGGTCTGCCAGGATTCCCTGTATGTTTATTTGAATAAAAGAGTGCTGAATGACTCCATAGTACATCAGCTACCATCAGCCACCAGGGTGGGCTGTGACCAGTCTGTCTCTGTGGTTCAGGGCAACGCCAAACCGGGTCGGAAGGTGCGGATCCAGGATACGGCGGAGGCCAAGCCAGACCTGGGCCTCTCTTACCTGGAGTACCTGTTCAGCCGCTCCTCCACCAGGGACCACGTCCTGCCTCTGGCCCAGTCCTCCCTCAGACCCCTCCACAAGATCCTGGGAGCCTGGAGCGTACGGCCCTCACTTTGATCTAATACTTTACCTGAGTGACTGACTCATCTGTTACTTTAACCTTTACAGCAGTTACCCTTAAGGTCTTAAGATACTGCTACATCATTTATTACCAAAGCGTTTGTTACCGGTGTGTGTTTGACTCTGTTTGAGTCCATGTTCTGTCTGTCTCTCCAGTCGGTGCTGTACTCCTCCCTGAGCTCCGGTGAGGTGGACCGGCTCGACGCCAGGGTCCAGACCGCCCTGAGGGCCTTCACACTGCAGGCCCGACTCGCAGCGCACCTCCACAACACCACGGTGAGTCTACAACACACCACACCTCCACAACACAACACCACACCACACCTCCACAACACCACACCTCCACAACACAACACCACACCACACCTCCACAACACCACACCTCCACAACACCACGGTGAGTCTCTACAGCACACCTCCACAACACAACACCACAACACCACACCTCCACAACACCACACCTCCACAACACAACACCACACCTCCACAACACCACACCTCCACAACACCACGGTGAGTCTACAACACAACACAACACCACGGTGAGTCTACAACACAACAACACAACACCACACCTCCACAACACCACGGTGAGTCTACAACACAACACCACGGTGAGTCTACAACACAACACCACGGTGAGTCTACAACACAACACCACGGTGAGTCTACAACACAACACCACGGTGAGTCTACAACACAACACCACGGTGAGTCTACAACACAACACCACGGTGAGTCTACAACACAACACCACGGTGAGTCTACAACACAACACCACGGTGAGTCTACAACACAACACCACCGTGAGTCTACAACACAACACCACCGTGAGTCTACAACACAACACCACCGTGAGTCTACAACACAACACCACCGTGAGTCTACAACACAACACCACCGTGAGTCTACAGCACGCCTCCAAGACGATGAGTCCCTCCATCTGGTCGCCTCTCTCTCCATCCAAGCCTCTTCTTTTGATGATCCCCCATGTGGCTTCGCGTAGCCGCTTGCTTGACCTGGCGCTCCTCAGGAGCGTGCAGCGTGGCAGTAGCACTTCTTCCTGAGGTGTCAAGTGTTCCTGGGGATGAGTCGCTGTGTGACGAAACCAGAGCGTTCACATCTCTCTTTCTCTCTCTCTCTCTCTCTCCAGTCCCCAGAGAGTCGTGACTTCCTGTGCTCCCTGGAGCTCAGCATGGCCTGGCTGGAGGAGAGGGTGCTGCCCTACCTGTCCACCCCCAAACCAGGCTCCGTCCCTGGGGAGGGACAGGCCCATGGGGGGGCCACCGGGACCTTTGATCTGGCCAAAGACATCGTGGAGGTGAGCCCGCCCCCAGAAACCCATTATTACTGTCTGTATAGTTAATATGGTAACGGGGTCGGTCATTTACTTAGATGTCATTTATTATGGTTTGCTAGTATAGGGACACATACAGGATGGCAGCATAATGTCTTTAGACGTCGTAATGTTCCCATACAGAGGCAGGCGCAGTCCACCAGAACAGAGGGCATGTCACTCGCTAGTAGCTGATCGATGGCCATGCCTTTTCGAACAAGTCCCAATTAATAGCACTTAAATCTTACCTACAGTACCTTCACTTTAGTGCTCACTCTGAGTTTGAGTCCAGAGGAGCGGTTATCTGTGCGTGTTCCTCCTTCTTCAAGCTCCGTCATAAGAAGGAGTGAGGAGTGCATGTTGGCAGCAGAACACAGCTCTGAGTGCTCTGCGGTCCTGGGTAGACGGCACAGCCACACAACATCCACAATGCAACGCCAGCCCCCACCTCAAGCACGAGCATTTGCTCTGGGACATTTCTCCTCCGTTTCCGCCTGCAGCTATTCTTCAGAGGAGACGGCTTCTGGGCTTCGCTGCATAAGTGTCCATTTTAATAAGTAGTGTTACTGCAGAGGGCGTGAATAATGAAAACGGTGACTTGGATTCAGGAGCATTAACTGTAGAGGAGCGCCCCTTATTCACGGAGATGCATATCAGTATTGATTCTGTCCTGTGAAACACTCTCCTAGAAGAACTGGTCTCCTCAGAAGGCAGCATGGGCACCCAACATGGACTCGGCACAACCTGGTCTCACACCTGGTTTTATGTACCTGGTTTCACACCTAGTTTAACCAGAAATTAAGATGTATTGATCTGGAGTTAAACTTTGTTTGATACTTGGTTTCACACCTGGTTTATATACCTGATGTCACACCTGGTTTCATACTTGGTTCATATACCTGGTTTCACACCTGGTGTATAGACCTGGTCTTTCTTGATTAGTAATGAGTTCTCAAGGTCTCGGTCTTGGTTGGGTTTTGAAAGGGGTTAAACCGAGATATTTTGGCCGGAACTGAGCAGTGGTCTGCTGGCTCTTCAGCCTCTTGCCGTGCTCGTCAGCAGTGGGTCCAGAACATTGGTAACATCACCTCCAGCTGGGCCTGGCTGGGTGTTGATCAGAGAGGCTTCTCTACCTTCTCCTCAGCCGCTCTGCTCCTCAGGATCACCCTCGCTCCTCCTGCGTGATGAGCGTGTTTGTCCAATGTTGTGGTTTTTCTTGTGTGCTTTTGCCGATACAAGCCTCATGAACACAAGTCAGAGAGCCAATCGCTGATCTGCAGCTACTATATACGAGACTGATTTGTGCATGTTTGAAGTCCTTCAGCTTTAGATTGCTGAGGAGGGGCTTGTTCAGTCTCTTCTTGAGGGCGTCAACTCTACTCGATGATGACAACAGCAGGGGGAAGCCTGTCATGTGGTTAGAGCAGAGCGGAGGAAGCTGCTGTCAGCCTCTAGGATCGAGCTTGGTGGCCAACTTCAGATGTTTGCAGATGGTTGGTCCGCAGGGGTTTTGTGTCAATGCATAGCCTTAGAACTTCCATCTGCTCACTTGGCTTGAGTTTAGTGCTCCAAAAGAGATCAGGGCAAGATGGATTCTCTTTCTGAAAAGGATCATTGACTTGTTCACGCTGTTTCAACTCCAGAAGGCCCAGTCACACCCGTCCAGAGCTCTGATATCCCATCATGCCTCTGGTGGAGGATTCTGTCCTCAGAGCTCCGATATCCCATCATCTCAGTTTACCGTTATCAATCACTGCTACTCACTAAATGAATTGTTGAAGGATTCCACCTTGCTGTCTCCATGGATGAACTGTTGAATCATTACTGCTGATTTATTTACATTCATATTTCTTCTTCGTTTCTTTCCTACTCAGGGTTTTGTGACGGTGTGTCGGGACGTGTTGTTGGTTGGTTTGGGAGACAAGGAGTTCAAGGATCAAATCCTGCGCCTGTGCTCCCTGATCCTACTTTCAGGTCAGTCTCACCTGGACCAGGTCAGAACCCCAAACCCATGACCAGGTCAAAGGTCAACATGCATGGATAATCTCCTGACCTGCGTAGCTTCAAACTGTTCACAGGACATACAGACAAATCTTTTCTGGATTTATGTTTGCAGATGTATATTTTATTTAAAACAGATTAATGATTCGTAGCCAAAAGCAAACTACTACTGAGGACTTCACTGGAACGTCGACATTAGGCGCAAATGTTGAAACGTATAAGAATCTGGGGTTGCAAAAATAATATCACCCGAAAATTTGGTCACGCGCCAAAAAGGTTTGGGAACCACAAGATAGTCCCTGCTGGGTCCAGAGACTGACTGGGGGTGCTGGGTCCAGAGACTGACTGGGGGTGCTGGGATAGTCCCTGCTGGGTCCAGAGACTGACTGGGGGTGCTGGGTCCAGAGACTGACTGGGGGTGCTGGGATAGTCCCTGCTGGGTCCAGAGGCTGACTGGGGGTGCTGGGTCTAGAGACTGACTGGGGGTGCTGGGTCCAGAGACTGACTGGGGGTGCTGGGTCCAGAGGCTGACTGGGGGTGCTGGGATAGTCCCTGCTGGGTCCAGAGGCTGACTGGGGGTGCTGGGTCTAGAGACTGACTGACTGGGGGTGCTGGGATAGTCCCTGCTGGGTCCAGAGACTGACTGGGGGTGCTGGGTCTAGAGACTGACTGGGGGTGCTGGGATAGTCCCTGCTGGGTCCAGAGACTGACTGGGGGTGCTGGGTCTAGAGACTGACTGGGGGTGCTGGGATAGTCCCTGCTGGGTCCAGAGACTGACTGGGGGTGCTGGGTCTAGAGACTGACTGGGGGTGCTGGGTCCAGAGGCTGACTGGGGGTGCTGGGATAGTCCCTGCTGGGTCCAGAGGCTGACTGGGGGTGCTGGGTCCAGAGACTGACTGGGGGTGCTGGGATAGTCCCTGCTGGGTCCAGAGGCTGACTGGGGACTCTTGTATTCCAGAGAAGGGCTACCTGTGTATCCCGCTGGTGCTGTCCGTACTGAAGGAGGTGACGGAGAACAGCATGCCCGAGGATGACCGGGAGGAGAACCCCCAGGAGGAGAACCCCCAGGAGGAGAACCCCCAGGAGGAGAACCAGGGCCCCACCGGCCTGCTCCTGGGCTTGGTGACCAACATCTTCCAGAAGCTGGTGGAGCGGCTGGCGTGGGTGCTGAGGAAGAAGCCAGAGGAGGGCAGGGAGCTGTGTGTGTCCGCCAGCCCTAACCTGGGGGACTTCCTCCAGGTGGTCCACGACTGGGGGGCGTTGCCCTCCAGCCCCCTCCAGGGGGTCTTCTCCACGCTGTTCGCTGGTATCATCGTGGAGATCAGACACCTGCTGCAGAAGGTGCTGGAAATATCAATCATATACCTTTTTTTTATATGAGCTGCACACCCATTTATCACTAAGTGTATTGTATTTGTTTTATACCTGGTTTCACAACTGGTGTCCCACCTGGTTATATAGTACCTAGTTTCTCACCTGGGTTTATACCTGGTTTTCCACCTAGTTTCTCACCTGGTGTCATACCTGGTTTTCCACCTAGTTTCTCACCTGGTGTCACACCTGGTTATATACCTGGTTTTCCACCTTATTTATCCCCTGGTGTCACACCTGGTTATATACCTGGTAATATACCTGAAGGTGCATAGTGAGGATCATGGAGGCATTGTCCCGTGTTCAGGTGTCCCAGCAGGAGGAGCTGGTGGTGCCTGAGTCTGTAGAGGACCTCCCTCCTCTCTCCAGCATCCTGCTCTCTGTCATCCTCAAGAACCCTGCTGTCACCAGGTCACACACACACACACACACACACACACACACACACACACACACACACACACACACACACACACACACACACACACACACACACACACACACACACACACACCAGCTGCATCTATATGAGCATAAGTTATTGTGTGTGTGTGTTGTGCAGGTTGTTCCTAGCGGAGGTCAGTACCTCTGTGGACTCGGAGGCCATCGACTGTGTGACGGGCCTGGCCGCTTCGTTGCACATCCTCAATGTTGTCGCACACGGTGAGTCCCACGGACAGATGGTGATGTTCATCTCTTATGTAAAGTCCAGTTGTGGAAAGCTGTGGTGTGTGTGTGTGTGTGTCCAGCGGGCCAGGTGGGCGCTGCGGTGAAGAGTGCAGCCATGTGTGTCCAGAGACAGCTGCAGAAGATCCCTGCTGGACACGATGGAGACAGCCAGAGGTACACACTCCTCATCTGATCTGGTTTAACGCTCGAATCTGGATTAACTGTTTCACTTGACCTGGTTTAACTCTCGAATCTGGATTAACTATTTAACTTGACCTGGTTTAACTCTCGAATCTGGATTAACTGTTTCACTTGACCTGGTTTAAATGTTTAAAAAGTGAAACCAGATTAGAGATTTCAATCTGGTTTAACTCTTAAATGTCACCAATCTGGTTGACTATTCTGTAATGTTATCGCTGATCTCTCCGCAGGTTAATCTACGACTCGTCAATCAAGACATTAAATAAAGTTCTGCATTTCTGATTCATTGCGTTGTTTTTCTTATGATGGTTTTCTACTGTGTGAATGTGTCTTCGTGAACGCTCTGCTGTCTTAATGTTTAAAACAATCTGCCCTGTCTGTCCTATTGTCTCGATTGAGTCAATCCATGATTGACTCAAGTTTTCATTGGGGGGGTTTGAACTTTAAGGAATAGATTAAATGGATCAAATGTTAAATGTCAGATTGGTTCGGTGATGCCGTTTTTAAAGCAGGACTTTCACCTATACTCACCTAACCTACAGTATCTCACAAAAGTGAGTACACCCCTCACATATTTGAGTATATATTTTCATGTGACAACACTGAAGAAATGACAATGTAAAGTAGTGAGTGTACAGCTTGTACCACAGTGTAAATTTGCTGTCCCCTCAAAATAACTCAACACACAGCCATTAATGTCTAAACCGCTGGCAACAAAAGTGAGTACACTCCGAAGTGAAAATGTCCAAATTGGGCCCAAAGTGTCTATATTTTGTGTGGCCCCCATCATTTTCCAGCACTGCCTTAACCCTCTTGGGCATGGAGTTCACCAGAGCTTCACAGGTTGCCACTGGAGTCCTCTTCCACTTCTCCATGACGACACCACGGAGCTGGTGGATGTTAGAGACCTTGCACTTCTCCACCTTCCGTTTGAGGATGCCCCACAGATGCTCAATAGGGTTTAGGTCTGGAGACATGCTTGGCCAGTCCATCACCTTTACCCTCAGCTTCTTTAGCATGGCAGTGGCCGTCTTGGAGGTGTGTTTGGGATCGTTATCATGTTGGAATACTGCCCTGCGACCCAGTCTCCGAAGGGAGGGGACCATGCTCTGCTTCAGTATGTCACAGTACATGTTGGCATTCATGGTTCCCTCAATGAACTGTAGCTCCCCAGTGCCAGCAGCACTCATGCAGCCCCAGACCATGACACTCCCACCACCATGCTTGACTGTAGGCAAGACACACTTGTCTTTGTACTCCTCACCTGGTTGCCGCCACACACGCTTGACACCATCTGAACCAAATACGTTTATCTTGATCTCATCAGACCACAGGACATGGTTCCAGTAATCCATGTCCTTAGTCTGCTTGTCTTCAGCAAACTGTTTGCGGGCTCTCTTGTGCATCATCTTTAGAAGAGGCTTCTTTCTGGGACGACAGCCATGCAGACCAATTTGATGCAGTGTGCGGCGTATGGTCTGAGCACTGACAGGCTGACCCCCCCACCCCTTCAACCTCTGCAGCAATGCTGGCAGCACTCATAAGTATTTCACAAAGACAACCTCTGGATGTGACGCTGAGCACGTGCACTCAACTTTGGTCGACCATGGCGAGGCCTGTTCTGAGTGGAACCTGTCCTGTTAAACCGCTGTATGATCTTGGCCACCGTGCTGCAGCTCAGTTTCAGGGTCTTGGCAATCTTCTTATCGCCCAGGCCATCTTTATGTAGAGCAACAATTCTTTTTTTCTGATTCTCAGAGAGTTCTTTGCCATGAGGTGCCATGTTGAACTTCCAGTGACCAGTATGAGGGAGTGTGAGAGCGATGACACCAAATTTAACACACCTGCTCCCCATTCACACCTGAGACCTTGTAATACTAACGAGTCACATGACACCGGGGAGGGAAAATGGCTAATTGGGCCCAATTTGGACATTTTCACTTAGGGGTGTACTCACTTTTGTTGCCAGCGGTTTAGACATTAATGGCTGTGTGTTGAGTTATTTTGAGGGGACAGCAAATTTACACTGTTGTACAAGCTGTACAATCACTACTTTACATTGTAGCAAAGTGTCATTTCTTCAGTGTTGTCACATGAAAAGATATACTCAAATATTTACAAAAATGTGAGGGGTGTACTCACTTTAGTGAGATACTGTATATCACCTAACCTATATCACCTATACTCAACTATTTAACAATTACATGTGTGTTTTCTACATGGTATATAAACTATATAATGATATATATAAATAAATAATGAGCCTGTGTTTACTTATTTCAGGAGATTTATATGTCTATTGATATGGTGTAGACCAGGAGTCTGCAACCTTAACTATCAAAAGAGCCATTTTTGGTCCCTCTCCCACCAAACAAAATTAATCTGGAGCCACAAAACCTATTTGATCCCTAAAATGAAGATAACAGCGTACAAAGTTTAACTATATATATATTTATATATATAAACAGCTAATAGCCGATAGTTTGTTGCAGTCATGAAATTTGTAGTTGTAGGATGTGACGTTTATTTTGGTTGACAAATCATGAAAATACTTTTTGTTATTTTCACAGTATCACCTTGATCTCCAAAATAAGAGGTGTTCCCTTGGAAATAAAAAATAAGAATAGCCGTTATTTATTTTTCAAAGCTACAAGGAGCCACTGCAGAGGGGTGAAAGAGCTGGCCCCGGGAGGAGACTGAATAAAGCGGTCCATCACTCATGATGTTGTTTTTCCGTCTGCGGAAGGGGCGGCGACGCGACGCGTGCTCGCCATGTGTGTTCGTGACGTCAGAAGCTTAGGAGGGGCGCCTGGCTCGAGGCTGCTGCTGCAGAAAAGTCAATTACGCAGTGTTTTCTACCAGACTCTCGGAAGCCGTTCATTCCGTGATCTGATTAAAGGTTCCCAATCGAGTTCGCGTCTTTTGTCGACCGTTGACGCGCGACGTGTTTAAGCGGAAAGCTGCGATGGATGTGATCTGAGCGCGACATGGAAGCACCGCGTCGCGTCCTGTGGGTCGCGTTGCTGCTGAGTCTCTGGTCTTCCGTGACCACCGACCCTTCTGACGGGAAGATCGGTGAGTGAAGACCCGCCGCTTCTCCCCCTTTGTGTCGTGCACACCCGGCAACCGATGTTCCGGCTCTGCGGGGCTCTGCTGTGCGCTGTCCGAGGTGCTAGAAGCTCCAGTCAACGTGTTTATGACGTCCTTTTCAAACTTGACTAAGCACGACGTCTCCACCTGGACGTGGTGTCGCCTTGTCTGGACCGGGTCTCAGTAGTGCAGTGTGTAGTTGACCGGCCATGCTGGATTTACTAGGAGGTTTGGTCAGTCAAGGTAGTGATCCGAAAGGCGACTTTTCTGGCCATAGATGGTTTCCTCTGCTTCGTGGTGAAAAGTTGAGAGCCTATTGATTAGGCCTCTACTCGTCTCCCCGTCTCTTTTAGACGTGTCCGTTTCCCACGTATTTAACACCAGTGGGACCTGTTTGATGAGGTACATTTGATCTAAGTGTGTGTGTGTGTGTGTGTGTGTGTGTGTGTGTGTGTGTGTGTGTGTGTGTGTGTGTGTGTGTGAGAGAGCGAGAGAGACAAACCACTGCTGTTGGATTATTTAATATTATAAGATAAAATCATCCTTGTCCGAACCATCTGTTCAATTGTTCAACATGTTCTACCATGCAGCAGCAATCTATTTAATGTAATATGATGCACTGCAGTCACTGACATAACACACGGGCCAAGGTATCCAGACCATAATGTACGGCAAGCGGAAGTTAAAGTTTGAATGTGTTGCTAATTCAAGCCCAGAGTTTAGGATGAGTCACCGCTTGTTGAGCAGTCAGACTGAGACTGCTGTGTTCTGGGTGTGATGTGTGTGGGAGTGTTGTGTTGTCTGTGTGTTAATGTGTTGTGTTGTCTTTGGGTGTTTGCCTGTGTGTGTGTGTCGGTGTGTTGTGTGTGTCTGTGTGTGTGTGTGTCACTGTGTTGTGATGTGTGTGTGTGTGTGTGTATGTGTGTGTTTGTGTGTTGTCCTACACTGTCACAGTGCTGCTAGGAATGTTTTTAACAAGCCCCTTTGCAGAATAACAGCTTGGTGTGTATTGGTCTGTGTGTGTGTGTGTGTGTGTGTGTGTGTGTGTGTGTGTGTGTGTGTGTGTGTGTGTGTGTCTCTCTGTGTGTGTGTTTGTCTGTGTAAGAGGGAGATGTGTGTACAGTATATGTAGGCCTGCAGAAGAGTGGCCCTTATGAATGTTTCATTGATAGCTGGGCTAGATTCTGGCTAAACATAAAAATAGCAACATGTCTTCCATGCATTGCAATTGCAATCTACTGTTGGCGACACTGAACTGAAATGGTCCTTTGTTGGTGTGTTTGTGTTGCTCTGTCAGCTTAGAGGACCTACGTGAATCTAAACACCTAGAGTTGCTGTGTTTTATCAGGGTCAGGTCATCTGGATTCTAGCCGAGAGGAAGATCCTCAAGACTCTCAGATCTATTCAACCAGTGTCTGACCAAGACACAAAAATACTTCTTATTATACAATATATAGTATGTTCTCTACTGGCTACTGGGAATAGAGACTGACTTGTAGTTCCTTGTCCCGACTGGTGATTGGGTTACCACCAGGTTTCCGTGGAAACACGCCTGTAGCTGCTAACTCACCTGTTCAGTCATGAAACACGTTTTTATGCAAAGTAATTGACAGTAGATTCACCACCCAGACCACAACTCATATCCCTTACACCACCCAGACCGTAACCCACCGATACACCACCCAGACCACAACTCATATCCCTTACACCACCCAGACCGTAACTCACCGATACACCACCCAGACCACAACTCATATCCCTTACACCACCCAGACCGTAACTCACCGATACACCACCCAGACCACAACTCATATCCCTTACACCACCCAGACCGTAACCCACCGATACACCACCCAGACCATAACTCACCGATACACCACCCAGACCATAACTCACCGATACACCACCCAGACCATAACTCACCGATACACCACCCAGACCATAACTCATATCCCTTACACCACCCAGACCGTAACCCACCGATACACCACCCAGACCGTAACTCACCGATACACCACCCAGACCATAACTCACCGATACACCACCCAGACCATAACTCACCGATACACCACCCAGACCATAACTCACCGATACACCACCCAGACCATAACTCACCGATACACCACCCAGACCATAACTCAACGATACACCACCCAGACCATAACTCACCGATACACCACCCAGACCATAACTCACCGATACACCACCCAGACCGTAACTCACCGATACACCACCCAGACCGTAACTCACCGATACACCACCCAGACCTTAACTCACCGATACACCACCCAGACCATAACTCACGGCTACACCACCCAGACCATAACTCACGGATACACCACCCAGACCATAACTCACGGCTACACCACCCAGACCATAACTCACGGCTACACCACCCAGACCATAACTCACGGATACACCACCCAGACCGTGACTCAGTTCTGGGTGGATGCTGGACAAGAGCAGCTCTTCTCCATTCTAGATGTGACCTTATGTGTGTTTGGATGGTGATGCTCTGTTGCTAGGCAACCCCCTCTCCCCGACCCATGGGAAGCCGTTCTAGAGACGATGTTTTGTTCCAGAGAGGACGACCTGCAGACACCACCATCATTATGGTGCTGATGCTGGGAACACTGAACATGTGGTTCAGGTTTAAACAAAGGCATGTAACCAGCCCCGACCAGGAGCTGATCGATTCTGCTGAGCGTAGGGACATGACCCCCGACCTCAGACTGTTTTAGCCGTCGTCTGTGAGTCGTTCCAGCGTGTGTTGACACCTCCACCGCACCGAAGGCTGTTGTGTTTTGGTGACAGACGGTTTAACCACAACTAGTTCAAATACATTCCTGAACAGCAATTGACTGAAGTCATCGCTGTACTCCATGGAAGGAGTGTCAGTTGAAGACGTAAACAAGGCAGCTAAAGAAGTACACACAATGAATATACAATGAAATACTTAACAACAAGGACAAATCATCCCGAAAAACAACAGAAACTTGGATGGACGGAGCTAAAACAGAACAGAGGGGTCTGCCCGCTGTCTTTCATGATGTTTGTACATGGTGGTGTACATGTGATGAAGTTGTTGGTTCTGCTGCTGTCTTTACAGTCCTTAGTAGCGGTCTGCAGTGCTGACCGGTCCGGTTGCAAAGCAAACTGTGCTACAGCTTGTCCGAGGACTCTCAATGGTACAGCGGTAAAGGTTCACAAGGGCCTTGGTGCTTATACCTAAACTCCTGAAATCGTCAGAAAGTACAGACCACGCGGGGCCTTCCTGAGGTTGCGTTTGGGGTTGCGAGACCATTTGGGGGTGTGTGAGATGCGTATGCCAAGTATCTAAAACCAGCAACAGTTTTAACAGATGACCCACTGATGGAAACAAGAACGTGATTTTGTGTTTTCTTTCTGAAGTCAACAATGATTTTTTCTTACTGGCATCGAGAGAGAGAGAGAGTCAAGAACTCATGTAGATGAGTGTGTTTTACCTACTCTCTCTCAGTCTGGGGCATGCCTGTCAGTAAATCAAATAGCCAATTACAGATGAGAGTTTCCCAGACCTCTGAGTTTTAACACCAGTTTGGACGATACAATTGTATTGTACCACCAGAAGAGGTATTTTCCTTTTCAAGTTGTACTAAAGCAGTAAGCAGAGCAGGTGAGAAAGCATCATCTTCTGATACATTAGAACAGTAGACAAACTGTGATTGGTCGAGGGTAGCAGGAATGTTCCATTTAATACAGGATATAACCAATCTTTCCAGGCACTGCATGGTAACAGAGGTCAAAGCAACAGGTTGATAAGCATTAAGGCAAGAGACGGGGGTTTTCTTAAAACACAATGCAATCACACATTAAAAATGTCTGTAAAACCATAGCTGATTGCAGCATGCTTCGAGGACACAAGACGGGGTGCTGTCTGGGCCAGCAGCTTTTGGAGCCTTGGCCCTTTCAGAAGTTGTACTCGCATCAGCCTCTGTCACCTGGCGACCGACGTCACCGGGTGGGCAGTGAGCTGCAGTCACTTAGTCCAAGTTATGAGGTTCAATGTGGGAGTAACTCAAGCATCTATATCCAGCATGGCATCTGAAGAGATCCATTGGTGATGGATCAACAGGCCTTCACTTGTGTTGTTTACCTTGGGCTCAGGGGTGTGGCTTAGGGTTTAGGGGTGTGGCTTCAGGCTCAGGGGTGTGGCTTGTGGTTTAGGGTGTGGTTTATGATGTAATGGGTGTGGTTTATGCCGTATGGTTTCCCATGGAGCTCTGTGAAGCCAGTTGAGTGATGAAGCTCAAATCAAATCCTGCTAACTTGATTTGTTTAGAGCGAGGGATTCATGAGGTCATCAGTCCTCCTTTATGTCTGCAGCCAGGTCTGGACTCTGCTCTGCAGGACGGCTAAACGATCACTGAGCGTTCAGTGTGTTGTCTGCTGTCGGCCTGCTTCCCTACACAGATTGCTCTGACAGCGGCTGCTGCTGCCAATAGGAGACACTGATCCTTCTGGGGTTTGTTTCAATACAAGTTATTGATTGTCTGTCTCCGCTGGTGAAACAGAAACACCGTGGACACACAGCACAACATCTCCTGAAGATCAGCTGAGGAGCTGACCAGGAATCACGCAGATAACAGTCTCTCTTCTTATCTCCACTTTTTTGTGAAGCATTTAATGTAAGTTTTATCTGTAATAGTGGAAGGTTTACTCTGAAGTTGCTTCAGCTTATCTTTGTTCGATAGTATGATCCACGAAGGTCCGGTCTCTCGGAGGAAACATATTTTAGTATAGAAAAAAAAACAGGAAATGGAAGGAAGTGAAACATGCAGACAGACAGGCAGACAGACTGACAGATGGGCTGAGTATCTGACTCCTGCTAGCTGATGTGTTTCCAGGTAATAACGTTATTCCCCTGATTCCTGTTCCTGTCTGCTGCTCTAAAGAGGCTATCTAGCTAATTGTGTGTTTGTGTGTGTGTGTGTGTGTGTGTGTATAAACAGTATAATAATAAATAAAAAGAATTATAAACGAATAAATACAATAATACAGTATAATTTATTCATAAATACAGTATAATACATAATAATATTATAAATACATATGGATACTAAATAAAAATAATAAATATAACAATACCTATATACAGTATAATAATGAATTTAACAAATTTAATAAAAACATCTACAGTATGATAAATAAGAATAAAAACGAATATAATACTAATATAATAAGTACATATATACAGTATGATACATAATAAAATATAATTATATAATAAATACATATTTACAGTATAAAACATAATAATATAAATACATATATACAGTATAATACATAATACATAATAATCGAATAATTAATAAATATATACCGTATAATACATAAAAAGAAATAATATAATAAATATAGATGTAATAAATATATATATATACAGTATATGAGGAGGTGTTCTCTAGCTAGCAGGAGGTGCAGCTAGGAGGAGGTTTAGCTAGGAGGAGGTGTTCTGTAGCTAGCAGGAGGTGCAGCTCGGAGAAGGTATAGCTAGGAGGAGGTGTCCTGTAGCTAGCAGAAGGTGTTCTGTAGCTAACAGAAGGTGTTCTGTAGCTAGCAGGAGGTGCAGCTAGGAGGAGGTTTAGCTAGGAGGAGGTGTTCTGTAGCTAACAGGAGGTGCAGCTCGGAGGAGGTATAGCTAGGAGGAGGTGTTCTGTAGCTAGCAGGAGGTGCAGCTCGGAGGAGGTGTCCTGTAGCTAGCAGAAGGTGTTCTGTAGCTAGCAGGAGGTGCAGCTAGGAGGAGGTTTAGCTAGGAGGAGGTGTTCTGTAGCTAACAGGAGGTGCAGCTCGGAGGAGGTATAGCTAGGAGGAGGTGTCCTGTAGCTAGCAGAATGTGTTCTGTAGCTGGCAGGAGGTGTAGCTAGGAGGAGGTTTAGCTAGGAGGAGGTGTTCTCTAGCTAACAGGAGGTGTTCTGTAGCTGGCAGGATGTGCGGCTTCATTGAGAGACCATTTTAATTAAAAGACAACATTTTAATAATCTCTGTTCACGCTGTTGGATTTAAGAGACAGAGACAAGCATTATCTATGTCACACACACACACACACAGACACACAGACACACACACACACACACACACACACACACACACTCTCTGCCAGTGTCTGTATGCGTGCTTCATTAAGATGCTGTTAATTAATTTTGAGAGGGGGGGAGTAGAGGAGGTGGTGGAGGAGTAGGGTAGGTTAGAAAAGGAGGTGGAGGAGGGTGACAGAGGAGGAGGAGGAGGAGTACAGGTTAGAGGAGGAGTAGGTGGAGGAGTGGTATAGGTTGGAGGAGGAGGAGGAATTGTGGAGGTGTCGTGACAGTCCTGACTCCACATCGTTAAGCAGCCATTTTAGAGCCATCACCGGTGCCACAATGAGGTCATTAGCATGAACAAAATGTCTGCGTTATTATGTTTTATCACGGAGCGGAGCCATTATCAGAATCACGATGAGACTCTAGTCACTAAGAAGAGACACTCGACATGAAAGGGAGAGAGGGAGAGGAGAGGAGAGGGAGAGAGAGAGGGAGGAGAGAGAGAGAGAGAGAGAGAGAGAGAGAGAGAGAGAGAGAGAGAGAGAGAGAGAGAGAGAGAGAGAGAGAGAGAGAGAGAGAGAGAGAGAGAGAGAGAGAGAGAGAGAGAGAGAGAGAGAGAGAGTGAAGGAGAAAGAGAAAGAAAGGGGGAGAGAGAGAGAGAGAGAGAGAAACGGAGCGACAGAGAGCTGGATTGTTTTTGTGTCTTCATTCAGGGATGTGTTCAGTGGTTGACACCAGGGAGCGAATGGTAAAGTGGAGGTGTGGGTTGTGGTGGTGAGACCTGTGGAGGTGTGGGTGGTGGTGGTGAGACCTGTGGAGGTGTGGGTGGTGGTGGTGAGACCTGTGTGGGTGGAGGTGGTGGTGGTGAGACCTGTGTGGGTGGTGGTGGTGAGACCTGTGTGGGTGGAGGTGGTGGTGGTGAGACCTGTGTGGGTTGGGGTGGTGGTGGTGAGACCTGTGTGGGTGGGGGTGGTGGTGGTGAGACCTGTGGAGGTGAGACCTGTGTGGGTGGAGGTGGTGGTGGTGAGACCTGTGTGGGTGGGGGTGGTGAGACCTGTGTAGGTGGTGGTGGTGAGACCTGTGGAGGTGTGGGTGGTGGTGGTGAGACCTGTGTGGGTGGGGGTGGTGGTGGTGAGACCTGTGTGGGTGGAGGTGGTGGTGGTGAGACCTGTGTGGGTGTGGGTGGTGAGACCTGTGTAGGTGGTGGTGGTGAGACCTGTGTGGGTGGGGGTGGTGGTGGTGAGACCTGTGGAGGTGTGGGTGGTGGTGGTGAGACCTGTGTGGGTTGGGGTGGTGGTGGTGAGACCTGTGGAGGTGGGGGTGGTGGTGAGACCTGTGGAGGTGAGACCTGTGGGGGCGTTCGTTACGTCGGTGGAACAGGGAGGCCTCGATCCTTCCGACCCGTCGCACTCCCAACATTCAATGGTTTGTACGGTTTGTTCCTCTGGTGGCAGCCGACACGCGACGCACTCTCGGTCTCGTCACGCTGACCCTTTGTCACGTTGTACTCACAGAACCCCGATTCCTTCGCCTGCCCACGCAGCCGTCTGCCGCATGAACTCCGTTTCCGCCAGAAAATCACAGAAAGGTTGGACCACTGATGTCCTCGGTCCCACTTTGAGAACCAAAGCCCGAAGCGATAATGTCGGTACTCCCCTTCCCGTCTCTGTTTGCTGGAAACAGGTGAACATGGAGGTTCACCTGTACAGGTGAACATGGAGGTTCCCCTGTTTCCAGGTAGATCAGTGGAGGTTCACCTGTACAGGTGAACATGGAGGTTCACCTGTACAGGTGAACATGGAGGTTCCCCTGTTTCCAGGTAGATCAGTGGAGGTTCACCTGTACAGGTGAACATGGAGGTTCACCTGTACAGGTAAACATGGAGGTTCACCTGTTTCCAGGTAGATCAGTGGAGGTTCACCTGTACAGGTAAACATGGAGGTTCACCTGTACAGGTAAACATGGAGGTTCACCTGTTTCCAGGTAGATCAGTGGAGGTTCACCTGTACAGTTGAACATGGAGGTTCACCTGTTTCCAGGTAGATCAGTGGAGGTTCACCTGTACAGGTAAACATGGAGGTTCACCTGTACAGGTAAACATGGAGGTTCACCTGTACAGGTGAACATGGAGGTTCACCTGTTTCCAGGTAGATC
This sequence comes from Lota lota, assembly GCA_026745465.1. NCBI lineage: Eukaryota > Metazoa > Chordata > Actinopteri > Gadiformes > Lotidae > Lota > Lota lota. The sequence continues at coordinate 1,157,695 of JACYXH010000536.1, forward strand.
AGTGGAGGGTCGCTGTGCGTTCCCACAGTGACCAGAAGCCCATAATACTCCCCTTGGCAGCGGGTCCTTTATATTCAAACAATAGTCATACAGGGGGACATGGAGCAGCGTATGTAGCAGCTATCGATCACTGCTACACACACTGCTACACACTATCGATCATTAGCGTAGCAGCAGCTACGCTAATGATCGATAGCTCCTCAATTAACATGTCCCGAGCTAGTGCCAATGCTAGCGCTAATGCTAGTTCTAATGCAGTGAGTGGTTGGCTGGGTTAAACGTTTGATGTGTGATCATGCGTGTGTATGCGACAGACTGACCTGACGGACCTGGTTGCTAGGCCCGGTTGCTTGGCCTGGTTGCTAGGTGTGGTCGCTATGCGAGGTCGAAAGACCTGGTCGCTAGATCTGGTTGCTAGGCAGGTCTCCTGGTTATGTTCTGTGTATTTGGACACCAAATGTTCTCTGAAGATGGTTGTGATTATTATGCTTTTGTAAATCTCTCTCTCTCTCTCTCTCTCTCTCTCTCTCTCTCTCTCTCTCTCTCTCTCTCTCTCTCTCTCTCTCTCTCTCTCTCTCTCTCTCTCTCTCTCTCTCTCTCTCTCTCTCTCTCTCTCTCTCTCTCTCCAGGTTGCCTGTTTGAGGATGATCTCTGCTCTTCATATGAGTTCTGCACCAACGGTAAGTCCCACCCACCTGACTGTGGTTAGGATGTTTGACTCTCAGGTGAAATATTCCAGTCCTCAGTCTACCTGTAGGCATCCTAGAGCAAGACGACCCCTAACCCCTACCTGCTCCTTAATGACCTGTCTCTGTACTGTCTAACCCCTACCTGCTCCTTAATGACCTGTCTCTGTACTGTCTACCCCCTACCTGCTCCTTAATGACCTGTCTCTGTACTGTCTAACCCCTACCTGCTCCTTAATGACCTGTCTCTGTACTGTCTAACCCCTACCTGCTCCTTAATGACCCGTCTCTGTACTGTCTAACTCCTAGCTGCTCCTTAATGACATTGATCATATAAAACAATTCCTGTGTCTGCCTAATGACTAAATAGATGACTAATATTGATATTTAATGTCAAATAATGTTTTGGAGCCAAACCCTGTGGCGGTCTCCATCAATCTAAGAGCCCCTTACCCTCTCCCCTGCTCCCACCCTCTCACTCTCTCCCCTTCCCTCCCCCTCCCTTCCTCACCCCCCTCCCCCTCTCCCCCCGCCACAAGCTGTCAGCGGTGATGCATGGTTCTGTCTGCTGTTGCCATGACAACCTGTGGCGATAGCGCATGCGGGGCTTCTCCGCGGGCCCGTGCGTTGGGCCTCTGACCGAAGCAGGGGACTGGATTAGTGGGGAGGCTCCTGACGGGATGCCGTTTCCAGGGAACCCTCGCCGGGGTGAGAGGTTCACCTGAGGGGATTTTAGTGGCAGCCAATTTAAACGCCCACACACGTAACAGTCACATGGTCTCTGAGTTATTAATCATCCCCATCTTCCTGGTCCCCTAGCCAGTGTGAACGGCCAAACGATACTTCTGATCAGACGTCCGCCGGAGGGCCACGCCTCTCCTCCACAAATAGAACACTACACGTTGCCAGGGCGACGGACCGCCTCGTCTCCCCCGCTGCGCTTTCAGCATCGTTCATGACAGACCAGTCGAGGAGGGTCGCGTACTGTGTTCATCGGTGCGACACATCACCTCTCCATCGGGAAGATCCCGGTGATCTACGGGGAAGATCACGGTGATCTACGGGGAAGATCCCGGTGATCTACCGGGAAGATCACGGTGATCTACGGGGAAGATCACGGTGATCTATGGGGAAGATCACGGTGATCTACCGGGAAGATCACGTGATCTACCGGGAAGATCACGGTGATCTACCGGGAAGATCACGGTGATCTACGGGGAAGATCCCGGTGATCTATGGGGAAGATCACGGTGATCTACGGGGAAGATCACGGTGATCTACGGGGAAGATCACGGTGATCTATGGGGAAGATCACGGTGATCTACGGGGAAGATCCCGGTGATCTACGGGGAAGATCCCGGTGATCTACGGGGAAGATCACGGTGATCTACGGGGAAGATCACGGTGATCTACGGGGAAGATCACGGTGATCTATTCGGCGGTCGGCGGACTGCGCTCCGAATCCCAGAGGCTGAACCCCGGCGTTACCATGGCGTCGAGTGTCTGTGAGGCGACGCGTTCGGTCGGCCTTCGTCTCGCGCGTTTATTTCCTGGTCTCAACCTCGTTAGGAGTGGCGAGGGGGAGGGGAAGTGCCGTTGCCATGGCGCTGTACCCCCCACACACACCCCCCCCCCACCCCCTCGCTGTCGGCGCCCCGACCTCGTTAGGACCACCGCGCAGAACAGAGACGCCGAGGCTAACGTCGGCCGGGAGGGTCACGTGGCGCGATAGCTCAAGGGCTAGCGTCGGTGCTACGCAGCATGCTTCTGGTTCCTTAGCATGTCAGGGCGCCTAGCGTGTTAGAATTCTTAGCATGTCAGGGCGCCTAGCGTGTTAGAATTCTTAGCATGTCAGGGCACCTAGCGTGTCAGGATTCTTAGCATGTCAGGGCGCCTAGCGTGTTAGAATTCTTAGCATGTCAGGGCGCCTAGCGTGTCAGGATAACGAGCATGTTGAGTTATAGGGACAGATATTCTTGATCTTGCGGAGGACGTGGTCTAGTCTGGTCCCAGTAGATCTGACCTGCTTTATTCTGCTCGCTCACCACTGCCATGCATGCTGGGTAAAAACCCTTCACACCGTCCACCTCTCTCTCTGTTCCTGTTACCAGAGGGAGGTTTTTCAAGATGTCACGACCACGAGAGGTGAAATGTCTTCTCTCTCTCTCTCTCTCTCTCTCTCTCTCTCTCTCTCTCTCTCTCTCTCTCTCTCTCTCTCTCTCTCTCTCTCTCTCTCTCTCTCTCTCTCTCTCTCTCTCTGCGGTGGGCTTGAGTGCAGTGGTTAAGTGGTTTAGGGGCCCCTGAGGACCTCTGTGGGGCCCTTTAAACACATGGCACTGGTGAGGTATTGACCTGCTAGTCCTCCCTGGCACGCTCCCACTTCCTCCCCACACCGCTGAACCCCCACACCCAGGCTTCTGCGGAGGCCGCATTCCCCAGGGCATGATGGGTAAAACGCTGTGTTAATGGCCTACGCGTCCTCCACCGTTACTTGCATTAGTATTGTTATTAGCATTAGCGTGCTGATAGCAGGTCCGATAGTCTGACCAATGGCATCTGTTGATCCCGTGTACATTCATTCAGAGGACCAAGCCTGTGTTGTTTGTGAACATTTGAGGAGTAGAGAGATAAACAGTCGAACAATATGAGACTTATCATACAGCGGTGGTCTCATCGGTGCTCCTCCCACAGCTCCCTACCCTGCACTCTGTGGCTGTCAGTCATCCTTAGGACTCCTTGCCTGGTTCTGCTTATTAATAACGAGCCCCCGCAGGTCTCTGATTGGCTGACTTCCAGACGGTCTGCTGTGATTGACAGTGATTGGCTGTTGTGCAAGGGAGTTTCCTGCCTCTCTGTCGGTCTGTCTGTCTGTCTGCCTCTCTGTCTGTCTGTCTGTCTGTCTGTCGGTCGTTCTGCCTCTCTGTCTGTCTGCCTCTCTGTCTGCCTCTCTGTCTGTCTGCCTTTAGAGATTCCGTAGGATGTGATGGAGGCAGTTGCCATGGGAACCAGCCGGTGATGTTCTGTGCGGCCTGTATGACCCCAGGGGCTTGGCCCCTCCCCCCACCCCAGGGGGCGCGGTCGGTCTGTCTCAACAGGAAAAGGAAATAGGATGACGTTTGTTTCAGGGCTATGCATCCGTACCATATACACACTGGACTCTTGATTCAGAGACCTGGCTAACATCCCATAATAACCACGGCAATAACCTGCAGCCTCATGTTGATACTGCGGCTGCAGTCCGTGAAACCCCCGTTCTGTGTGTGATTATACAGGCGCTACATGGACAGTGTTGTTATCTGTTATCTGCTATCTGCTCCTCATCCTGTGCTTCATTAAACACATTCATTAGTGATGAAGACACGGTCACATTATGACCACAATCACCATCCTCACACATTACAGCATCTGCTGCACACGCACACATACACACACGGCCGTATGCACACGCACACGCACGCACACACGCGCACACACACACGCGCACGCGCGCGCGCACACACACACACACACACACACACACACACACACACACACACACACACACACACACACACGTCGAAGTACACATGCACTCACACATGCAGGCATGCACACACACACATCTATCAACTCTAATACTGATGCTCTCTGACGCTATCTCTCGTTGAGCGGCTTCAGCCAATCACACGCTAGAGTTCCTCTCAGGGGAGGAGGAGGGGTGGGGGGTGGGGTCATTAATATTCTCCCAGCATCCTCCTGCACTCTTCTATGGATGCTGAGGCATGGTTGCCTAGCGACTGGTGGTGAGAGGCAAGAGGAGGGGCTGATAAAACTCTCTGGCTGCTTATCGCCACGGTGACAGACACACATACACAGACACATACACACGCACACACAAGCAAGCACGCACACACTTACACACGCGGGCATGCACATGCACACGCACACACCATCCTACACACACAAGTTAGTCTCCTTTTAACATTCAGCAGATACTTTTATCCAAAGCGACTCTAAAAGGGAAATCCAGATCCATCATTAAGGAGCAGGTAGGGGTTAGACAGTACAGAGACAGGTCATTAAGGAGCAGGTAGGGGTTAGACAGTACAGAGACAGGTCATTAAGGAGCAGGTAGGGGTTAGACAGTACAGAGACAGGTCATTAAGGAGCAGGTAGGGGTTAGACAATACAGAGACAGGTCATTAAGGAGCAGGTAGGGGTTAGACAGTACAGAGACAGGTCATTAAGGAGCAGGTAGGGGTTAGACAGTACAGAGACAGGTCATTAAGGAGCAGGTAGGGGTTAGACAGTACAGAGACAGGTCATTAAGGAGCAGGTAGGGGTTAGACAGTACGGAGACAGGTCATTAAGGAGCAGGTAGGGGTTAGACAGTACAGAGACAGGTCATTAAGGAGCAGGTAGGGGTTAGACAGTACAGAGACAGGTCATTAAGGAGCAGGTAGGGGTTAGACAGTACGGAGACAGGTCATTAAGGAGCAGGTAGGGGTTAGACAGTACGGAGACAGGTCATTAAGGAGCAGGTAGGGGTTAGACAGTACAGAGACAGGTCATTAAGGAGCAGGTAGGGGTTAGACAGTACAGAGACAGGTCATTAAGGAGCAGGTAGGGGTTAGACAGTACGGAGACAGGTCATTAAGCAGCAGGTAGGGGTTAGACAGTACAGAGACAGGTCGTTAAGGAGCAGGTAGGGGTTAGACAGTACAGAGACAGGTCATTAAGGAGCAGGTAGGGGTTAGACAGTACAGAGACAGGTCATTAAGGAGCAGGTAGGGGTTAGACAGTACAGAGACAGGTCATTAAGGAGCAGGTAGGGGTTAGACAGTACAGAGACAGGTCATTAAGGAGCAGGTAGGGGTTAGACAGTACAGAGACAGGTCATTAAGGAGCAGGTAGGGGTTAGACAGTACAGAGACAGGTCATTAAGGAGCAGGTAGGGGTTAGATGGTACGGACTGTGGACAGGGAACCCCGACTCTTTCATCTGGGATTTTGTTCACAGAGTAAAAATATTTATATTTGTTAAAAGATAAGTTAGTATGATGATGATGGTGGTGGTGGTGGTGAAGCTGGTAATGAAGATGATGATGATGATAACAATGTTGTCCTGCTTCCTGTTTTGTAGACGGAGTGTTTGGCCGGTGTCAGAGTGTATCAGACTCAGAGCTGTTCACCTACCAGGTGTCCTCTTCCACCCTGGAACAACTACGCCTGGTTCTTCAGCATCTGGCCCAGAGAGGTACCACCTGTCTGTCTACATGTCTGTCTACCTGTCTGAGATTGGTATTTTCTACATTCTGTTATGCTCTGATAAGGTAAACTGCATGTCCAATGATCTGCCACTAGGGGGCAGTATATGTGTAGCGCACAGCAACCATCCTCTCCTCTCATCCCCTCCCCTCCCCTCCCCCTCTCCTCTCCTCTCCTCTCCTCTCCTCTCCTCTCCTCTCCTCTCCTCTCCTCTCCTCTCCTCTCCTCTCCTCTCCACTACCCTTTCCTCTCCTCCTCCCCTCCCCTCTCCCCCTCCCCTCTCCTCTCCTCTCCTCTCCTCTCCTCTCCTCTCCTCTCCTCTCCTCTCCTCTCCTCTCCTCTCCTCTCCCCTACCCTTTCCTCTCCTCCTCTCCTCTCCTCTCCTCTCTTCTCCTCCCCTCCCCCTCCTCTCCTCTCTTGTCCTCTCCTCTCCTCTGCTCTCCTCTCCTCCCCCCTCCTCTCCTCTCCTCTCCTCTCCTGTCATTAAGAATGTAGTCCTCTGCCAGAGGCAGGGACACCGAGGAGAATATCAAACACACCTAGAGACCTCCCTGTATTCTAATTACTCCTTCAATGAGGAGGATGGGAACCCAGATCAGAGAGAGAGAGGAGGTCTACTTTCACCTCACACATTTAATGTAAATTTATATAAATATATATGTATATATATATACAGAGAGACAGACCGACAAAGGAGAGAGAGAGAGGTGAGAGAGGGAGATAAAGTGAGAGATTATAATAAAACTAAACTTTGAACGTCTACACAGTGGAGGCTGGTTGGCTGGATACTACTTTGAACGTGTGTGTGTTTGGTGTGTGTGTGTGTGTCTTCGTGCATGAATGTGTGTGTGTGTGTAGGAGGTTGTGTGTGTGTGACATCAATGTTATCGATCCCCTGTTCTTTCATCTTGCTTCAGAGATGATGAAATCATATAATCTGTGAAGCACAACACTCCCCCTCCCTGGTTCCCCAAAACCCCCTCCCTGCGGTCGAAACAGGACCTCCGGGGGCCTGGGTCTGGTCAGGGGGGTGTGAGTCTGTCCCTGCTAGGAGGGGGGGGGGGGGGGGTGTGAGTCTGTCCCTGCTAGGAGGGGGGTCAGGGGGGTGTGAGTCTGTCCCTGCTAGGAGGACAGGGGGGGGGTCTGAGTCTGTCCCTGCTAGGAGGACAGGGGGGGGGTCTGAGTCTGTCCCTGCTAGGAGGACAGGGGGGGGGGGGGGGTCTGAGTCTGTCCCTGCTAGGAGGGGGGGGGGGGTCTGAGTCTGTCCCTGCTAGGAGGACAGGAGGGGGGGTGTGAGTCTGTCCCTGCTAGGACAGGAGGGGGTCTGAGTCTGTCCCTGCTAGGAGGACAGGAGGGGGGGTGTGAGTCTGTCCCTGCTAGGAGGACAGGAGGGGGGGGGGGGGGTGTGAGTCTGTCCCTGCTAGGAGGGGGGGGGGGGTCTGAGTCTGTCCCTGCTAGGAGGACAGGAGGGGGGGTGTGAGTCTGTCCCTGCTAGGAGGACAGGAGGGGGGGGGGGGTCTGAGTCTGTCCCTGCTAGGAGGACAGGAGGGGGGGGGGGGTCTGAGTCTGTCCCTGCTAGGAGGACAGGAGGGGGGTCTGAGTCTGTCCCTGCTAGGAGGACAGGAGGGGGGTCTGAGTCTGTCCCTGCTAGGAGGACAGGAGGGGGGGGTGTGAGTCTGTCCCCTCTAGGAGGACAGGAGGGGGGGGGGGTCTGAGTCTGTCCCTGCTAGGAGGACAGGAGGGGGGGGTGTGAGTCTGTCCCCTCTAGGAGGACAGGAGGGGGGGGGGGGGTCTGAGTCTGTCCCTGCTAGGAGGACAGGAGGGGGGGGGGGTCTGAGTCTGTCCCTGCTAGGAGGACAGGAGGGGGGGGTCTGAGTCTGTCCCTGCTAGGAGGACAGGAGGGGGGTCTGAGTCTGTCCCTGCTAGGAGGACAGGAGGGGGGGTGTGAGTCTGTCCCCTCTAGGAGGACAGGAGGGGGGGGGGGGTCTGAGTCTGTCCCTGCTAGGAGGACAGGAGGGGGGGGTCTGAGTCTGTCCCTGCTAGGAGGACAGGAGGGGGGTCTGAGTCTGTCCCCTCTAGGAGGACAGGAGGGGGGGGGGTCTGAGTCTGTCCCTGCTAGGAGGACAGGAGGGGGGTCTGAGTCTGTCCCTGCTAGGAGGACAGGGGGGGGGGGGGGGGGGGTCTGAGTCTGTCCTTGCTAGGAGGACAGGGGGAGAAAGGGGGGGGGGGGGGGGAGTCTGAGTGAACTACTGGATTTCTGAACCCAACCAGAACCCAATTATCAGAAGAAGCGCTTACTTAACAGTCCAATAGGTCTGTAGGTGTGGAGGTCTAGAAGACCCAAATATCTTCTTCCTAGGTCTACTCCAGTAGGTGTGGTGTCCTCCACCTGTGTGTGTGTGCGTGTGTGTGTGTGTGTGTGCGTGTGTGTGTGTGTGGGCGTGTGTGTGTGTTTGTGTGAGTACGTGTGGGCGTGTGTGTGTGTTTGTGTGCATGAATGTGTAGTTTGACGTTATGACGTTAAGTATAACAGCTCAACATTCATTAGATTTACCATAACCGTACATTTTGTACATTATTACAGTACATTATACTACATTACATTGCATTTATTCAGCTGACACTTTTATCCAAAGCGACTTACAATAAGTGCATTAAACCTTGAAGGTACAACCCAGAAATTGCAAGAATCATGCAAGTACATCAATTTCTCATATTATTATATAAAGGTTATATATACTATTCTATAATAGTTGATAGTTAATGTATTTGTCTGGTGATATTGTGTAATATTGTTACATTATTCTATAAGTCTATATGTAATGTGTGTGTGTGTGTAGTGATATTGTTATATTATTATATAACAGTGGATAGGTAATGTGTGTGTGTGTGTGTGTGTGTGTGTGTGTGTGTGTGTGTGTGTGTGTGTGTGTGTGTGTGTGTGTGTGTGTGTGTGTGTGTGTGTGTGTGGGGGGGGGGGGGTGTGGGGGGGGGGGGGCGGGTGAACACACAGTTTCTCTCCTCTCTCGACACCACGGGCACATATTCTCCCACGCACCCCGGCGTTTCACCTGCTAGGCTACAGACAGCTAGCCTGGAGCTAGGAGTTAGCTAAAGCTGTCATCACCCTGTTAGGCTACAGACAGCTAGCCTGGAGCTAGGAGTTAGCTAAAGCTGGCATCACCCTGTTAGGCTACAGACAGCTAGCCTGGAGCTAGGAGTTAGCTAAAGCTGGCATCACCCTGTTAGGCTACAGACAGCTAGCCTGGAGCTAGGAGTTAGCTAAAGCTGACACCACCCTGTTAGGCTACAGACAGCTAGCCTGGAGCTAGGAGTTAGCTAAAGCTGGCATCACCCTGTTAGGCTACAGACAGCTAGCCTGGAGCTAGGAGTTAGCTAAAGCTGACACCACCCTGTTAGGCTACAGACAGCTAGCCTGGAGCTAGGAGTTAGCTAAAGCTGGCATCACCCTGTTAGGCTACAGACAGCTAGCCTGGAGCTAGGAGTTAGCTAAAGCTGGCATCACCCTGTTAGGCTACAGACAGCTAGCCTGGAGCTAGGAGTTAGCTAAAGCTGGCATCACCCTGTTAGGCTACAGACAGCTAGCCTGGAGCTAGGAGTTAGCTAAAGGTGGCATCACCCTGTTAGGCTACAGACAGCTAGCATCGAGCTAGGTGTTAGTTGTGGAGGGGGTGAGAGGAGAGGAGGTGCAGGAGGAGAAGGAGGGTGATCAGGGAGGAGGTAGAGGAGGAGGGGGGAGGGGGGAGGAGGGAGGAGGGAGGAGGGAGGAGGGAGGAGGAGGAGGAGGAAGAGGGTGAGGATGGGGGGAGGGGGAGCATGGGGAGAAGGACAGCGTGTGGTCCTTCCCTCCAAACTGTAATGTCTTCTCTGTCGTTTATAAAAGTAATATCAGTTGTGCCACTGGAGCGCAGATGCTTGAAAATTACTTCCTGCCAGGCGACAGACATTTCCCAACCTTCAGAGCGTTCCTATTCGCTATCCAATCAGACGTCCTCCCCCCTGTTGGCCGGTTCCTGTAATGACCTCCCTGACCCCAGATGGACCCTAACACTGTGGTCCTTCAGACTGGATGTAAAATCTACTACAGGAAGAAGTCGATTTCAGAGGATATTTGAACACAAATATATTGTTACAACACATTAGTTGTAACAAGTAATAAATTACTACAATATCACTTCACACACAACTACAGTATTACGACACAACAATATCCTATTACTATACAACATCTAATATTAAAACGATATTACTATGCGTAACAAATGTATTTCTATTTCCCTCGCTGCCCTCTCTGTTCTGTAGATTGTTGGATTTCGGCTAATTGGCTGAGCTGGTGAATAATTCACATTCAGCTGGATGGGTTTGCATTCATTGCTAGGACAGAGGAGCAGCGACAGCAGATCTGCATTTAAAAAACACCACATAACACACGCACGCACGCACACACACACACACACACACACACACACACACACACACACACACACACACACACACACACACACACACACATGCACAGTCACATCCCACATCCTATCTAATAGGCTCTGAATATTTAGAAGATGCTCTCTCGCTGTCCCTCTTCCACTCTCTCTCTCTCCCTCACTCTCACGCTCTCTCTCCCCCCTTCTCCCTTTCTCCCTCTCCTGCTCTCTCTCACATTCTCCCTCTCTCCCACTGTCTCTCTCTCCCCTTCTCCCTTTCACTCTCTCGCCCTCTCTCTCTCTCCCCTTCTCCCTTTCACTCTCGCCCTCTCTCTCTCTCCCCCCTTCTCCCTTTTGTGACAGATGAAGGGTAACAGTAACATGTTGTTTGCAACTCTGGCAGTTGTTAGTTAGCAGTGATTATCTAGCTGTACCTCTAGTGCAGTTGGTTGCTAGCTGTTGCTCTACCAGTGGTTTGCTAGCTGTAGCTCTAGTGGTTGTTCTAGCTGTAGCTGTAGCGGTTGGTTGTTAGCTGTTGCTCTACCAGTGGTTTGCTAGCTGTAGCTCTGGCGGTTGTTCTAGCTGTAGCTGTAGCGGTTGGTTGCTAGCTGTTGCTCTACCCGTGGTTTGCTAGCTGTAGCTCTAGCGGTTGTTCGCTACCTGTAGCTGTAGCTGTAGCGGTTGGTTGCTAGCTGTTGCTCTACCAGTGGTTTGCTAGCTGTAGCTCTAGCGGTTGTTCGCTAGCTGTTGCTGTAGCGGTTGGTTGCTAGCTGTTGCTCTACCAGTGGTTTGCTAGCTGTAGCTCTAGCGGTTGTTCTAGCTGTAGCTGTAGCGGTTGGTTGCTAGCTGTTGCTCTACCAGTGGTTTGCTAGCTATAGCTCTAGCGGTTGGTTGCTAGCTGTTGCTCTACCACTGGTTTGCTAGCTGTAGCTCTAGCGGTTGTTCGCTAGCTGTAGCTGTAGCGGTTGGTTGCTAGCAGTTGCTCTACCAGTGGTTTGCTAGCTATAGCTCTAGTGGTTGTTCTAGCTGCGAGGTGCTAATTTGCTGTGACAGCGCACTCCCCTGCTGGGCCTGCAGTGGGACTGCTCTTCTGCAGGAGCTGCACATGAACATGACGGATGTTAGCTCATCTGTGATAATGCTAAACAGCTGTGAGCTGGAGGATAAAACCAAACGCTTCGGTGTCATCGCACGCACACACACACACACACACACACACACACACACACACACACACACACACACACACACACACACACACACACACACACACACACACACACACACACACACACACACACCTCTAGAATAATTGGGATGCAGATGGTCATGGTAGAACAGGGGCATTCATAGGCCTCATGTTTGAACGCTAAGCATTGGTATGAAACATGTTGACATCATTGGGACCAGTGGAATTCTGGGTAAACAATGCGGAATGTTTGAGAAAAGCATTCCGTCAGTCAGCACGATGACAACATTCTTCTAAAGGGTCATTAAAACAGTGAGGTGGTGGTGGTGGTGTGGAAGTGAGGTGGTGGTGTGCTGGTGTGGTGGTGGTGGTGTGGAAGTGGTGGTGGTGGTGTGGAAGTGAGGTGGCGGTCCACCAGCTGGTCCAGCGCCATCTGGTGGCTCTGCGTCGCGGTGTTGGTCTGTCAGACATCAGGCCCCCCCACCAGGACCTGTTGCTGTCTAGTGTGTAAGTGTGTATGAACAACAACTTACGTTGCTTCCTCTCCTCTGTGTGTGTCTGCGTGTGCGTGTGTGTGGTCATGCGTGTGTGTGTGTGTGGTCATGCATGTGCATGCGTGTGTGTGGTCATGCGTGTACGTGTGTGTGTGCGTGTGTGTGTGTGGTCATGCGTGTGCGTGTGTGTGTGTGGTCATGCGTGTGCGTGCGTGTGTGTGTGCGTGTGTGTGTGTGTGTGTGGTCATGCGTGTGCGTGTGTGTGTGTGTGTGTGGTCATGTGTGTGCGTGCGTGTGTGTGGTCATGCGTGTGCGTGCGTGTGTGTGTGTGTGTGTCCAGGTCTGACATGGCAGGATGACCTCACCCAGCAGGTGGTCTCCAGAGAGCTGGCGAAGCTCCGCAGGGTGCCGCTACGCCGGCGGGCGCCGCTAGCACTACTAGCGGCGCAGCCCGCCACCCTCGCCGCCCGCCGCCCCCCCGCTGACAGGAAGCAGAATGACGTGGAGGCTGGGCTCGACAGCAGACTGGAGCACTACCTGAAGGACCTGGACTTCCTGTCCCAAGACGGCTTCCTGTCACAAGATGGCTTCCTGTCCCAAGATGGCGTCCAGAGAGACAGCTTCAGGAGTCAGGTCTGAAGCAGAGTCATCCCTCTTCTGTCCAGGACTTACATTTTCAGACATCAAGTCTCTAGGAGACTGTGGACAGTAGGGCAATCCTCCTCCTCCTCCTCCTCCTCCTCCTCCTCCTCCTCCTCCTCCTCCTCCTCCTCCTCCTCCTCCTGCTCCTCCTCCTCCACCTTCTCCCCCTCCTCCACCTCCTTCTCCCTTTCCTCCTCCTCCTCCTCTCCTCCTCCTCCTCCTCCTCCTCCACCCCGGAGTGTGTGTGAGGAGCGCTGGTTGTCCTGGCACCGGGACGCGGTGAGGGTTCAGGTCCCGTGTGACAGTGTAGCGCTGAGAGAGCGAGAGGAGCAGAATGGAGAGAGAGAGGAGCAGAATGGAGCGAGAGGAGCAGAATGGAGCGAGAGGAGCAGAATGGAGCGAGAGGAGCAGAATGGAGCGAGAGGAGCAGAATGGAGAGAGAGGAGCAGAATGGAGCGAGAGGAGCAGAATGGAGCGAGAGGAGCAGAATGGAGCGAGAGGAGCAGAATGGAGAGAGAGGAGCAGAATGGAGAGAGAGGAGCAGAATGGAGCGAGAGGAGCAGAATGGAGCGAGAGGAGCAGAATGGAGAGAGAGAGGAGCAGAATGGAGCGAGAGGAGCAGAATGGAGAGAGAGGAGCAGAATGGAGCGAGAGGAGCAGAATGGAGCGAGAGGAGCAGAATGGAGCGAGAGGAGCAGAATGGAGAGAGAGGAGCAGAATGGAGCGAGAGGAGCAGAATGGAAAGAGAGGAGCAGAATGGAGCGAGAGGAGCAGAATGGAGCGAGAGGAGCTTCCGTACGAACACCATTAGAGACCGAGGGGCTCTGGCAGCCCGGCCTCATGACTCTGTCTTTATGCCGCCCAGCGCCGCTCCGCTACAGGGAACATTAGAGAAAATTGCTTTTCAAAACATGACAGTGGAATATGCCTTTTATTACTAGTGCACGCGCGCACACACACACACACACACACACACACACACACACACACACACACACACACACACACACACACACACACAGGTTTATACAAATGACCCATAACAGGGTTTTCTATACATCTGTTCCACCCAGCAGCGCTTGTTTCACCTATTTTACAGTGTGCGTTTTTTCTTACGTAAAGGCCGTTGTAGCACACGTTTTGAAAGGTGTTATATAAATACTGTTTCATATTATTCCTTCACTCCGTCTCGCTGGTCGGATGTTGAGTCTTGCTAACCAGGAGGATGAGGAGGTGTGTGTTGAGTCTAACCCTTCAGGTTAGCTCACGGTGTCCTGAGAGAGTCTCCAGAGGGCAGACTGTAGGGCCTCTACCTATGGGGCAGGGTAGTCTGGGGGGTAAATGTGTTTGACTCCACTCAAAAAGCTTCTGGGTTCAAACTTGACCGTCCACCTGTAGACGTCCAGAGCAAAAGGGCTTCCAACCTCACCTGCTCCTCAACGAGACGCACCCGCAGACATTCACTGTCGGGCAGATAAGCGTCTGCTAAATTACTTCAGAAAGTAGATGAAGTAAGAGAGGATTTCCTAATTAATATTCTGATGACAGCAGTAGATCAGGCCTCCAGGTGTGTCGGTACGACGCCTCCATGCATATTTCATGGTGGAGTCGTCTGGCTAAATGGGAGATGATTTGAGTTCTGGGACCTCTCCCAGCCCCCAGCTGATGGAGAGCTGCGTAGCGTCTGCTGGCGGAGGACACACACCGGGCCGTGAGTGACAGGGCTGACCCGCCATTTCCATAAAGTCATTTCCAGGACGGCGGCGGCGTTTGATGTGGCGTCGTCCCGTGCCCGCCTGGCGCAGCGCGGGTCGCCCCTCTCTCGACGCTGAGGGGATGATGTTCCTGTTAAACACAACGCCACCCCAGAACCCATCCAGAACTCATCTCAGAACCCCAGGGCCCATCCAGAACTCATCTCAGAACCCCAGAACCCATCCAGAACTCATCTCAGAACCCCAGGGCCCATGCAGAACTCATCTCAGAACCACAGAACCCATCCAGAACTCATCTCAGAACCACAGAACCCATCCAGAACTCATCTCAGAACCACAGAACCCATCCTGTCCAACTCATCTCAGAACCACAGAACCCATCCAGAACTCATCTCAGAACCACAGAACCCATCCTGTCCAACTCATCTCAGAACCACAGAACCCATCCAGAACTCATCTCAGAACCACAGAACCCATCCAGAACTCATCTCAGAACCCCAGAACCCATCTACTAAAGGGATATTTTACTTGCCGTTTGTGTCTGGTGTGGATGGGCATTTAATCATACCAAAACATGACTCATGAAAAGTAACATGCAAATGAAAAATATACTGAAGTATTGCGGCTTCTTCGGGAGAATCAGAGTCTCCAGAGTAGAGAGAGAGTAGAGTAACATGAACGTCCACGATGGTAAAACTACGTCAAGCGTCCAGCGTAGCTAGACGAGAACCTCTGGCTTGCATGATCCGGCGAGTCTCATACTCCTGTAACCGGAGCACGATCGGGGAGGTGTGACGATGATGTCATTGTGTTCCAGAACGCCCCAGGTGTGACGATGATGTCATTGTGTTCCAGAACGCCCCAGGTGTGACGATGATGTCATTGTGTTCCAGAACGCCCCAGGTGTGACGATGATGTCATTGTGTTCCAGAACGCCCCAGGTGTGACGATGATGTCATTGTGTTCCAGAACGCCCCAGGTGTGTTTTCCGACGGTGGCCTGGACTCTGGTGGGAGGAGTCAGAGCCCCCAGCCAGGCTGGAGGACCACCACCCTCTACAGCCACCAGGACGGCAAGGGTCAGCCCCCACGCACCAAGGTGTACACCCAGAGCGGGCCGGGCCAACCCAGCCACGCCTACCTGGCCTCTCCCCTCCAGAACTCTCTCCCAAACTCCGTCCAGAGCTCTGTCCAGAGCTCCGGGAGGAACAGCCCCCTGTCTGGCCGCCTGGAGAGCCTTCTGGCGGGGATAGCTGCCCCCCACGCGGACCTCCCTGGTGGTGGTGGTGGGCGGCAGCCGCCCAAGGGGAAGCTCCAGTACCTGGGCAACGTGTGGCCTGAGCTCCAGGAGCCCCAGGAGTCTCGGCCAGCTGATGTTGATGCCGGCTCCAAAACGCCCAGACCCAACCTGGCCAAACTGCTGCTGAAGACCTCCTCCAACAAGCTGAAAGGGAAAGAGTCGCTCAGTGGGGTGGATGGTAAGGAAGATGGATGGACGATGGATGAATGAACAATGGATGGATGATGGATGGATGGATGATGGATGGATAGATGATGGATGGATGGATGGATGATGGCTGGACGATGGATGAATAAACAATGGATGGATGGATAGATGATGGATGAATGATGGATTGATGGATGGATGATAGATGGATGATGGTTGCATGATGGATGCATTATTGATGAATGGATAACTGGATGATGGATTGATGGATGCTTGGTTGATGGATAAAGGAATGGATGTGTGATGGATGATGGATCAATAATGGTTTGATGTTGCTTTGAACCTCTGTAACTTTGTTAATGACTGTGGCTCCGCCTCCACCTCTCTGTCCAGACCAGTACATCCACAAGTTGATGAGCAAGCTAGTCCAACCGGGGGGCTTCAACATGGAGACTCTACTGAACCACCAGGGTCTGGACCACCAGGGTCTGAACCACCAGGGTCTGGACCACCAGGGTCTGAACCACCAGGGTCTGAACCACCAGGGTCTGGACCACCAGGGTCTGGACCACCAGGGTCTGGACCACCAGGGTCTGGACCACCAGGGTCTGGACCACCAGAGTCTGGACCACCAGGGTCTGGACCACCAGGGTCTGAACCACCAGGGTCTGCACCACCAGGGTCTGGACCACCAGAACCCGCTGGCCGACCTCTTCACCGCCCTGCAGGCCGCAAACCCCCCAGGACCAGGTGCCGGGGACCATGCGGCACCGGGGGCCCAGGGCTCAAGGGGGAACCCGGGTAGGAAGAGACCTCCGCTGGTTTCCATGGAGATGCACCCCAGTCGGAACCAGGACCAGAGTCTGATCCTGGCAGGAAGCCAACAAGGTACGGTACGGACCACTAAGGATGCAGCTGTCACACACGCTGTGTTTCTGATGATGCTTTAGTTGTATGTCAGTGTTAGCATGTTTTCCCAATGTAACAGCAGACGGTTTCACACATGTACTCCACTTCTTGTCTCCTCTCAGGCCAACAGGTATCAATGTCAAACGCAGATCCTGACAATAAGGTGATTCAACATTACTCCTTATTCACCTGAACTCTCCGCTTATTACTGTTTATTGCTGTTGGATAGTTACATAAGTCTAACAGACTTGGTTCTAACAGACAGGGTTCTTCATCATGGTTTTAAATCTCTCTGATCTTAGAAGACAGTTAAACCAGGAGCTGGTCTAGTCAGCCATCTAGCAACACATACTACCAAGACATGAATGACCTCCTCGTGTGACATGAATGACCTCCTCGTGTGACATGAATGACCTCCTCGTGTGACATGAATGACGTCATCGTGTGACATGAATGACCTCGTCGTGTGACATGAATGACCTCATCGTGTGACATGAATGACCTCCTCGTGTGACATGAATGACCTCGTCGTGT